>VDFB02000003.1:734202214-734255964 GCA_007258455.2 Sequoia sempervirens | reverse complement strand
TTAGGTTTTACAAGGTTAAGGGTTTAGGTTTAAGTTAGAGGGGAGAGATAGAGGAGTGAGCAAGAGAGAGAGACCTAAGAGAGGGAGAGGGGGTTATAAGAGAGAAACTTAAGAGAGAGATAGAGTAGAGGGTAGAGGGTTTAAGGGTTAAGGGTTTAGGGTTTAGGGTTAAGGGTAGAGGGGAGAGAGATAGGAGTGATTGAGTGACAGACTTGGGAGAGAGAGAGGGGGAGAGAGAGAGAGGGAAAGATATAATATTTAAATATTTTATATATTAGTAATATTTATATATATATATATTTAAATATTATACATAATAATATAATATATTATATATTAAATACATAATTCGGTAAGATATTATCATAAATTGTATACTATATATTACATTATAAACTATATTGTATATTATATATTAAATTATAAACTTTATTGCATTTTTTAAATCATATATTATAAATTGTATATCATTTTTTAAACTCGTATCTAAAACATATCAGATATCTGATTTGAATCGGATTGGATAGGTTATTTGATATGTATGACACAAAATTTAATGCCTATGGATTAGCCTTGGGATTGCTTTGGAATTTGGTTTGGACCTGCCAATCCTAAGAAGTCAACACAAAAAATGTATTTAACAACTTACCTTGTTTTTCCAGACTTCACCCATGTGGCCGACGACTTCTTTTTTACCCAAAATTGATGAAATGAAAAGGGTTTGTAAAGGAGCTTCTCAACTTTCCACCAATATAAATTATACTTTAATTTGAATCTAATAAATAATTATTACTCATTTTCTATTAGAATTATGACTAAAGTCTTGATTGATAGGTTGATTGAAAAACATCTATAGCTTTCAAACAATATCACATTTTTGAATCCAAAACATGCGTCACATTCTATGCTTCACATACTATAGGATTTTAAAAAATGAATTTCATGAAGTTTTGACCAAGTTAAGGTTGTTAGACATACGAGTTTTATATTTTTAAAATTTGTAATAAAACATTCATAATTAATTATTTACTTGGAAAAAATTACAACAAAATATGCATCACATTTGGACATGAGTCCTCTACTTATATCTAAAATCTTATAAAAAAAAATTATCATTTTATTATGGTTAGGGTGGGATAGACACCTACTTCTTATTTTTCCCTAAGTTTTAAGTACTACTACATTGAAATTTCAATTTTTCACCAAATAGATTTTTTTAAAAACCTAATAGTTTAGAAACTACTTTCAATTTTCCATAGATTCTATTCCTACATATTTTTGAAATAATATAGATAACTTATTCAAATTTTTACATCAAGTTGCCTAAGTCTGATTTTTTTGAATTTTCATTGCCACTTAAGGGCCTATTTTTTCCATGATGATCCTACACATAACCATTAAATAGATAGAAATAAATGATTCAAAACAACACAATACCAAAATGGGAATGAGGTTGCAAATGGATCACACCATCAAACACAATGACAAGGTGACTGAATAAGAACTCATTATAATCAAGGATGATGGCTAGGGTGGGGGACTTTCTTGTCAACTCCATTTTCCACATCATACCCATTGGGATTTGTAAGGCACACTCAAACCTGACAGTGCAGGTGAATTTGATACCTGGTACCTGCAAACTACATCAAACTAGATGTAGAGCAACATATATATCTAATCAAACACACCATGAGAGGAAGTCGTAGCATAGTAGGGCACTCATGAATGAGAGATGCTACACCGTCCCTCTCACCAAGACTCCAAACATTAACCACATCATAATCACATCATAAATAAATCACTAATCAAATGCATAATGAGCATCATAACAAGTCCATATGAGAAACAAAACCAAATTACTCTAAATATGCAACCAGCTCCATAACTCATCATAACATAAACATCAATAAATAATCATGATCACCCACATTAAATAAATTGTTACCCAACCAAATCGAAAGGGTAAAATAACAAATACAAAGTCTCAAGGTACATAACACATCATAAAAAGTATCAAAGTAGGGAAGGAAACACGAGAGGCACTACATTCAATCAGTTCAAACACATAATTATAGTTATTATGAAATGCAATCCTTTACAAAAAATATTCATGCTTATTCATGGCATGTGTAAGTAATACAAGCTTGTAGCTTGAGCACACAAGAATGAATTTATTTATTAAAATAATGGATCACATAGATCCTTATTCGTGATTTTCCCCTTTACTAAGAGACTATTCACTATCAGTTAGAGGACATTCCTCTGGGTCCTCATCTGAATCTATCACAACTTTTTGGAAGTGGAAGGATGTGCACGCAAGCACTCCATTTCCTCTCTACTTAGATTGGGTACATTGGGTCCACACCCCAACTGCCAATCACGAATTGCTAACGGTTTTCTAGCTCTAGTAGTGTTCTTAGGCTCTTTGACCTTCTTGCCCTTTTCTCTCTTGATTTGAATGAGGACATGTGCTAAGATCTCCTCGTTAGAAATCTGAGGTTGGTCATCATGAGTTGGGTTCACTTTGATCGCAACCTTCTTTTTAGTAATCTTACCCACCTTCCCTTTCTTCTTTCCAAACTTTGACCTTCCCATGCCTACTTTCAAAAGAGGTTCACTAAACTTAAATTCAAATATGAGGGTCAACTAAACCAATTTTTGACCACTGAGGTCACCTAGGCCTAGACTGAACCCTAAGCTTCAAATAAACACAACATTTTTAAGCACAAAAATCACATGTTCTTCACACACACACTATTCACATCACAGGGAAACACACCACAAGGAAACACAAGGGTCCATAATGCATCCATGGTAGGAAGAATACCGGTGAATTGCACGTACTACACCGAGGATCCTATCCTTTCCACTGGTTTTCCACACCATTGAACCAACACCACCTAGGGACAAGCTTGGGTTGCTAAGTGGAATGACAGAAGGGTGATAACTTAAACTCGAGTCTAAATGTAAGGTTAACATAATAGGCTAAATTAACCTAGAGTACCTAGTGTTTGATAACCTAGCTCTGATACTAAGTTGTAACGCCCCTCCACATGAACCCAAAAGGACAACTAGAACTAAAAAATTATAGAACTTTAAAAAAAAAAAAGTAATCTAACATAAGATGTGCATTATTCATACAATACATGTAATACAATTATACCTATACAATATCAACTATGTCCTATGGGGAACACATGACTATATTACATAACATAAACCCATTCCATAATGATAATTAATGAATCCCAAGATTGCATTGCATATCATAATATAGAATAAATAAATAATGATCATACATCCATTATATTACATCAATGATAACATTCATATATGAACATGTGTTATAATCTAGGGTATATATAAACATTACATTGATCAAATCAGATTATACATATATATAAATATGAAAATTACATCATTTCAGGATTACATATGCACATCAGTGCTTCTCGACACATAGTGGGAATGATACATCAAATACAAGAGATAAAGAACTGAGTGAACATAATTTAACTGAACTCTGGTGAAGCTCTAGATCAATTGCATCGATACAATCTTTGTGTGTCACGAACTCCATCTGGGAACCTAATGGAGTGCATAGCATGTTCCACCTGACCATGTGGACCCGAAGGCCCACCCCCCATGCTAGAAGATGACAAGAAAGACCCACGACAAAGAACAATCTAGTAAAAAAGGCTAACAAGACTCCACAACCCAAGCAACAATAGACACAAGGAACATCCGCTTCTAGAGGCTCGAGAACAACAAGGGGGAAACAACACACATACACAGTTGCAAAAGGGAAGAGTGTCATCCTAAGGTCCTATCATGGGTTACCCTGATAGTCTATATGCCAACCCCTATCCCTGAGTTACCCTGACAGTCTAGATGTCGAACCCCATGTGTGGCTACCCTAACTGCCTCTCACTAGGCGCCAGCTCCATAGGGTGACACATGCAGAATCACTTACCTCTTATAAGGAAAAGGTAGTGATATTTCTGACCAAGCCTTCTCAACCCACCCTTAGTCTATGAAAGCACTAATGGAATGGGAAATGCATCTTATTTATCTTTCTTAGTGTGATCCTACCCAAAACCATCAGTTTATTTTATTAGTTTTTCACTTATTAAACAACTCTTCCATTGGTTACCTAGGCTACCCCTTTGTGCACCAGCCCCCATGAAGAGCCAATCTCCCTAGTTGCACCACAACACCAATCTAATGACATCAAGGGGTGCACCAAAACACGTAAATCACTAAAACCACAAACCAAGTGCATATGTGAGGCATGAACCATCTCACCCAAAAGGCTACATCAAATGTCAACACCATGGTACAAGGTAATACCCACAGGAGATCAAAATATAAGATCAAACAAACCACAAAGATCAAAACATGAATAATCCAACATAAATCAAGTTTCCCATTACCTCTAGAAGCCTATTGAATGAACTACCTTTAAACTCCTAGTAGAGAGTAACTTTGTGCTATGGGTTCCCACATGACTAACACAAAATACTGTCAAATTGAAATATTACAAGGGGAAAAGAAAACCACCAACATGGAAACATAAACATCCATCTCTTAATTCCCAAACACATTCCATGTAATAATTTAAAAGAACATATTCAACCATCACTACATTTAATTACGCATCCATTTAACATTATTTGAACAACTAAGGAAATTATACAATTCCTTTACATATTCATATATACTTATAAACAAGTTGCTATTACTTATAACTCATAACATGTATGTTGATGATGTATTCTACACAGCAACAACTCAGACAAAATATGAAATCCTATCTCTCTTGAAAGGTAAATCTCTATCAGCAAGCCTCAAGAGATAACCCCAAGGTGTCTAATGTCAGGTCTTGACAATGCATAAACAACTCAGTGATAAATGTGAAAATGTTGGTAATCACAAAGGGACCTTACTACAAGAAAATATTGAATCTTTAACTTATCAGATCTAGAAATATGATGATACTTCAGTCCTAAATATAACTCAAATGATAAATAAATAATAAAATATTAGGGTTTCAGAGAGATTCCTAAATTTAACTACTCCTAAGAATAAAAATGTAAATGATCAAATGCTTGAAATGGACCAATCCCTCATAAACTAATTCCTGCTTAACACAGATGAATCTGCAATCTCATAGAAACATTGCAATCTTCTAAGGTATTAAGATTTTCAGATCATGAACATTCATCCAAGACAACCCAATTACAATTGAAATGAATAAATCTCCAAAATTGAACTAAGCACGATGAATATAAAGGTCTAGGCTAACTTTGCAAAGCAACTAACAATCAACTAACTGCAAAAAGTATGGACTAGGGATTGTTGTAAACACTTCAAGCATCAAACCATAAAACCATTGAATCAGATCTAACATACATGTAATAACCTCAAGCAATTTAAAAGATAGAATCATAAGAACCATGCAAGAAAAGTCAACACAAAAGAGATCACCATAAAATCACAATGTCTTCAATTGTATTGAATCACTGAATTACAGCAACAATTCCAATGTTCTGTTACAACACTTGCTCAAAATGACCTAATTTCTAACTCTTCTCTACTGCCTAATTCGCTCTTGTATCAAAACTATCTCTATTTTTGTATTACAAATGAGGAAAAATTCCCAATTTATAGGAATCCCCAAAGCATGTCAGCCTAGCATGGGTTTACAATCATAAAATAGCCACAAACAAGTCAGCCCAAGGAGAATTTAAAATAAAATGAATTAGCATTAAATGCTTGAACTCAATCCAGGTCGGCCTAGGATCCTCAATGCAATTCAAACCAAGGAATGGAAAATAATAGGGAAGCACAAATAGCCTTGCATTAACTGCCCTCTCCTATCCTGAGCGCACCTCACCAAGTCGGCCAAGGGGAAGTAACCAATACTTGAATTTCTGTTATGAATTAAACTTTATCTCCTGAGTGCTCAATGACCTCTTCCCAATAAATCTTAAGGGACTGATAATAATCCATAATGGTAGTATAAGTAGCTGCATCATCAAACTGGCGTTCAACAATAGGGAAGCATACATTTTGCCACCATTCCTTCCTACCATGCTAGGTTCAGCCTGCACTCATCAAAAACTAGCATCAATATCCATTATGACATGAAGATCAAGATTATCCCATCACAAATAACATATCCATCATTCAAAAATATCTGAGCAAAGATCGAAATCAACCCAGAAACCTCGTTAAATCGTTATCTACACAGTTCAGGATTTCAAACCAACTGCAAAATCTAGGCTAGAGGGGATTTCCGAAAAAATCCGGTCCATGTGGATTTTCGTGAAGAAGGCACAAAATCAACCATAGATCATTAAAATATAGAAAAGATGTAGATAATAGTGCAATCCATCAATTTTGAGCATGGAATGTTAAGAATTTATCATTAAAATCATCCATTTCACCCAATTTTTTGTCTCACAAAGCCTCCCAGGGAATCTAGAAAAATCCGGTCAGACCGAAATTCCACAAAATCCTCAGAATCCTAAAAAATCGCTATCACATTTGATTTGAACCGGCTTAGATTAAACTTGGATCAAGCTTGAACGCACTTAACAAGGAATACTAACACCTGGACCCATGGGGCAAGACACGAAACATCATTAAAATCTGACTGGTTGACTAGGGTGAAATATGAGATATCCTCAAACATCAAACACAACCCTAGTTTGAAGCATTTAATCATTAAACATGCAAGATCAAGCTCCCAGATGGATGTAAAAGGACCCTGAGCAACCAATAATGAACACTTCAAAGGCAGGGATCAAAATTACATACCATAAGTAGATCGGATTCGACCACAAGGAAAATATGTAGTGAACTCAACTCGAATGCAAGAAACCCAAGCGTCCAAGCAAGAAAATCAATGAATCCAAATGCCCAAATCACCAAATCCCAAATGAAAAAGCAATACACAACTAAATATGGGAGAAAATGGTGCAAAATTTTATCATACCAAGGTGCATTAATGAAGCCAACAAGAAAAGTTGGACAAGATCTAGAAACTCGACAAGATGATGGAATTCCGAAAAAATTTGGCCCACGTGGAATTCCATGAAGACCAAAAATTTCTAAACCACCACATTTAGCCTGAGTTTGAATGAAATCTGGAAAAATACGGACGGGGCGGATTCTCTCGAAATGCAGTAAAAACCCAAATTTCGCCCATAACTTAAGTTTTTCAATGTGAAACTTAGGGGAAACATCGAGGAAAGAAAGATAAACATTTAAGCTCATGCCAAGGAATGGTAATCTTTGAAATCAAAGGGCCAAAACACCAAAAATTAAAGTGAAAGAGGGTCCCTGCTTTCAGCGGAGCGTGTGTTTAAAAACTGCACAACAAATGGCGACTCTGCTGGGAAAATGCTCCAAAGCATTTGATGATGAACAAGAATCATGCACCCAGAATCTCTGGTTTCGATCTCA
The DNA here is from genome assembly GCA_007258455.2 of Sequoia sempervirens. Lineage (NCBI taxonomy): Eukaryota > Viridiplantae > Streptophyta > Pinopsida > Cupressales > Cupressaceae > Sequoia > Sequoia sempervirens. The sequence goes on along the minus strand of VDFB02000003.1, from coordinate 734,248,494 downwards.
CTATCAGACAAACAAATCAAAATGCAAGATTAAAGAATCATAACCAAAGGTAGGACTGAATCTTCCATAGACTAAGAATCCAAGTGTGTGCACATGAGTTCATTTCCCTCCTTGGAAAACTACAAAAACCAAGTTCAATCAAGTTAGGCTACATAAAGATTCTAACTCCAAAATCAACTTGGATAGAGCCTTGCTGCTAGTCAGGGGTCTATAGCCCCAATGAGGTTATCGTTGTGACTCTCGAACATAGCTCTACTACTAGCCAGGTGTCCATAGGCCCGGTAGAGATATTCAAATACCCCTGATGAGTTGAATTCATTTTATTTTCAATATTTTCTCTTTTCTTCTTTTGATATTATTTTCTTTTCATTTTTATTTCAACCTATGAACAATGAAGTTTACACTCAGGGCTGAGAAGCACAGTGGCACTGAAGCAGAAATAAGATTTTTTCACCTGGCAAGACCTCACAAAGACCCTACAACAACCTTAGGATTTTTAAGATGTATAAGAGATATAAGATTTCAGAATACTTCAAATTCAAATCAAACCAGTGACCCATCCTCTTTAAATTAGACATTTAGACTGTGTGACTATAATGAAGATCTCAACCATCCAATCAAGACACGTGATTAAAGTTCATCAAGGAAATACCCAGAACAGTCCTAGACAATAGAATATTTTCCATACAGGTGCAACACATCTAGAAGAAAACAAGAAGACCTCCAGAGCAAAAGCAGAGCAAAAAAACACCAAACTGAAAGCAAACCTATACTAACGAAAACAAAATAGAAGCAAAGCAGAAAGGAAAACCTACTCTAACTATGTATAGGAAAAGAGCTTAAAACAACTCAAGACTGGAAATAATGCTTCAAATACTACCCATTGACAGGAAGTGGGATATCCTCCCCAGTGAGAGTTTTCAAGTGGAAAGCATTATCTCCCAGGATTTCTGAAATCTAGTAAGGGCCAAGCCAAAGTTTGTCAAATTTACCATGCTCCCCCTTACAGTCATGGGATTTATCCCAGTAGATAACCAAGTCAAAAATCCAAAAGGCTTTTACCTTGGCTCTTCTATCAAACCACCTCTTGACTACACCCTAATGTTTGGAAAAAATTTCTAAGGCTTCATCTCTTCTTTCTTCAAGGTGTAACAGTTCTTGTAGGCGGGCTTCATGCCTGTTTTCTTTATCATAATATTCATTAATGAACTGTAAAGTGGGGATCCTCAATTGAATTGTAAATACAGGTTCTAGGCCATACACAAGGTGATAAGGGGAGGTCCCTATGGAATTCTTCTCTCTTGTACGATCTGCCCATAGAGAAAATCTAAGTTGAGTGTGTCAATCCTTGGGATTCTTCTCTAGTAACTTATGGATGACTGTTAAGAGGTTTTTATTGGAAGACTTAGCCAACCCATTACCCTGTGGATAGTAATTGGATGCAAACTTTATTATAATCCCATGATCAAAATCCCAATTGGAAATTTTCAATGATGCAAATGCAGGACCATTATCACAAACCAAAGATAAAGGACATCCAAAGCGATTGATAATACCTGATTCAATGAAATCAATTACCATTTCAGAAGCACACTGTTTGCATGCAAGAGCTTTAGTCCATCATGTAAAATAATTAGTAATGGTGAGAATATACTTGTGACCCACAGAAGAAGGTGGATTGATGGGACATATAAAGTCCATCCCCTACTACGTGAAAGGTTTTACCTCAAAGACTGGTTGAAGTGGGAGTGTTGCATACTTCTCTTTGGTTGCTGCAGTTTGGAACACATGGAAAGTTATGAAATGACTGTGTGTGTCCTTGAACAGTGTATGCCAATAATAACCAGCCCTCAAAATTTGATTTGCAGTGGCATGTGCAGATCTATGGCCAGTACCATATCTATCATGAAATTTGGCCATGACTCTTTTAGCTTCATGTCTTCCTAAGCACCTTATGTAGATACCTTCATGATTTTTCTTATATAGAAAAACTCCCTTCAGCATGAAGCTGTCACTCTTCAAACGTAATCCCCTTCTCTGTACTGCATTGAGATGGTTAGGAAACCTTTGAGTCAGGAGATAATGAACAATATCATCATACCATTCTTCGGGAGAAACATCTTCTAGATTGTAATGCTGGGTTGCAAGAACAACCCATTTCTACCATTGTCCTTGTAAGTCCTTTCCCTCTTACCAGCTTCATGGGTTGAATCTCAATATCATATTCTTGTAACATTGTTACCCACTTAGCTCTGCACTCTCCTAGGTCATTATGCATCAACTTGACTGTAGGATCAAAAACTATTGCAAACACCTTATTTCTGAGGATATAATGTCTAAATTTCTTCACAGCCCTAACTAAGGCATAAGCCTACTTTTCCACGCTTGGGTACCTTAGTTCAACATCTTTCAATGGTGCACTCATGAATGCTATGGGATGTTCATTTCCTTGATCAGACTTTTGAGTCAACATAGCAACACAAAAGTGATCAGAAGCAAATGAATATATATAGAATGGCTTAGCATAGTCTGGACTCACCAAAATTGGAGCTTCAGCAATAGCTTTCTTTATCTCTGCAAATGCTTCCTTAGCTTCTGTACTCCATTCAACTTTGGCATCCTACTTCAACATTGCATTCAGTGGCTTGACTATTTCTACAAATCTAGTGATGAACTTCCTTACAAAGTTGATCTTACCAAAGAATGACTTCATTTTTTTCTTGCTAGCAGGTGGCGGGATCTTGAGTATAGCTTCCACTCGTTATGGATCAATGGAAATTCCTTTCTCAGAGATAACATGTCCCAAAAATTTTCCCTTTGTAACTCCAAATATGCACTTCTTTGGATTGAGAGATATACCAAATTCCCTGCACTTCTAAAACACTTTGCACAAATCTGCTATATGATCACCTCTCTTCTTTGAAAAGACTGACAGATCATCCATATAAATAATTATGCACTTACCAATTATGTCCTTAAATGCAATTTCCATGGCTCTTTGAAATGTAGCTCCAACATTAATCAAATCGAAGGGCATTCTTCTATAGGAAAAAGTTCCCCATTTGGTGGTGAAAGCAATTTTATGCCTGTCTTCATACTACACCATAACCTGGTTGTATCCTGAATATCCATCCAAGAAAGACATCATTTGAGATCCATTTCCAATCTGAAGTACTTCATCCAGTGAAGGTATTGGATAATTATCCTTTTTTGATGCTCTATTAAGGTTTCAAAAATCTACACAACCTGATTTCACCATTCTTCTTTCGTACAACAACCAAGTTCGCCACCCAGGTGGAGTGTCTGACTGGGAATATGATCCTTGCAGATAGCAGCTTCTGCACTTCCTTCTGAATTATGGGTTCTAGTAGAGCATTGATTGGCCTTTGCCTCTACCTGAAAGGTTTTATTCCTAGCTTTATAGGGATAGTGTGAGTTATAATTGATGTGTCATATGTCTTCAAGTCTTCATAACTCTAGGATATCACATCTGAATACCTATGTAATGCATCAATTATTCCTTTTCTCTCTTTTGGAGTACATACCTTGCTAATGAATACATTTTTGACATCATCTTGAGCCCCCATATTATACTTTTCACATTTCCTACTAATGGACTCCTTCTTAGCATCATGTTCCTCATCTCTGACCTTATCTAGATGAAAAATCCTCTCTAACTATACCATTCCTCTGGGAATTGTATTAGTCTTCAAATTGATTACCCCTTCCAAATCTATCTCTGATTCTTAGAGTTCAATTTCATCTATAATTTGAGAAGCAAAGACATCTGTACTTGTGATAAAATCTAAAATATGTTTATCATCTTCAAATACCTGGAAGTTGGTGACATTATCAGGCACCGAAGGCACTGGGGTCAATTCCACTGTAAACTTCTTCAATCCAGAAAGAGACAGGGGTTGCAATGTACTAGCTACCTAGGCAAGGGAGTCAGTTGTCTAGTTTTTACTTCGTAGAATCAACTGAATGTTGAAGGCATCAAATCCTTCAATAAGGTCCCAAATTTTGTGTCTATAATTGGTCATTCTTCTATCATGACAAGAGTACTGTCTCCTAACTTGCTTAACTACTAATTCAGAATCCCCAAAAACTTGCAAAATCTTGACCTTTTTCTTTAGTGTCATTAACAGCCCATAGACCAAAACCTTGTGTTCTGCTACATTATTAGTGCAATGAAATTGAAGTCTATGAGCAGCAAAGAAATTTTTACCTTTTGGACTTATTAGCTCAAATCTTGCCCCAGCTCCTTGCTTTGATTTGGATCCATCAAATCTTAAAGTCCAACAACCAACAACTGTAGACTTCCTTGTTGTATCTCTTGCACTATTGGTGCTTCAAGGTTCTTTAGAAAGCATCACTTTCTCCCCTTTACAGTCCTCCTGAACATCCTGGATATCAATTTTGACTACTGGGATGGGATTGATACATTTTTGCACTTGTTCTACTGCAGTCTGGCATAAGCAACAATCTAGTTCAGAATGGGAGGCATTATGAACCCTACACCAATTTGGCAAGAGAAAATATCTGAAATTCATCTTCCTACCCAACTAAATCTAATCCTTAATGCATTTATGAATGAATTCCTGGAAATTATCTAGTAAACTGAGCTGATTACCTTCAAGATCATCCTTATTTTCAACTAGTTCCACCAAGGCTTCAGTACTACTGAATTATGTTGTAAGGTAAACAAGCGTTGTGTGGAACATAAGGACTTCTTTTGCATCTGACTCCTCAAAAGGGGCAGCAAGCACATAATTACCCATACTTACCTCAGATATTAGAATTTCATTGGAGGTATTTTGATATTCTGTGATCGTATACCTCATTGTAGGTTCTCTTTCAATTTTAATCTAGTTTGGCACTCCCTTCCAAGGAAGCCACATGTGAGAATGATCAATTGATACATATCCATTCAAGGCCCTAGTAAAGTCTCTTCCCAGAATCAGGCCATAAGCATCAGGTATATCAGCCACCTGTATATTAATAACCTACTGAATCCTAGGATCAGAAGCAACCTGCATATGAATCATATTTAATTCCCCTACAACCTTAACTTTAGTTTTATCCAGTTGTGTAACTTTCTTTTGGGAATCAACACGAGTGATACCCAAAGCTCTACAAACACCAAAGGGCGCTACATTGGTGGAAGCACCTGAATCCAACAAACAGTTGTGCAAGTGTTTACCAAATATATGAATAGAGATCAGGGATGGAGGAGAATCAACTTTCCCTTGAAATAGAGTTAAGGGAGTATCCACTTGAGCAACCTGAGTCCTATATTTTTCTTTTCCCTTATCTCCAGGAGGCACATGAACTTGATTATGAGTCTGATTTTTCCTTCCTACTATTTGAGAGCTAGATACTCTATTGACACTTTCACTTACTGGTCTATCTTGTGATGTGGAATTTTTATTGTAAGCTCCTATAATTGCATTCCTAATGGTCGAAACTCTCAATAATTCAAATGTAGAGAGACTTACCTTTAGCTTCTTAAGTTCTTTTGCAACATATATAGCTAGTTGTTCCTCATTCAGATTAGTAGGAGTCTCTTTTGGCTATTCCACCACCCTGTCTTTGCTTGCTTCAACACCCTTTCCTTTTGATGAATCCATTTGTGCTTGATCTTTAGAGAAATATTTCCTTGACACCAGAGGATATGGCGGATTATTGCTGGCATTAGGATCTGGGGGTGTTGTGAAGTTATTCGATGGAATGGAGGTGGTGAAGGGGCCTCCAGCTTGTGGATGTATATGCGGCATGTCTCTCAAATCATACTTCTTAACAGGCCTCTAGAAGGTCTACACCTCTTCGACATAAGCTTATTCTTCATCCAGGGGGCCATTGTCATTCACTGGATTTTCCTCAAATAACTGTGAAATCTCATCTCCATTGCACACTTGGTTTGCCTCTTCCTTGAGCTAGTCTGATTCTTCTTCTAGCACATTCTCTTTGCTCTATGGAAAAGGAGTATGATTTAGTACTAACACTAATAAATCATAAGGAGTAGATGGTACCATCTCCTAACTACCTACATTATTCTCCACTTCATACTAGAAAATTGAAGCTGTTGTCTAGAACTCTTGACAATCTAACTCAAAATGCTGACTTGTTTTATGGAGCCTACACAATCCTGATAATGCAGCCTCAGCTAAATATGCACCATTACAAGGTTTCTCTTGGCTAACTGGTTGATTGACTAGTTGATCCAATGGGGTAGGGACTCCTCCATTATTAGGCCTTGTGTTCCAAGTCATGTTTTGTCCTGGTTGTTGTCTCCTATCGAACCCTTGTCCACCAGCTTACTCTCAGTCAAAGTTCTGGCTTAAGGATTGTCCTCTATCATAATTTTTTCCTCTATCATTAGTGTATCCTCTGCCATTGTTGTATCTTCTATCAGGATGTTTCCCTCTATCAAAGTTTTGTCCTTGTTGATTTTCTCTACTATAATGAGACTGCATATTTCTCTGAGCAACTTGCACCTGACTGTTCTGGTTCCTCAAATAAGTCACTTCCATATTCAAATTCTTCACTTGTTCAGACAATTCATCCAGTCTTTCCTTATCAAAATTTTTGTATGGAGGTTGGTCTGCATTGTTTTGGGAATATCCTACTGCAGTGCTGGTATTCAATGACTGGTTCAAGACTTCAAAATTTTGCAAATATGGGGGATAGCTAGCATGAGATTATGGATCCAGAGGCTGATTTGCATTTTGCTGGGGATAGTTGATTGCAGGTGGCACTTGAATCATAGGAGGCCCTAGGTGAGGAACAAGAGGAAAATGAGGTATTGGATTCATAATAGGAGTGTGATTAGCAATAGCCTAGTTGAGAGCTGGGACTTGTCCAGGGTGAGCAGCGGGTCCTAATGATGGTAAAGGCCCAGACAAATGATGCCTTAAAGCAGTGCTAACCTTCACAGCTTCTGCATATGCATCAAGTAGGGTATTATGAGGGTTGTTTCTCCATTTCATGAAGGTGGATGTTAGACTACCAAGTCCTTCATAATAGACTTATAAAGCAGTGGGCTCATCAACAACATAGGAGGCCTATAGTCTAGTATAGGCATGATGAAACCTATTGTTAAAGGACCCTATAGGCTCATTGACTTCTCTCTTAACATTAGTGAAATGATGATAGAGCTCATTGGGATTGATGGGAATCTAAAACTTCTACAAAAATTTAGTCTCCAGTTCATTCCAATTCTGGATAGACCCAGCAGGTAAATGATTGTACCAATAGAATGCATCTTCTCCTAGGGAATAAGGAAAGAGTCTACATGCTACATCCTTATGGTTTATTCCTCTATCCTTAAGGCTAGTCTGAAAGATCCTGATGTGTTCCTCAACAGTTCTATCGGGATCATTAACATGGAACTTTGAACAGAAGTGCTTAGGGTTCTTGGGGATGACATTATAATTAGCAAAGGTCAATGGAGATGGGTTATTAGCTAGGAAAGCCATTGATGGAGGTGGGGGTGGTAATGGTTGATTTATGACTGGCTAAGGTTGTTGGATGGGAATGTCCTCAGACTCAGACTCAAATGAACTTGATGAAGATGAGAATGATGGAGATGATGGAGGTGGTTAGGTGGATGATGATTCTCCCCTTTTATTGATCCTTCTTGACCTAGTAGGGGCCAATAGTTCTTGAAACTCCTCCTCTCCTGGAGTAGATCTAGTTCTTCTTCTGAATCTTTCAGGAGAGATAGTAGACATAAATCGATCCAGCTTGCTTATTCAGGCCCTCCTTCTAGCGCCAATCTATTGATGATGTTTTCTACACAGCAACAACTCAAACAAAATATGAAATCCTATCTCTCTTGAAAGGTAAATCTCTATCAGCAAGCCTCAAGAGATAACCCCAAGGTCTCTAATGTCAGGTCTTGACAATGCATAAACAACTTAGTGATAAATGTGAAAATGCTGGTAATCACAAAGGGACCTTACTACAAGCAAATACTGAATCTTTAACTTATCAGATCTGGAAATATGATGATACTTAAATCCTAAATCAAACTCAAATGATAAATAAATAATAAAATATTAGGGTTTCAAAGAGATTCCTAAATTTAACTACTAAGATTAACAATGTAAATGATGAAATACTTCAAATGGACCAATCTCTCATAAACTAATTCCTGCTTAACCCAGATGAATCTGCAATCTCACAGAAACAGTGCAATCTTCTAAGGTATTAAGATTTTCAGATCATGAACATTCATCCAAGACAACCCAATTACAACTAAAATGAATAAATCTCCAAAATTGAACTAAGCACAATGAATATAAAGGTCCAGGCTAACTTTGCAAAGCAACTAACAATCAGCTAGCTACAAAAAGTATGGACTAGGGATTGCTGAAAACACTTCAAGCATCAAACCATAAACACCATTGAATCAGATCTAACATACATCTAATAACCTCGAGCAATTTAAAAGATAGAATCATAAGAACCATGCAAGATAAGTCAACACAAAAGAGATCACCAAAAAATCACAATGTCTTCAATTGTATTGAATCACTGAATTACATCAACAATTCCAATGTTATGTTACAACACTTGCTCAGAATGACCAAATTTCTAACTTTTCTCTACTGCCTAATTCACTCTTGTATCAAAACTATCCCTATCTGTGTATATTACAAATGAGGAAAAATTCCCAATTTATAGGAATCCCCAAAGCATGTCAGCCTAGCCAGGGTTTACAATCATAAAATAGCCACAAATAAGTCAGCCCAAAGAGAATTCAAAATAAAATGAATTAGCATTAAATTCTTGAACTCAATCCAGGTCGGTCTGGGATCCTCAATGCAATTCAGACCAAGGCATGAAAAATAATAGGGAAGCACAAATAGCCTTGCATTAACTGCCCTCTCCTATCCCGAGCGCACCTCACCAAGTCGGCCAAGGGGAAGTAGCCAATACTTGAATTTCTGTTATGAATTGAACTTCATCTCCTGAGCGGTCAACAACCTCTTCCCAATAAATCTTAAGGGACTGATAATAATCCATAATGGCAGTATAAGTAGTCGCATCATCAAACTGGTGTTCAACAACAAGGAAGCATACATTTCGCCACCATTCCTTCCTGCCATGCTAGGTTCAGCCTGCACTCATCAAAAACTAGCATCAATATCCATTATGACATGAAGATCAAGATTATCCCATCAAAAATAACATATTCATGATTCAAAAAAATCTGAACAAAGATCGAAATCAACCCAGAAACCTCGTTAAATCGTTATCTACACAGTTCAGGATTTCAAACCAACCACAGAATCCAGGCCAGAGGGGATTTCCAGAAAAATCCGGTCCAAGTGGATTTTCGCGAAGAAGGAACAAAATCAACCATAGATCATTAAAATGTAGAAAAGATGTAGATAACAATGTAATCTATCAATTTAGAGCATGGAATGTAAAGAATTTATCATTAAAATCATCTATTTCACCCAATTTTTTGCGTCTCATAAAGCCTCCCAGGGAATCCAAAAAAATCCGGCTAGACCAGAATTCTGCGAAATCCTCGAAATCCCAAAAAACCACTATCATGTTTGATTCGAACCAGCTCAGATTAAACTTGGATCGAGCTTGAACACACTTAACAAGGAATACTAACACCTGGACCCATGGGGCAAGATGTGGAACATCATTAAAATCTAGCTAGTTAACTAGGGCAGAATACGAGATATCCTCAAACATCAAATGTAACCCTAGTTTGAAGCATTTAATCATTAAACATGCAAGATTGAGCTCCCAAATGGATGTAAAAGGACCCTGAGCAACCAATAATGAACACTTCAAAGGCAGGGATCAAAATTACATACCATAAGTAGATCAGATTCGACCATAAGGAAAATATGCAGTGAACTCAACTCGAATGCAAGAAATCCAAGTGTCCAAGCAAGAAAATAAATGAATCCAAATGCCGAAATCACCAAATCCCAAATGAAAAAAAATACACAACTAAAGATGGGAGAAAATGGTGCAAAATTCAATCATACCAAGGTGCATTAATGAAGCCAACAAGACAAGCTAGAGAAGATTCGGAAACCTGACAAGACGAAAAAATTCTGGAAAAATATGGCCCATGCGGAATTCCATGAAGACCAGAAATTCCCTAACAACCACGTTTAGCCAGAGTTTGAATGAAATCTGGGAAAATCCGGATGGGGCGAATTCTCCCAAAATGCAGTAAAAACCCGAATTTCGCCCAAAACTTAAGTTTTTCAATGTACAACTTAGGGGAAACACCTAGGCAAGCAAGATATATGTTTAAGCTCATGCCAAGGCACGGTAATCTTTGAAATCAAAGGGCCAAAACACCAAAAATCAAAGAGAATGAGGGTCCCTTCTTTCAGCGGGGCGTGTGTGCAAAAGTTGCACAACAATGTATATCTATTTATGCAGATATAAATATATATAAATTTAATTAAGAAAAAGCTTCAATTATCTAATTATGCATTTTCACTCACAAGATTACTCTTTATTATAATTCAATGATATTTATATATATTTACATATATATATATATATATATATATATATATATATATATATATATATATATATATATATATATATATATATATATTCAAAGGAAAACACATGAAGAACAGTTTAAGCCATAGCCAACCAAGCTCAATAGAGCTAAGGCAAGGGTGTGGCACAATGTAGGAAGAAATCCATGAATCTTAAGATTCGGCTAGGCCTGTTAAAACCCCTATGCCAAAAAAAAAATTTGCATACAGTATAAATTCCAATTAAACAAAAGAGACCACATTTCATCAAATTGAAATTATAAAGCTCCACACATAGGTCGAATCCCCTAAGTAGTGCACTAAAAAAAGATCATAGGCACAACCAAAGAAAAACTCAGACCATGGATAAAATCCAGACAAGGTATATGAGTTAATTAGCATGAACTCTCAAAGAACCATCATTGTAGGGTGGATGGCATATGGGCACATGGAGACAAAGACAAGAAGAAATAAAAACTCTTGAGGATGTACTGCAACAGATAAAAATAATTTAAAGCTTGCAAACCAACCAAAATACCTAGAAGTCTAAATTGAAACTCTGGCTACACCATGGAGCAATGCGGCACAAATGAGAAGGGAATAACAAGCCTATCAAAAGCATAAAGAAATCAATATTGTCTACAAGCTGAATCCACAATCAGCTGTCTAAAATTTAAACTAAATACTCTGACAAATTCAGCATGAACTCTATAGGGATTGAGAAAGAAGAAGTTGCCCCAACAAAAATCAAATGAAGAATTAACTTATAAGTGAAATTTTGACTGGCTAAAACTCGGTGCAATAATATAAGACAACTTAAATAAGTGAATACCATGAAAATATCTTAGAAACAATGATTATGCCATGAATTGAATTGATTCTCCACTGAAATTTCATTGCCTCTGACATAAAAGATAGCATACAAAGCAAATGATACTAAGTACCAACATAAGGATAATAACTACAAATCATATTTCTCCGGAAAGGCTATAACTCCATCAAATCTGAACAAATCAAAGATAAACTACACATAATCTTGGAAGTCATTAACATCTAAGGATTGATTGGCTGGTTGCATGATATAAGAAATGAAGAATCAAGGAAAAACCAAATCAAAATCCTATGAATACTTTAAAACAAAACAACTTAACCAATTCACACCTGAAGAACTCAGCCGAGACATGGAGATAAGGCAGCAGTAGAACAAAATGAAAACAAACAAAATACATATGAAATCAGACTGCTTAAATAGATCATTTCCATGAGAACTCAAATGGAGAATGTGAATTCAAAATGCAATCATTTTCATCAACAAAAAATGGTGATTAATTGTAGTAATAGACGAAACAAAAAAATAAAAGAACACCAACCTAGATTCTATGTTGAATATGGAGACGATGAGCGCAAACGATGTCTCCTTCGTAGCCCTCAAATTCGTTCTCCAAAAAAACCCAATTTTTCCAATAAAACAAAATCTATATTTTTATCTAGTAAAGAAAAGATAATTTGCAGAGCCAACTTCTTGTTGAAAAACTCAAAAATTAGCTTCCTTTTTCTCTAACTCTCCTTTCAATTTCTGAAATTATTTTTTTGTTTTTGAAATTAAAAATCAAATGTTGAATCATTAAAACCACAAAAATCAGCAAGTTTCCCTCTCATTTTTAGTTCAAAACAACACATGCACTTTCATGCAAAATATTTCTGATTTAAATTTATTTTTAATAACTTTTTAATGATTTAACATCATCACTTAACTCCAATTTAATATCTCCAATTAATATTTTATTTAAACAACATTATCCACTACATTTGCATTTAAAATAAACATTATTAAGAAATGCAAATAATATTTCATTATATTCCATTAAAATATTCATCATTAATAAAAGTAATACTATATAGTTATCGAGCCATTATAACTTAGCAAACTAATTAATGACATCTATTTAATAATTTAATTTAATTAATAAACCCTACACCTTTCTATTTCACAATATTAATTTATACAATTATCTATTTTATAATTTACCTTTACTTAATAATTTAGCAATTAATAGGCAATCTCACCTCTAAGCAACATAATTCATTTAATCATCATTTTAACTCTGAATTAATTTATATTTCCTTATAATCAATTTAATTTAATTTAATTGATTAATCGAAGCCAGATATAATATTTATTTTATCACATAATTTCAAAATCAAATTAAACAATATAATAATGCACACAATGAGACAATTCAATTCAACCTGACGAACTTACTCAAATGTGATGAAGGGTCGAATGCGAAGGGGCACTACACATGTACGCCATCCATATTTTTACCTAAATAATCATATTTTTCTAAATCCTTTTGAGAAAATATTTTTAACTCACTTAAGCACGATTTCCATATTTTTTTGAAAACTTTTATTGAATATATATTTTTTTGTTATATTTTTATTGGCCATATTTGGTGTTTTGAAAAATCGTCATGTACGTCACACATAAGATGATCTAAATTTATCATTTTTTAAAAAAAATTGAAAAGAATTGTCTAAAGTATGCTTCATAAAATTTATTTTTCAAATAATTATTTTAATAAAAAGTTATTAAAATACTAAAAACACCCTGATAAATCAAGTTTATGGACCTATTTCATCATAAATTAATTGAAAATAGAAAAAATAATCCAATTGAAAAAAAAAACATATTTAGAATCTACACAATCTCATCTAAAATGGGTTTTAATTTCATAAAATAATTATAAAAAAAGCCTGTCAACCATATTAACATAGTCAATTTTTTCTCTTTATATTGTCATGACCTTGTACTTGTAGGTCTAAGGCTAAGGGTTGGGTTACCATGTCTTTTCTAAAGCATAAATCCAAATAAGAAACATGGATTGTAATTTTCAAACCTTTTGGAATGAGTACCCACTTTAAAATGGGTACCTATTCTAAAAAATGAATGACTACCTATTTTAAAGTTGAAAAATGACACTTCCACTAGAAGTGGACTCAACTTCTTGCACTTACCCAAATCATGTGTTTCCCCTTCACATGTTTGACCATATATTTCTTATACATCGGGGGAATTCTTGTAATGCCCAAAAATTATGCAATAAAATACAACTAAGGGAAAAGTACAAATTTTAAATTTTGATTACAATGCATGAATAACTCACCAAACTTTGTTTCCAAGCACACAATTCATAGAAAGCATAACAATTGACCAATTATAGACTATGATATATATAGCTGAGGAATTGAATTGTTTAGACAATACTAATAGGGTTTCAAGTGGAGATAATGGAATCCAAATCGCCAAGGTAGGCTTGATTAGCTCTACAACTCATCGTTTATCACAACTTAATTCAAGTCACAAGCTATGACAATATAATATATCAATTTTAACTCAAGGTAAGGAAAAAGAGAAAACCCTAGGGGCTAGACCTAATTCCTTGGGGGCTCATCTTAGATGACCTTGACTACATATATATTTCAAATAGGAATTGTAGTTCAACAACTTGAGTTCACCCAACTCATATTTGAATAACCAGAAATCACACATAACACCCCGGTTTAAATCACCAGTAACTCACAATGGTAGTAAATGCTAGGAATGAATAACAATGATGAATCTCTAAGGGCTCCTACTATAAGGATTGATTAAAAATATTGATTACAATGCCCCTCAAGGGCCACTTGCCAACATAATAATCTAGAATTGGTAACCAAAACATAACTTGAATAGATAATTATAATTGAAGTCATGGCTTTAATCCAACCATCATAAGGTCACCATATGACATTTATAGGATTAAGGAGTGAAAGGTTAACGAAAAAATTCACATACTGAATCTTTTTGGGTATTTCAACCTTCATACACTTGGTTGATTAACACAAGGAGTATAACCCTTAGGTTCAAAGGTCACTCTACAAAAATTCATTTTATGTCTTTAATTTTTTTATTATAGAATATAAGAGTGCTTACACAACCCTTTCTAGGGTCCTCTTACCCCAAATAGTTCCACTGTCTGTTGTCACCCACTTAGGTGAAGCCGAAGGTCTAAAACCTTGATATGGATAGGCACAATTTTAAAGGATAGTTTACTCATAGACAAAACACATCACACTTACATGACAATTTAATGACTGTACTTAATATCTGGTTCACTTCATGGCTACAATTCAAGATAAGTGAAAATTTCAATTACCACCTCTGACCGCAAGATAATTTATAGCAATAAGATAACTCAAAGAATCAAACTTGCTCTCCTCCTGACCATATTGGCATCACGAAGCCTCGTGAGCTTTAGCCAAACCCCTGAGAAGGAAATCCTTTAGACCCATGATGATGAAACTGGGTCTTCTATTAAAATAATATAAATTGATATTTCAAGACAAGATTCATCCAAGCAACTATCAAATAGTGGGTTATGAGTGTGATACTTAAATTTCACTAAATGGAGCATTCTAACAACCATGATTTATACCAGTTATTTTGTATCACACACACACACACATATATAATTACAGTTTTGGGCTTTGAAGAATAAGATGGAAGTAGGGTTCCAATTTCAACTCATTAAGGGATAACATTAAAATTGACATACGATGGCTTATGACAAGGGTTTCACTTGATACCAATGGAATAGTCAATGGAGGCTAAATTTAATCACACAGTCCCAAAACACTCATAGATATGATTCGGGTATAGCAAAAACTCCTAGGTATTATCCTTACTAAAACAATAGATGAAAAGCACAACTAGTGCCCCCAATACACACGATAGAGTCCAATATACAAATGCATCTAGGTAAAAGCACAAACTTGTGTCATACTTTATAAAGGAATCAACCAATAACAAAAGAAATTTTGAACTTCGGCCACATAAAAGTGGTCTTTATGTTTTGAATTTCAAAATGATGTAAACTAATGAAATGTAGAACTTTTGATGACGTTTATTCCTGTAATTTTTCAAAAAAATTTAAAAAAATTTCATTATTGTTTTATCAATTTAAGAACAGATTTTGGAATGTTGAAAATTAAAAAAAAAAAGTGACGTTCATGGGATGTCAAGAAACAAATTGAAAAAAGCTTCATTTTTCCTTGAATTGTTTTCTCTAAATAGGTAACTTCAATATCTAGTGCATGGAAAAAAAAAATCAAAGTTTGATGTATATTTTTCTCGCAATAATGTTTTAAAGTCAAACTTGTCATAATTTAACAATTTTCATGGGACGTCAACTATTGTTTTTTTTTTAATCATTTTCAAAAAATAAAATTATACTCTTTTGAAGAGGACTCTCTCCTCTAGTGCACCATATATCTTTTAAAAAAAATTAATATGTTTTACAATTTTTTTTAAATTTCTAATCAACCCCTTTTTTAACTTTAACAACCTACTTGCATTATTTTAAAAATAAAATATATTAAAACTAATCAAAATATTAAAAAATCTACATATTCAAATTCACCACTCAGAGCTCTACAAAAGGGTATTTTTCTTTTTTTTTTTTAAACATCATTCTGATTGAAGAAATACTTAAGTGAAGTTGAAAGTTTTAGAAATTCTAAAAAAAGCTGAGTTGGCTACCAATTAGGATGCCACATAGATAGTTTCGGTAGAAAGGGTTTCGACCAAAACCCTTTATATAGAAACCCTGCACATAAAATAAGCCAATTTCAAAGTGAGAAAGGGAAAAAAAAATTAGATTCGGCTGAAACCCTGTGTGCCACGTATAGGCTATGTGGTTTCGGTTGAAACCTATTCGGCCGAAAAAATTTCGGCTGAATTTTTTTCACTTGAAACTATTTATTTGGCTGAAAGTGTGACACATCTTTGTGCTTTTACCCATCTACACACACAAAAACATTATTTGGGTATGCTTAAAAACAACTAGGGATAAACCCCCATACCTATGTAAATATTATCCTCGGCCTGAGATGGTGCCTTGAACCCTTGCTTTAGCTCTACCATTATTTTTCCTCCATGAAACTAAATGAAGAACTTCAAACATACAATCTTGTCTAAACATAGTAGTGAGACTCTAACCTTTTCAACCTCTGCTGCCTAGAGACTAGTCACATGACCCTCTCACCCATTTCCTTCCCCTGTAATTTATGTCGTAGCATAATCTAGGTTTTTATTTTGCATTAAATGTCCCCCTTGTTAGATCAAACTCCCTCTGCTTACCCAACCATTCTTTACATTAATAGTGGCATCCATTTTCTTCATTTCTTCACAAGAATTTCACCTGGAGTTTACATCTTTATTTTTGTGCCTTTGATTCCTTCACCTAACCACTGACAAAAAAAACTGGCCTTTGAATGCATGTCATCGATCTTGAAACTTGTGCTTGTAATAAGCTTCACACAAATACCTACCTTTCTTTAAAGTACCATTGTCTAATTTGACTTGCTTTATATTTTTGTCGTAGATCGCTATTGATTCACAACAATGATGTGAATTACATGCAACCATCAATACTTGCCACATGTCACTATCATGCATGCCCACATTGGTCAACCAAGTCAATGCAAGCATACATAGGATGGCGAGATTACTCCATTTTTTTTACCTTAAACTTATTAACCTTCGAGATTCGAGTGTCAAGTACCCTCCCAACCTCATTCTTGGTGTGCATAGTGTTAGAATTGGCTATGGATTCCAAGATCTTGAGACAAAATGGAAAGCACAAAAGAGAGAGAATAGAATGTGACAAGAATAAACAATATTCTTATCAATAATATATGAGATGATTCTACAATGAGAGATATCCCTTGGTTATATAGCCAAGGTGAGATGCAAGATGTCAAAGGATTATGACAAGTGTCTTAATCATATGGCATGAGACACCTAATCACACTTACCTAGGTTCACATGTAGTATTTTTCAAAGATAAGATAACAACTAATGACAACTAACATCTTCTAGAAACATTTCTTCCTATGACCTAAGTAAACTTAACATGTGTAAATAAGTCCCCTAGTAATGAATGAACTAGGTACAAGAATTTATTTACACCAACACATAGAAAGACCTTAGAAGCAAGCACAAAAACCTAACTCTAAATATCCTTACACCTATTGGGGTTCGGCCTTTAGCCTTACCCCTTTATTTTGCTTCTTGTGCACCATCACAAGCCCACACTGTAACCTTCAAAACACTGAAGTGCAAGACTCCAAACAATTCTTTAAGTTTTTAGAGATTGCTAACTCTTCTTGCCTCATCCTTGAAGTGCATAGGAAAGCTTAACAAGCAGGTTCGAACACACATGTCCGATGCTCTTTGCACCTAATAGGGTTCGACCATCGACCTTACCCCTTACCATTCAACCTTCCTTTACCCCATTGCAACTTTCCCACTAACCTTTGAAACATGCTTGAGTTTGTCGGATGGTGGAGTTCTCTCTTCCACCTTATCATTTTCATACCTTTGCATTAAGTTGTAATCCAACCTATTGACCCACAGTGCCTAAATTTTTTTTTGTGAGCATTGAAAAAATTGACTCTTTTAGTTGTTGTCCTTTGAGCTTCTTCTTACCGAATACATGACAATCCACTAAGACATAATCCTCCAAGACAACCCACAAACACCAAAAACATCTCAAATGTCAGGATTTGGGGTTTCTCTTAGTTGCATACTTATCAAATGGTTAAGTTATAAACCATAAGGCCAAAAGTGCAACACATAAGCCATTTCAGGTATCACAATTTGAGGTTACCTTTATTTCATGTTAGGGCATAAGCCTTAACACCAACTGGAAAATTTTGAACCCATTTCAAGTGTCAGGGTTTGACCTTACCTCATACCACTTACCTTCCCTTCAATAAGTCATAACCCTCCCTACCAAACTATGACACCCAAACACTTCACTCACAAACCTAACCATTTTGTGTTTCAGCCTTTGGGCTTTCTTCATACTAACTGCTTGCCTTGTCAAACTATCAAGGCATAAACCTCAAAGCTGATCCACAATGTCGAAACCTCTTTTGGGGGTTGGGGTTTCTCCATACCACTTTCCTCACTTGGTATTTTGATAATTCATAAGACTTATTTAAGATCTTTGATCCCAAAACCTTCTTAGGTTTCGACATTCACTAATCCCTTTTTACTACTTACTTAGCCTTAATTCAAGGCATAAGCCTCAAAGTTGAAGTTCAATGTATGAAACCTTTTTAGACTTAGCACACTCTTCCTTCCTTTACTTGAGGGATTCAGTATGAGGCATGGCCGAAGCTCAATGTCTGATGCTCTTTCAAACTTGACTCCAACTTAAATCATACTTAAAATTATGTTAATGCATAAGCCTTAGGGTCAATTTCTAATGCCCGATAGGAAATTTAACCTTGTTGTCTCCAACCATTTTAGACTTAACTCAAACCTCCTCCATACTTTTAGGAATTCAGTATAAGGTATGACCGAAGCCCGAAGTTTGATACCCTCTAAACTTAACTAATACTTTTTATTTCTTTAAGGCATTCAATATAACGTATGACCAAAGCCTGAAGTTCGAAGCCCAATTAGACTTAGCTGAAAAATGACTAACCCTTTCTCTTTAGCAATGATACAGGTAAGCCCGAGGTCTGAATTCCTAACTTTTGGAACTCTCCAAAGATTGTTGTAATGAAACCATAAGGCCAATGAATCATTCTTCCTAACAACCCTATGAGGTCCTTTTGGACTCAAACAACAACTCTATATCTAATATCACTTAGATCTCCTACTAACCTCAATGAGGTGCCTTTGTTGACCTCAATCAACTCATTTCTAATATCCTCTCCTTTAACATCCATAAGATTCCCTTGTGACAACAATTACAATCATGTTATCAATAGATTTGTTAGAACTATAAATTTTTGAAAATTTTATGGCTATCTGTACCCATAAGTTTCCTAAGAAGTCCATACCATGAGTACAAGAATCCACTTTGCATTTCATTTCATTTTTTCTCACTTTTAACAAAGTGAGTGGTAACTCTGACAAGAACATTGCATCAATTCAACAGGAATGGTAGAAGATCCCAATACAAAGGAGGTCCTAGTGGTAGCAGTAAGTGGCTACATAAGGATGACAAGGGTAAGAAGATAGCTAATGACATGTGCATAAAAAACAAAGACAAAGCATCAAGACCACATTGTGAGACATATGATCATTATGATACATGGAGAGATAGTTCAGGTGGAGAACCTTGTACCCCCGAAGAAAAAAGAAATCCTTTTTATAATCCTCAGAAATAGGTGGAATTTGAGGCTAAACTCAAGGTTGAAAGAGTCAAGTATCAACAGGAAAATGATCAAAGAATGGAGGGTAATCAAAATGAACCCATTGATAATGTAATCCCTCAAGAAAATTTTGAGTTCTTGACTGGCAAAGAATTAGACATACAATTGGAGTTTCAGAGACAAGAAGTAGAAAAAGAAAAAGTAGAATTGGAACAACAGAGGCTTTAGAAGATAAAGGAACTCCAGGACATGAAATTGCAATAAGCCCAAATTAAGGCTTAGACAACTAGTCTTTCAAAGTATGTACTGCCTCATAAGCAAGGAAACAATTATGCAGGGCATTCATATCAGCCAAAGGCTCCTTAGAGTCAAATAGGAAATCAATACATGCACCCAAACCATCCACCGTATACCACATCACAACATACAAATCCCAAACCACCTCATGGTCAACAATATGTGCCATATCTTCATACACAATACAATAATCCAGTGTACCAGTATCAACACTTGCATAACCCTCCCCCTCAACAATACACATCAATGATTAGACAGTTTGATTTGACAGGGTTTCAATTATATCCTTACCCTATGGATAGCAGTTGGAGAAGTCTTGTTCCTAATTTTACAGCCCGAGTAGTGCAATTACTGCTAAAGATCATTTGAGGAATTTTAATGCTTTTGTCCAAGATTTGGATATACCATATCAAGATTTACATATGAGGTTGTTCATGATGTCACTCACCAAAGAAACTAGGGATTGGTTCAATAGCTTGCCAACAACTTCTATTGATTCTATCAAGAATTTCAAGATCGATTTCTCGAATAGTATGGAAACTTATGTACACCAGATGCTGCTTTTCATGAATTAGTACAGATTCAAAAAAATCATAATGAGTCAATTTATGATTTTAACTGGAGATTCAACAAATTGCAAAATAAGATACCACCTGTGTCAAAGTTGCCAGACGCTGCAGCATTGAGTATTTATTTGAATGCATTCAATCCAAAAATAGGGTATGAACTAAGAAATAGGTTTCCAAGAGATTTAGCTGAAGCCCAAAAGATAGCACTAACCGTTGAAAAAAATAGGAAAGTTGCTGGGATGGTCAGTAAGAGAGATAATCCTAGGGTTCCTCAGCAAGTCAATAATTATTAGTATAAATAGGAGAACACGTACAAAAATGAGAGGCCTAGGTTACATGACATTCCTTACAATACAAATTTGAAGGATGGAAAAACTGTAATAGATAGACCTAAGAATAAAGAAACACTTGATCCATTAAGGAAGAAGGGAGCGTATATGGTCAATAATAATCTCTGGTGTGAAGGTTGTGATGGGCCACATTCCCTAGATCACTGTGTTGTAGCCCAAGAAATGTAGGAAGAAGGAATGTCAGCAGGTGACAGTGGAGAGGATCACACAGTGTAATTGACCTCAAATACCTTTTATCTTGTTGAGGAGGATTATTCATCTTCAGAAGATGAAGGCTGTGAGTACGATGTTTCAAATCAAAGTTGCAATGTCCACATGGCTAAACAACAAGTTTTTTCTGATTTTGAAGAAAGTTATGCAGAACAATACTCTATTGAGGTACCTACTAAATGTGATATAAGGAGACCCACTGAAGAGGAAATAAAGAGGTTAACCATTAATGTTGTAGTTGAACAAGCAAAGATCAAGTATTGGTTAAGAAATAGGACATTGAATGAAAAGGAAGGTGTTCCCAGGGGAATATTTATGAAAGATAGAGAAGTAACACCAAGAATTTTGAAGAGAAAAAAAAATAAGCAACATGATAAGAATGAATAGAAGCTTGTTCAAAAGGAGGAGGATAAAGAGTTACACAAAGAGAAGCAAAAAACTAATCAATTGAATACAAGGGAAAAGGAGGAAAGCAAAGGAGGATCACTGGAGCAAAAGAAAGTTATTAAGGCAGAAGGTTCATCTTTTGACTTCTCTTAGGCTTTATCACATGTAAAAATGTATATCCCACTGCTCAAGATGATGAGAATTAAGGAGTATAGAGATAGTTAAGGAGTATAGAGATAGTGCAATTCAATTGATATCAAATGGAAATGAGAAAAGTACGAGTTCTAAAAATCAAATGGCTATTAAAACAGTTAATAAGCAAGAGAAGGTGATTGTCCTAGAAGTATGTCTAAATGATGTATTGGTAAATTCCCCACAAGTTGATCCATTTTTCACCACGTTACTCATAAACAACAAACTGTTAAGGAATTGCATGATAGACTTTGGTGCCACTCTCAATATTATGCCAGTTGGAGTTATGAAACAACTTGGCATGTGGGTGGATACTAATAGAGGGAAGTGTTATGCAATGGATAGCAAGCATATTCTAGTAGTGGGTGTCATGAAAGATGTTGAAGTCAAATTAGCTGCTTATCCTCAAGTGGCCTATAATTTAGATATAGCTATAATTTATACCCCTCCTCAGTTTGGGATGCTTCTATCGAGACAGTGGACAATAGAAGTTGGAGGAAATGTCCAATTTGTTTTATCTTATGCAACGATTCCAGTGAATGGCCAGGAAGTTAAGCTATACAGGGAGCCAAGGATGAACCAAAATGTAGATTGTGTACCTCAAGATCAAGTCAATTGATTTTGTCATATGGATCTTGGAAGTTTTAAGATAGAACCAACCTAGCTAGAATTAGTCAACGTTGATCTAATTGATAAGCATGTTGCAAAAAATTGTGATGGTGTGTGGAAAATGTACTTTGATGGAGCATGTTACCAAGAAGGTAACGAAGAAGGAATAGTATTTGTTTCACCTAAAGGAGTTACATTTAAATATTCATTTTTGTTGGCATTTGAATGTACGAACAACATAGCAGAATATGAAGCTTTATTAACAAGTTTGAATATGGTTGTAAGACATAAGATTAAGCTGCTAGCTATTATAGGGGATTCTGAGCTAGTTGTTTCTCAAGTTAAATCAAAATATGCAACAAAACACAAGAGGTTGAATAAATATAGGAATGTTGTATGGGATACAATTGAGTTGTTTGATGCTTTCTCTATTGAGTGGATAGATAGGTCAAAAAACATAATGGCAGACTTTTTAGCCAATGTTTCACTAAGAAGAGATGACATTACACTAATTGGAGTGTCTCAGATCAAGTTCAAAACAAGACCCACTGTGCCTAACAATATATACAGTTGGAAAGTTTTTAATGATGATGTTGACCTCTTGAAATTTCTTCACTGTATAGATCAATATGAAGCTCAAGAAATTGACTTCAATGCCTTTGTAGAGGAAGTAGATGGAAAGCAGACAGTATTCGGGAAGGAGGTCTTACAGCTTAGAACTAATAAACTTCCCAAAGGATTAGTAGCATTGGAAAGGGTATATGATGGAAGTGATTGGTCCCTCATGAAGAAAACACCAGTCAAGAGGGAGGATATTGAAGAGGTCAACTTAGGGACTGAGCTGGCACCAAGAAAAGTATATATTGGAAAGAAAATAAGCCCAACAATTCGAAGAATGTTGATTGCATTATTGAGAAAATAAAAACATTTGTTTGCATGGTCCTATGAAGATCTTAAAGCATATAGGGAGGATTTTTTTCAACATGAAATCCCATTGAAACCAGAGGAAAAGCCATTTAGGAAAAAGCAAAGACCTATTAACCCAACATTGGAACCCAAAATGCAAGAGGAATTGGAAAAGCTTAGAGACAGGGGTATCATCAAACCAATCAGGCATTCAACATGGGTTTCGAATCTGGTTCATGTAAGGAAGAAGAATGGGGATATCAGATTGTGTGTGGACTTTAGAAATCTAAACGTGGCATCTCTCAAGGATAATTATCCTCTACCTAATATGGAGGTTGTACTACATAAAGTAACAGGGTGTGAGCTGTTATCTATGATGGATGGGTACTCTGGTTACAATCAGGTCAAAGTCAAACAATCTGAGCAGTACAACACAACCTTTACAACCCCATGGGGAACATACATTTATGTGAGAATTCCATTTGGTCTCACAAATGCAGGTGCAACATTTCAAAGAGCTATGGATGTAGCATTTGCAGACTTGATTAATGCTATCATGGTAGTATATCAAGATGACCTTACTGCTTATTCAAAAAGGGCTGAAGATCATGTAGAACATCTGGAAAAGGTATTTATTAAAGCTTTAGAATATGGTATTAGTCTGAACCATAAAAAATATCATTTTGTAGTCACAAGAGGTAAACTCTTAGGACATTGTGTCAAAGGAGGGGATTAGAATAGATCTTGAGAGGGTTGAGGCCATAGATAAAGTTCCTATTCCTAAAATTGTCAAGGCCATCCAATCATTTTTTGGACAGATCAACTTTGTTAGGAGATTTGTGTCTAATTTTGCTGAAATTATTAAGCCCATATCAAAAATGTTAAGGGACAAAAAATAGAAGCATTAGAAGCTTCTATATCAATCAAAAAGGCCATCAAGGAAGCCCCTGTCCTTAAGTCTCCAGATTTTTCAAAACCCTTTCAAATATTTTCATTTTCTTCATTGCATACTATAGATGTTGTCATGTTACAGAAGAATGAGGAAGGTCATGAACAACCTGTGTCTTTTTTCAGCAAGTCATTGCAGGGGTCAGAATTGAAATATGATATAATGGAGAAACAAGCATTTGCATTGGTGAAAGCCATAAAAGCTTTTAGACCATATCTTGTTAGAGCCAAAGTGATAGCTTATGTCCCTCATGTAGTTGTTAAAGATATTTTGACATGGTCAGAGGTAACTAGAAAGAGATGCGAGTGGATTAATAAAATTCAAGAATTTGATATGGAAATACAAATCACCAGATTAGTAAGAGGTCAGGGTATGGCCAAGTTGATGGCGAAAACAAATATTGAAGCAAATAAAATTTGTAATGTCAAAGATGAAGAAAATGCAATTGTGAGTATTGAGCATACTCCTTGGTATACAGACATCATGTATTACCTCAAATACATGAAGTTCCCTGAAGGACTCAATGATAATAAAAAAATAACTTTGAAGCTACAAGCGTCAAAATATATGTTCATGGAAGGTGATTTGTTTTGGAAGAACAGGGACAAAATGTTGTTGCTATGTTTAGATGAGTCATTGGCCAATCATGTTTTAAGAGAGTTGCATGAAGGGGTCTGTGGAGGCCATTATTCTGCAAAGACAACTGTACACAAGATTCTCAGGGCAGGTTATTACTGGCCAAAAGTTTTTAATGATTCTTTTTCATACGTAAGAAGATGTGAAGCATGTCAAAAGTTCTCAGGGAAAATGAACTATCAGGGAGCTTTACCACTCAAACCCTTGCAGATTGAAGCCCCTTTTCATTAGTGGGGAATTTATTTTATTGGGGAGATATAAGAGAAATCAAGTGGAGGACATAAGTGGATACTGGTAGGTACTGATTACCTCACCAAATGGGTAGAGGCAGTTCCAACTAGGAAAGCAACCAGTAAAGTTGTGATCAATTTTTTAGTGGATAACATTATTACCAGTACACTATTAAGATTGATTATAGATAATGGGATGTGTTTCAGATCTGATGAATTCAAATATTTTTGTAGTACAAATGGTATTAATGTTTCTTATGCAGCCCCTTACCATCTGCAAGCTAATGGTTAGGTAGAGTCCAGCAACAAAATTCTTCTGAAAATCATAAGGAGAATGCTAGGTGGGAATAAAAAGGCTTGGGACTCAAAATTGAAGATGGTTGTGTGGGCTGATAGGATAAGTGTGAAAAAGGAAATTGGAAAATACCCATTTGAATTGGTGTATGGAACACAAGCTAGGATGCCTTTACAAAATTTATTACCAGTCTACAAATTTATCCTTCAGGCAGATATAGATATTCCAGAACCAATGGAGGAAAGAATGGAGCAGCTAGTTGAACTTGATGAGATAAGAAGAGTAGCTCAAAACCAAAATGTGAAGCTACAAGCACAAATGAAGTATTTATTTGATAAAAGGGAAAAAGATAGAAAATTTGAAGAAAATGATCTGGTGCTAATGTGGAATGTAAGGTTTCAGGAGAAGGGAAGACACGAGAAATTTGAAGCCTTGTGGCTAGGACCCTTTGTTGTTGTTGGTAAGAAAGGGGAAGATTCATATTACTTATAAAATATGGTTGGTGAAGAACAGGAGTTTCCTGTACATGGGAAATTCTTGAAGCATTTTTTCTCTTGAGAAATACTGAGGATTAAGGGTTGCCAGTGCATGGACAACTCTTGACAATCCTCTCAAAAAAAATTCTCCATGCACAGTAGTTTAGGAAATAAAAAGGAACATGAATTGCTAGTACATGGACAATCCTGTAATTCCTTCAGTAAATAAATCTTTCCATGTATAGTAGTGTAGGATCATGTTCATTTCCACTTCCATTCATTCCATTCTTCTCACTAGTCCATCACCTTGAAGTTTGGTTTGCTCTCCCTGAGATCTAGATCCTTGCAATGATCTCATAGTCAGTCATCCCCAGACGGAGCCACTGTTAGAACTGTAAAATTTTGAAAATTTTATGGCTGTCTGTACCCATAAGTTTCCTAAGAAGTCCATACCATGAGTACAAGAATTCGCTTTGCATAACATTTTTGTCCATGCTTTAGTTTTTTTAAGTCATTTGGTCCCATAGAATTCGCCTAACCCTGAGCATTCAAGTGTATAATTCGTAATGGTGTAACATGATGCAAGTCTCCCTGATCCATAAAGCATTTTATACTAACGTACATCTTTTTGTAGTCTATTGGCAAGAAATCAGGATTGTCTTACCGATAAAATTTCATTTGGTAATACACATCGAGCAGACACAATTCAGAGTCTCAGCGAAAGAAAGATCCTATCGGTAAGATAGTTCTCATTGGGATAAGTCATATTGAGCCATCATGTGTCTTAACGATTGAAGTACAAAGAACTTTTGACAAGACTTAAGTCATCGGTGTAGCATCCCGCAATATTCGTCTAGTCTTGCCAATAAAGCAATGGTAGATTCTGTCGATGTCATCGGAATGAGTTCATAGATTATTGCCGACTTCTTATGTCACACCGACGGGATTACATTAGTAAGGACTTAGCGAAATGTCTGGAGAGAATATTCATTAGCGATAGGACTTCATCGGCGAGAGTCATAGCGATACACTTGAGACCAAAAGGATAACTGTCGGGAAGACTCATAACATCGGTATAACTACAAGACAACTTGGCGATAGAAGTGAAGATACAAATATGCTATAGTTGAGACTCAGAACATCGATGAGACTGTAGGAAATCAAAGTGATATATAGTTTGTGGTAGTCAGAGAGACTCAAGCCATCGGCAGAACCACATGATGTCTTTGCGGGTGTCTGATGAACATTAGTAAAATCCTGAATAGATGGATCACCCAGGATTTGAATACGAATGGACACGACTTATCATGTGGCCAATATATAAATATCTATTTTTGACAGCGAATGAGGAGCAGCGAGGGAATAGAATATACAGTAGAACACAATGTCTTACATTTTTGAGACTATGATGCATGTATAAAATTATGGAGATATCAATGGAAGTCAATTGACTTGGTGGCATTTTCTCTGGTTTCAATTGTTTGTTGTGTTAATTGAAAGTATTGCTGAAGTTGTCTCCAAGGTTGATGTTTTCTAATTATTTAAACTGACATATCAAGGATATTTTTTAGTTTATCAGTGCACACTTGTTGTATTTGTATGGTTTGATTAATTGGTTCTTTCAAGGAAAGATTAAATCCTTTTAGTCAATCATAGTAATTAGGAAATCTCATTTGGATCACTAAGAAGAACTTGGTAATCACATTCCTGCACTTTTATACAAGTTATAAACTTAAATCTATATGCCAAACAATTTGAGTATCTGCTAGAAAGAAGTTATTCACTTCATATTTTCATTTGACTCTGTGCAACCAATAAGACACTAGTCTCTACCATTTCATTGTTAGTTTCATTTATTTTATCATATGAAAAAATTAGATTCTAGCCTTGATATTGCTTATACAATTTATACCAAAATAAAACTCATTTATCCACTTCCATTTTCCATTGTGGGTAAATTACTTTAAGGAATAAAACAAAAGTCAAGCCTACTTCATTGTCATAGGTACACCTGCCTAGGTCTGGAAGCACCTGAAGAGTAGAGGGTTCAATTCATTTGGCCTTGTTGGTTACCCTGAAACATTGTGAGAGCTTGGAAACCTCTTGTGGTTCAAACTTTAGTTTTTGAGAGCTAACAAGATTAATCTAACTATAGCTGGGTTTAGTTATCCTCATCAAATTAACTCTTTATTAGCATCTCCCAGCTATCAATATGGGTATTATGTTCTAATCTAAGAATAGATCAAAATTTCATGATAAGGCACAACCCAAAAGCATAGGAGACTCAAAAACCCTTTGGCATCTATCCTTATTTACTTACTATCTTAATCTCACTTAGTTAAGCAGTACCATAGGGTGTCAAATCTACACCTACTATATTTGCTAAAACCTCTAAGGATCCTTTAGTTACTTGACCCACAATACTTGCAATGAGGAACCTCAAGTGAATACTATAGGAGACATTCACAATCAACTTGAGTCAAATGATAAGATGAGAGCTTTATTACTAGTGGACCTTAACAACCCCATATAGCATGACAAATTATAGTATCTATCAATGTATATTTAGTCACATACCTTAATAGAAGCATTTACATAAGGATTTAACTAATATTCTCTTAAGAATCAAATGACTAAAAGTACAGTGGCACTCAAACACCACTGGGTCTTGTATCATCTAAATGGTGTACCCTAAGTCTACATAATAGAGTAGCATAAGTTTAGAATAAAAGGGCTATGATATTAATATAAAGGGAGGGGCCTTACAATTATGCCTTCCTCTACCCTATGAGATTCACTTAATAAACTAATGGAATAACATCTATATTTTTAGGGTACAAATAACCATCCCTAATTTCATTTCTACCCCTCAAATTTATTTTTTGATGCCCCCTCTAAATAAAGCACTATTAGAAAAAAAACCTTATTTTCACCAAGTATCCTATGTACCTATTATTTTATTATATTTTATATGCCATTACTATTTCTACCCTATCAAAAAATAAAAATTCTTATGCCTAGATCTAAATCAATGCCATTTCTCATTATCATGTCATACTTTAAAGAATCACTATAGAAAACCTAGATGAGAAATGAAAATATGTCATTTTGTAAAAATCTTTAATTTATAAGCACTTAAAGATCTCAATCCACAAACCCTTCCCACACCAACTCTGGTAGTGAATCCCATAATAATAGATCTCTTAATTATAGTGTACATAGTAATCTAAACTATAATGGAAGTTTTTTAATAATACTTAGTGATTGTTTTAATTGGGATCATAGCATTACCAAAAGACATGGATAATTATTAGTTTTGGGAAGCTTGAATAGGTTTGTATTGGACCTGCACAAGACTGGTGTGACCATTGTTTGAATTTTAAATTACATTATATTTTAAATTAAGTAGGCACCTCTAAGATTATGAGGCTTTTCCAAAATATACTACTATTATATGTAGAAAATAGATATCTTGACAACCTTAACAAGACTAGAACAATGAATGGATTTTCTTCCAATTTTGACTTGTGCAACCTCCCTTCTACAAATCCTTCCCAATATCCAATACCTACTTATGCCACATTAATTGAATTATATTCTTTTGTATTCTTTGATGAATACATATTTACTTTACATGCATTTTTGTGAGTGATATATGCTTTGAGATGCAAGATGACGTTGGGATTCACATTCACCTTAAAATATGGGAAGATTAATGGTGAAATTTATATACCCATGTCATTTCTCATTAAAAAAGTTTCCCATTTTGAGAAAATACCTTAATACATGCACATATGAAAAATTAAGATAATTTTGTACAAATTTGACCCATTGTAGTGTAGAAAAATGCATCCCTTTACATTTTCATATCTAATTAGGAATAATATTAAAATGAACTTAATTTAGTATTGTAATATGTATTTTACATATTCACATTATGTTTAGGGCCCTATTAATTGAAATGGACTAATCGTGCCTTACTTTTTAGTGTTGTAAAGTGTACCTCTTTACACTTTCACACTTATTTAGTGCTCCCTTAATTAATTGAGGTTAATTTTCCTTAATTGGTCCCTTTAATTCAAATCAAAGCCTAATTAATTGTATTTTCCGAAGAGGAAACTTGACATTCATTAATGCCTTAACATAACACTTCTCATTGAGCAATGTGTGTTCTAGGTGAGTATTTTCCTTAATTGGTCCCTTTAATTCAAATCAAAGCCTAATTAATTGTATTTTCTAAAGAGGAAACTCAACATTCATTAATGCCTTAACATAACACTTCTCATTGAGTAATGGGTGAATGGGTCCTCACTTAGACCTAGAACCTAAATATAAATTATGTTTTTGGTAGTATTTTAATGATTTCAAATCCATATTCACATGTCAGCTTGTGTTATTTGAATTTTGGGAAATTAATGTTACATACCTATAAATATAAGGTCATTTCACTAAGTTTCACCTAAGAAACCTAGAAGTTTCAAGTTATCTTAAGAGCATTTCAAGGCATTCAAAAGTAGATTTATTAAATAATTATCACAAAAATCAAGATCCAATTATCATGTCAAAGTCTTCTTGCATCATGCATGTTATTGGAGCTAATATGATAATGTAGAGTTCATGATCCATTCAAGAATTCAAAGCATTGTTTCAAATCAAGATTCAAGGATCAAGATCCACATCCATTGAAGTCATTTCATTCAAGTTGCAGATCTACATTCCAAGTTTCATTCAAGGGTTTGGTGAGTTGTGACATAGAGTTGTTCATTCATCATTCCTTTCATGCTATTTCATTTCATTTCAAGGTTTAATTACCAAAATGGGGTTTGACCAAGGAAAACCCCCATTCACCAAAAACAAAACATTTTTTCATCTTGATTTGTGTTTGGAGATTTAGGTTGAATAAATCTTGAAGATCTCTTGAAGAGAAAAATTGGAGAACTTGTTAGAGTTGCAACAGTTGTCATAAAAGTTATCTCACAAAAATTCAATTATAGAAATTTTTCTTTTTCTTTTTAAACCTGAAACCTAGGAAAATCGAGAGATTCATATCTGAAGTAGAAGCTCCCAAAATTTTCAAAAAAACCCTAACTCAAGACCCATTCGCCCCTAGGTGAATGAGTCATAGGTCAACTTTAGTAGAGAACTTTTGATGACTAGTACACATCATATTACCTCTCTTTGATCTATGATTTGATTTCCGGTTCCTTTACTATTGATCTTAATGTATTGGATCCAAGTTTTAGATTTCATTTTTGGTTTGATTTACTATTTTAATCTTTCTCCCCAAAGTGTTGTGTAATCAGGATCCCTTTCCTTGCAAAAAAAGGAAATTTGTAGATTCACACTTTGACTTGATTCACCTAAGGGTTGTAATTCATTTCATTGTGTGGATCTCATTTTCCAATGAAATAAAGGAAAATAGGTCCCTAATTAGTCCATCAACCCCATTTTGGCTCACACTTCACTTCAACCACATATTTTTCTTTGTTTCACCAATATATTATCCTTTTACAAAAACTCCAATACATTTATTTTATCTCAACATTTTTTGCAATTATCTATACACTTTCCCATATATAGCCATTATATATTTATATCCAATTGTTTGTGCACCCAAAATCATTTTTTATGGTCATGGGATTGACCTTGTAGTTTTATATTAAACCCTTTACTTTCTAAAGTTTAAATTTTAGCCAATTAGGACCCTTCATGTATGCACCCTAATCCAACTAAGTATATGTTGTATAAAATTTTATTTTACGTGCTGATATTTAAAGACATTCATTAGCATTAATTTGACATATCTAAACTTCACAAGTCTATTCTCATTCTAAAGTATTAACAAAGAAATAAATAGTGACAAATTTAAGTTTTGGCATACTAAAAACGAGTAATGAAGTATACATGCATTTATTATAGGGCCCTTATTTCCTTAAAAAAATTGCACATTTTCCTATGGGTTGAACTAGGAGAATACATATCCTTGTAACATAATGATAGGCCTTTCTAGAACTCCCAAATATTACTAGCCCTTATATACCAAAAAAATAGATAGTAGAATAAGATCTATTGGGAAAAGCATAGAGTGAAATTCAATGTTATTTAAGGTTAAATGTAGAACAAAAATATGATTCTTGACTATTGAGTTGACCTAAAATAAATCACACATCTAGTGCAAGTTTGAGGAATTTTATTAGCACAAAGGCAACATATTTTGAATATATACCAATCTAATTATAAAATATTCAACAAATGTAAACATTCTTTTATCAATAATCTATGTAACAATATCCATCACATTTAATTTCCTAAAATAGTTATTGTAATAATTTAATTGATCAATCCCAATTATTATTAATTAATCTATGATATTTTTTTGCTTAATTAGTCACATTTATTTATTATCCTATATTAGGCACAAGGAAAACACATTATCCCTTAAAAGTGTCTAGTAAGAAATGACTAGACCTAAATGATTCATTAAAAAAGGAAGATCTTAGGTCTTATGGATAGATCACTAACATAAATCATTTCCATGAATAATGGTGTGAGGAATCTAGACCCACAATGATATGAGATTGACTTACAACCGAAAATGTGAGTCAACCAAGTCTAGATCTAGATTCCTTTTTGTGGTTGGAGGTGGTCAGCTTGATGGATTGAAAATGTGATGCAATGATGTAACTAGGTAAACTATGCAAATGCAATATTTTGATATGAGTTATAACAGACTAAAAACACAAAAAAATTAAGTTCCAGAAAAGCAAAGGGAAGAAACTAATGCGCCTGTGATTTAAGTTTGAGAGAGATTTGGGTGGTCTAGGGCGGAAGGATGACATGATTGGGGATTTGAAACTTGAATCTACTTTCATAGGCCTAAGGTCCTTGGTTTGTAGTCTCTATCTTTTGGATTTGGTTGTTGGCTCTTTGTCTATTGTTGAGATAATGCAAGTTCTATGAGTTTTTAAATCATAGGGTTTTGATTCATGAATCAAAAAATTATCTTCAGCCTTCCTCCAATTCTCTTTAGATATGCAACCTGCACACATAGAAGGAGAGGAAGGGTTGTGCTATATAGGGTCTTTCATCAATCAAACCTCATGTTGGTATTTCTACCTCCATAATGGAAAAAATGATGATAAAAGAGAGCTTATCCTTTTGAGCAATAGAGGCTAAATGATAAACAAACGATGAATTGACAGTTTGTTGTAACTCACCACTCAAATCTAATCACCTTGATCGACTAAAGTCAAACTCATCACCTTCAAGGATCAATTGTTTCTTGACTTGATTTTCTTTGAAGACCTACAAGGATTAGTTGTAGTGCCCCTCTGTGTTTCACCCTGATAGTGTTGTTTGTATGTGGTGTGGTCCATCTTGGTTGTCGTGATATTAATTTTGATTGCACTGTGAGGTCAGTGACTGCTTGGAATTATATTCATTCAATTAATTTGATTGATTAGTGATTCGATTGATTATTATATTAAAATAAAAATTATCGAAGTAAAAGGGAAATTGTGATAATTAAAAAAATAGAAAGCTTTTATATAATTATGGTATTGATAAAATAAAATTTTATTAATGTTTATTTGGTTTAAATAAAAATAAGTTATGATTTAATGAAGAGATATAAAAATAAATATATTAATCAAATTGTGGTGCAATAGAATTAAAAAGGTAAGTTACAATTAATAAATCAGATATTCTAAAGAGGATTTATTGGGAGTGACTAAATAAAGATATTTTATTAATATATAATGAAGAGTGGTTGAAAGAACTTGTCGGGGAAATCAAATAATTTAAGAAAAGAAAAAAAGTTGCCTGTAGCAATGGATTGGGGATAAAATTAAATAAATTAATTAAGATAGGGAGTTATGAAGAAGAGTAAATAAATTAGTTAGAGTTAACTGAGAGAGGGGCTTTTTGGTTATTTTGGAGAAACTAATTTTACTTCTCTCGTCTGTGAATTTTTCTCTGGTTCTTGAAAAATTTCTTGGGGGTTTTTGCAGTGTTGTGGAAACTCAGGAGTAGAAGCTAGAATTTGGAAGAGATTTGCATAAAGACTTCAGCTCTAACTAGCATATAAACCAGGTTCCATTATTATTCCTCCATTTTAATGTTTAATTAGAAATGAATAATGCAAGATTGTGATGTCTGAAACAAAATAAATGTTGAATTCGAGTTGTGCTTTTTCTTTAAATTCCATACAGCCTTGGAAATTCTTTTCTTTATCTTGTTGACAATTTATACCCTACTTCGCCATGCATGCTTGCCCTTAGGTTCTCTGTAGATTGGATGGTTGCATAATGTTCTTGTTTGAAATCAAAATGGGAACGTGTATTGGATGAATGTTTTGTTGACATTGAACATGGCATTCTAATCTATATTTAATTATTCCTCTCTGCCTCTGTCATGAAACTAGTTTAGGTTAAGTTGCCATAGTTGTCTCCATGCACACATCCATCTTAAATAGTGTTTTGATTTTTATTCCTGGCATCTTGTTCTTTTTGAACAAGTTAGTAATTAAATTCTCATTCATCTAATGTGAAATGTAACAAGCTTTAAGGGGATTTCCATTACTTACATTATTCCAATTACTCTCTTTGTTGCATTGAAATAATCATTCATGCTTACAATATGGCTTGAATCATAAATGTATTGGTTCATTCAGTTTTCATTCAACATTTCTATTCTTACCATTCGAATAAACATTGTTTGTATGACGGTGGATAAATGATCTATACCACAGGTATACATGTTGTTGTGTGTAATGATACCTAGATTGGTAGCTTCTCTACCCATACACATTCCCTTTCAGGTGGCCGATTAGAGTAAGTCTCACCTCCTTTTGATTATTGCTAGTCTACAATCATTCATTCACTTGGCTCTCATGATATTAATTTTTTTTTTTGGTTAAGCATAAGCTGCATATAGTTATAGGCATTTGGTTCATACAAAATAAATCCTTGACTAGCAACGATGGTGGTAAAACTTTATGTCTTAAAATTCAATTAAGTTAAGTTGCATTAGTAATTCATTATATATAAAACTACACTTTTAGATATATACAGGAATTGTAAGTAAATTGTATTATCGTTGTACTTATCCCCCTATGAGTTCGATACCAAACAATTAGATTCCATAATAAATTGCTTGATTATCACCCAAATAGCCTTACTATGGTTGTGAATTGGTATGCGTATGACAGATATATTTATCTCTACAAAAATGGTGTTAAATGTGTGTATTCTCATGATTGATCTTTGCACCAAATATTCGCTATTTACAGTTGCTTGGGTATTCATTCATGCAAATCGATGAACTGGCTGATAATTGTAAGTTCCTTTGAGTTAAGATTGGCGTGCACATAAGTTCTTAAACATGTGTATATGTATGTATATATATACATTATTTGTATCAATTGGTGGTTGTAATGTTAACCAATGTTTGTAAACAAAATTTGGATATAATCAAACATATATACAAATATAGGTATATATATATATGTGTGTGTATATGCTTGCATATATATATATATAGGTATCTATGGATATATTGTTATATGTCTTTTATAGTGGAGATAATAATAGTATAATGTTCCCTCTTTAGAATTGAAGGAAAAGTAATAAGTAAATAAAGTTGATGGATTTTATTAAGTAATGAATTCGAAGTAGTAATGATAAGGGTGCATTGTATAAACTTATTTTTAAATGTTGTGGTATTGATTTAAAGGAAATAAATTAATGATTCTTGGTTTGATTCTACTCGTATTTTTGTGTAATAGTTGATTTGATGATTTCTTAAACTTTAGCTATTGAGAGTTATGTCTTAAAGTGTACATTTCTTGAAAGCTAGGATGTTGGTTGTGAATGTTCTTTATGGGAGTCCCTTTTTTGGTTATTGGTTTGGAAGTCTTCCAGAGGCTAGGGGAAATTGCCTTCTTGATGGAATTCCTTTTTATCCTTTGAGATGATTGTTTTGTGTTGAATGAGTATATGATGGTCATTAGCTTTGCACAGTGTATTTTCCAATGTGGTTGGAATTTGAGTGCGGGAAGGGTTATTCCTCACCTTGTTTCTTATGTTAATGAGATTTTTTTATTGTGCAAGTTGGCTTTGCTCTTTTGATTTCATTGGGTCTCTTAGTTGTTAGTAGGGGAGTGGCTCTCAATGGAGGTCTGACACACAAAGTGGCAGGTCCAGGGTAACTCATTGAGAGTTTCTTAATTAGTGATAACCTAAAACAAATTAGGGGGTTGGGTAGTTCACATTAATCAACATAACACCTCACTCATGGCTCAAGTTCTTGTTAAGGTTTGGGATGAGTGGGAAGGCCTAGAATGGCAAGATCAACTGCCTAGTTTGACTAGAAGGTATGTTGATCCCACATGAGTTTGTATGGGGGTCCAGTTGGTAGAGGTGGCGGGTAACCCAGGATGGGGGTCGTTAGCCTAGGAAGGTTACGCCATGGTAACCCATAGAAAACTATGTGATGAGGGCCACACCGCCCAAACCCCACTGAAATCACAACAATAGATACCAACAAAAATATGTGAGACCAAAAAAGACTTAATTTTAGTTATTTTTAGAAAATGAAATTGTATATTCAAAGCTTACATGCTATAGCCTCATGGACTTGATTCATTACAAAAAAATCAACTTTGAAAATAAAATCTACTATTCAGAGCAATAATCTGCACTATCAGGGCCACCTCGTACAACCCCCATTTAACCCTTTTTATTTCCCCCAATAACCGCCCTAGAATGTTCTAGAAAGTACAAATTTCCCCTTTTTGTTTTGGCACCAAAAGTCCCACCGTTTGATTTTTGGCCTAGGAAGAAATTTTTATGAAATTCACTTTTTAGAGGACCAACTTTGTGGGGCCATAACTTTTGATCTGGGTGTTTGATTCACTATTATTGCATATCATCAGAAATCTCTCAACGAGCTCTACAACATATGAACTGACTAGGTCAATTTGGCTACCTTTTGAGCTATTTTGGGGCCTCCAAAGTTTTATATATGAATTTGAAATTGTATTGGAGAAATTTCTTGGGACGGAAACTTTAATTTCTCCCAAACTGTGTAGGGTATTAAGGTGATTCTTTCGCGATCAGAAATTTTTTTCATCTCTGCTCCTTGGGGTAAATTTTCACGTCCATATGATCCCATTTTAGCCAACTTACTAAAAATAGTAAGTTCTTTTTTTTTGCTATTTTTGACACCTGATAGTCTTATACCCCTTAAGTGCCATCATGGGACTCAAAACAACTAAAGAAAATAAAGAAAATATTTTTTTTGGGTGATGCAAGATTGCCCTACACCGCTGGATGCTCCTGCATCAGACACCGAGGGTAATTTGAAAAGTGACCCTGTCACTTCTTAGGAGTTAGAGGGAAACCAAGAGGGTTAACCTCAACCTCAAACAACCATGATGAATCTTCAACAGGCCTTCATCTCCATTTCACCAAGTACTCTGCATATTGCCTATTTCTTGTGCTTCTACCCACACGACTATCCAAGATTTCTTCTATCTCTTCCCTCTCTGAAGTAGGTGCTAGAATTTTCAACTGTTCATTTATTAGACCCTCCTCTATATCACCTTCATGATACTATGTCAAATCAGCAATGTTGAACATAGGAGAAAATTTTATTCCACTAGGAAACTCTACCTCAAAAGTATTTCCTGAATCATGCTTCTTCAGGATCTTGCATGGTCCAAACTTCTTCATCTTTAACTTAAAATTGTATGTACCAACTAGAAACCTTTCCTTTCTCAAATGAACCATGACTTCATCTCCTACATGGAACTCCTTATACCTCCTTTTTTGATCTGCCTAAGCCTTATATTGTGAGTTCATCTTATTGATATGTTTCTTCACCTCTTCGTGCAAATTCTTTAGGTGCTCACCAAAATCTTCAGCCTCAACACTACTCTTCTCCCCCTTATCCATCTTTTCTCAGTTCAGAAGCAGTTCTTGGACTACTCCCATATACAATCTAGAATGGTGATTTACCAGTGCTCCTATTGACGAATTGTTGTAAGAAAATTCCACTTGTGGTATAATCAAATCCCATCCCTTGGGCTTATCTCCAACTAAGCATCTTAGCAGGTTGCCCAAGCTCCTATTCACCACCTCTATTTTCCATCAGTCTATGGATGGTGTGCAAACTTCAAATCTATCTTCAACTTCTTCCATAATGTCCTCCAAAAATAACTAGAAATTTGGTATCTTTGTTTGAAACTATACTCTTTGGTAGACCATGTAGTCTCACCACCTCTCTAAAAAATAACTTTGCAACATGAACAACATCACTGGTCTTATGAAACGGAATGAAATGTGCCATCTTTGAAAATCTATCCACCACCACAAATATGGAATCATGCCCTCTTTGTGTCCTTGGCAATCCAAAACAAAATCCATGCTAATATCCTCCCATGGCCTCTCGGGTATAGGTAATGGATGATACAATCTAGTATTCTGACTTGTTCCATTTGCCATTTGACATACTCCTGCAACTTTGTACAAACTTCTTCACATCATGTTGTAACTGTGGCCAATAATAATTCTCACTAACAAGAGCAATGGTCTTATCTCGACCAAAATTTCTATCCAATCCTCCACTATGCTTCTCCTTGATTATAGTCTCTCTCATAGAACTCCTTGTAATGCACAATTGGCTTCCTCTAAACAACATCCCATCTTGGATTAAGAAATCCAACCATTTCATCCTATCTAATGTAACAGGTTCCAAACAAGCCTTCCAAGCTTTTGCAAAGTTAGGATCTTCTGGATACAAACTCTTGAGTTCATTGAACCCAACAACTCTCTATATTCATCTCTATCAACAATTTTTTCCTTCTACTTAAGCCATCTGCAACTCTGTTTGACCTTCCACTCATGTGCTTCAAAACAAAGGTATAACTCTACAAAAACTCAACCCATTTTAAGTGCCTTTGATTCAACTTTCCTTGACTATTGAGATACTACAAAGCCTAGTGATCAGTATATAAAAAAAATTCTTTTGGAAACAAATAGTGTCTCCATTTCTTCAAAGCTTGAACTATAGCATAAAACTCTTGATCATAGACAGAATATTTCTTCTTAGCATCATTTAACTTCTCACTAAAATAGGAAACAGACTTACCTTCTTGACTCAAAACAACTCCTATGGTAGTGCCACTAGCATCACAATCTACCTAAAAAACCTTATTGAAACCTGGAAGTGCCAAAACAGGTTGCTCAGTAACTTTCTTCTTCAACATGTCAAAAATTTTGGCTGCTTCTGTAGTCCACTTAAACTCTTTCCTATCCCAGGTCTCATTGCTTTAGTTAGAGGTGCACAAATACTATTGAAATTCTTAATAATTTTTTTGTAAAAGCTTTCGAGACCATGAAATGATCTTACTTTTGTAACACTCCTTGGAGTATGCCATTCAATGATAGCTCTCACCTTCTCTAGATCCATTTTGAGACCCTCTGTTGAGACAACAAATCCTAGATACACCTCTTCATAAAACTACATTTCTTCAAATTAATCAACAACTTCTCCTCCCTTAGTTTCTCAAAAACTTTTTGGATATGCATCAAGTGCTCCTCCAATATCTTACTGAAAATCAAAATATCATCCAAATAAACAATAACAATTTTTCCTAAAAATTCTTTCAATACCTCATTCATAGGCCACATAAATGTGCTTGATGCATTGGTTAGCCCAAAAGGCATGACTAACCATTCATACAAGTCCTCCTTGGTTTTAAAGGTTGTCTTCCATTCATCTCCTTCTCTAATACAGATCTAGTGATATTCACTCTTCAAATCTATCTTCATGAAGTACTCATCTCCACTCAAACAATCCATAATGTCATCCATTCTCAGCAAGGGAAATCTATACTTGATGGTGATTTTATTGATGGATCTAGAATCTATACACATTCGCCATTCCCCATCCTTCTTTGGTGCTAGTACTATAGGTATTGCACATGGACTCAAAATCTCTCTGATCAATCCCTTCCACAACAACTCTTGCACTTGTCTGTTCAACTCTTCACTCTCTATTGGAGTCATATGATGAGTTGCCTTGTTTGACAAACTGGCTCCATGAATCAAGTCCATTTTATGACTAATCTTTCTTACGAGAGGAAAACCTTTAGGTACATTATCAAAAATAATAGCTTGAAATTCATCCAACAAATATGAAACCTCTACAGGTACCTTAGTAGTATCTTCTTTATCAACTCTAGGGATCAATGCAAAACACATATGCTCATGCTTCATACCTTCTAGGAACTTTCTTCCATCAACCAAACAAATTCTTGCATTATTGCATACCTTTTCTTCTACCTCTTTCAAGGGCTTCAACTTATGATGAACCCCATCCTTCATCAAAGAATAGGTGTTGGCATGTCTATCATGTATTGCTCGCCAATCAAACTGCCATGGTCTACCTAACAACATATGACAAACATCCATAGGAATAATATCACACAATGCCTCATCATGATAATTTCCAATCTTGAACTTTACTAGACATTGTTCATTTACCAAGGCTTTATGGTCTTTCTGCAACCAAGCAATCTGATATGGGTTCGGATGCCTTCTCTCCAACCACAACTTACTTTAACCATTTCTTCTAAAACAAGGTTATCAGTACTACCTCCATCAATAATAACATTGAAAACTTTACCTTCACACTTACATTTGGTGCGAAACAAATTCTTGCTTTGAGTTGGTTCATTCTCCTCATTCAACAAGGCTCTTCTAGTAACAAGAACCTCTCCTCTTTCTGCATCCTCAGAATGTGAAGACTCGACATCTTCATCAACATGTACAACTAGTGCATTACCCTTAGGTCTTCTATTTGTCCTTCCTTGATGTTGAGGACACTCATAGGCTCTATGTCCTTCTCCACACTAGAAATAGGTTCCACGAAAGCCTCCTCTTCCCTATCCTTGTCTAGATCTTCCTCTTCCTCTTTGGTATCCATTATTATGATAACGAGGATGGTAGGTGTTATCTCCTTCCTAGTTTTGGCTACTACTAGAGCCTTCACCCTTATTTTGATCTTCATTTCGACCTCCATATGACCATCCACCATTCTTTCCTCCACGACCTCCACCTTGTTGTTTGTTCTCAAACCTCTTGTTTAGTCATTCTTCAACCTTTAGAGAAAACTGATAAGCATCCTCAATGTTGGTAATTCTTACCAGTGTCAATTCTTCTTGTATGCTTGGCTTCAACCCATTAATATAATGAGCAACTTTCTCCTTATTCTCCTTAGAATGTCCTATTTGAATCGAGACCTTGTGAAATTCCTCAGTGTATTCTTTCACTATCCTTGTTCCTTGCCTCAAGCTCTACATCTTCTTAAGCAACTCCAATTCATAATCTAATGGAATAAATTTTTTCTTCAATTTTGACACCATTATGTCCCATCTGGAAATCTTATCCTTCCCTTGTCTTCCTCTTTCTAGCTAGACCTCTTTCCACCATATACTGGCATGACCTTTCAATTTTTTGTTTGTAAACCTCACTCTGTGAGGATCTTCAACCTCCTCAAACTCAAAAAATTCCTCCATGTCATTGATCCAATCAATCAATTCTTTAGGATTCAAATTTCCACTAAAATTTGAAGCCTCCATTTTAGGTCTCTTCCCAATGCTTGAGATCGCTTGCAACAATCTTCTTTCTCCAGGATCCATTGGATCCTACTCTTCCTCTTCCATTTCCTCTTTTGTTTCATCTTCACTATCATCTCTATCTCATTGCACATCTCTTCTTTGAACCTCTTGTTGCAAGGTTTCTAATTTCCTTCTAAGGGCTCTGATTTCATCTCTACGCGGACCTCCTCCACCTCAGCCTCTACCTCTGCCATGCTGGGCAAGTCTTGGAGGCATCTTGAATTCAATCCACACTCACAGGTCTTGCTGCAACTGCCTCATGTTCGACGCTCTGTTATAGGCTCAAGAACTCCCACTTTGACACCACTTGATGAGGGTCACACTGCCCAAACCCCAAAAAAATCACCACAATAGATACCAACACAAAAGATGTGAGATAGAGAAAGAATTACTTTCAATTATTTTCAAAAAATGAAATTACAGATTCAAAGCTTACATGCTACAGCCTCATGGGCTTGATTCATTACAACAAAATCAACTCTGAAAAGAAAATCTACTATTCAAAGCCACAATTTGCACTATTAGGGCCACCTCCTACAACCCCCATTTAACCCTTTTTATTTTCCCCAATAATCGCCCTAGAATGTTATAGAAAGTACAAATTTCCCCTTTTTGTTTTGGCGCCAAAAGTCTCGCCGTTTGATTTCTGGCCTAGGAAGAAATTTTTATGAAATTCACTTTTTAGAGGACCAGCTTCACGAGGCTATAACTATTGATCCAAGTTTCTGATTTGCTATTATTGCATATCATCAGAAAGCTCTCGACGAGCTCTACAATGCATGAATTGATTGTAGTCGGTCCAGCCACCTTTTGAGTTGTTTTAGGGCCTCCAAAGTTTTATATCTGAATTTGAAGTTTGATTGGAGAAATTTCTTGGGATGGAAACTTTAATTTCTCCCAAACTATGTAGGGTATTGAGGTGATTCTTTCATGACCGATTTTTTTTTTTAGCTCTACTCCTTGGGGTAAATTTTCACATCCATACGAGCCCATTTTTTCTGACTTACTAAAAGTAGTAAGTGCTCATTTTTCTCTATTTTTGACACCTGTCAGTCTTATACCCCTTAAGTGCCATCATGGGACTCAAAAAAACTAAAGAAAATAAAGAAAACATTTTTTTTGGGTGATGCAAGATTTCCCTGCACCACTGGATGCTCCTGCATCACTATGTGATGACACTCCTATGGTAACCTAGTATTCCCTTGCTCTTGTCTCCCTTTGATGTTTGAGTAGCTATGGAAGTGGTGTTATTGTCATATGATGTACTGTACTTGTTCAATGGATTCATGTTATCCCTTGTGTCATCTTCTATCTCTTGGCTATTGTGGTGGGACCTTAATGCTATCTCCTAGCACAGGGGGTAGACCTTAGGGTTCCACATGGTTGGGTGGAACGTTCCATGCACTCAATTGGGTTCCCTCACTTTGTTGGAGTTCATGGTGACTTCTCCTAGATTTGAAGACTTCTGCACTTGTCCTAATTTAGGTGGTTTATTATTCATGTAATTGTATTGTACCATCAATCTATGGTATCATGTATTATACTTTTGATGTATTCTCCTCACATGAATACGAGGAGACATTGTTGTTCAAATGTAATGATATAATGATGTAAATGAATATTGAACTCTCTTATGTAATGGTCAATGCAAAAGACGTTTTTATATATGTTAGTTAATTGGATTGATTCTAAATGATATCTATTGATTATGTAATGGTTAATTCATATTAATTGATCTTGTAAATGCGATGATTAAATGTAATTTTTTATTGTAGATGGAGTTTAATTAAATACCATGATTTTTCAGTTCTATTAGTTTAGTTAATGGGAATATAGTAGTGTAGTCACATACCTTAGAGGACTTAGGTTATAATTTAAGTTAATGTTCCTTTTGCAGTCATGTGAATATTGCACTCTCAAAAAAAAAAATTGCTTTGTTTTAAGTGTTAGTGTGTGGTCCTCTAGGGTATCATGGCAAGGTGTTACATTAGTACTCAAAAACTAAATGTATGCAAAACATGAACAAAACTCACATAAAACTTGAGATGATTCTTGAATGATAAAATGCTGCAATAATTCTGAAAATTCTGCTCTTGACAAATCTTTAATGATTCAGGACACTTGATTTGCTCAATTAGATTTTCCTCAAATTTTCTTGTTAATTAAAATTGTGAAAGTACTATGTATTTATATGTAATCAATCTAATTTCTGAAAATTAAATCCCTACAAATGACGATCTAAATTTAAATTTCAAATAATAAATTACCAACACTGACATATTTAAATTTGGAGCCAAATTGGGAAGTCTAGGGTGCCCTTGATTCCTATTTTTCAAGGATCCAAAGTGTCAAGGAAAATATATTAAATGCCTACTTTTATATCCTATGCTTAATTTTTGATCATTTTTTAAAATGAGCAATTGCATGCATAATTAGGAAATTAGTAGCATAATTAGGTCCTAGCACATAGGGGGAGCAAAACCTAGTGTGAAATTATCAAGGGTGACAATTTACAATGCTACACTAAATTAATAGAGTTGAGATTAACTGTAATAATAAATTGAAAGGGTGAAAGATATGTTGAACTTTCTAATTTCATTTTCTAATTTATTTTTTGATTGACTAAAGTGCTATTAGTAAACTTGAAAAACCAAAATTTTATGATAAAGTAACAACTAATAAAATAGATAAACTAAATGTTGCTTTTTGGCAATTCATACTAAATTATGGTCACATCTTAATTCTTTTAACATGACCATGTTTTCTTGGAATCACCTAGTATTCTTTAGCTATGGGCCTTAAGGATCAACTTTCTTGTGCACTTATACATGTGCTTGATCATGAGGGTTGTACTAGAAATCATAGTAAGTATTTATATATGA
The DNA here is from genome assembly GCA_007258455.2 of Sequoia sempervirens. Classification (NCBI taxonomy): domain Eukaryota; kingdom Viridiplantae; phylum Streptophyta; class Pinopsida; order Cupressales; family Cupressaceae; genus Sequoia; species Sequoia sempervirens. The sequence continues at coordinate 734,204,076 of VDFB02000003.1, read as the reverse complement.
GGAAAATGATTGATGACATCAACTTATCTAAATGGTGATTCAATCCCCTTTGATTATGTAAAAATACAAAGGCACACCATGCATGAAATGATAATGTATGTCTATGATGTATGCAGTAATAAAGTGTCATGATGAAAATTGTTAATAGGTTGATGCTATAATAATTGAACAATATAATTGAAGTTCCTTTCTTGTGTGGTGCTTGTTGAACCATCTTTTAGTCATGGTCAACTTAGATAAAATTCATAGTGAACTTTACCTCTCTTGAAAAAAACAAATTATGAAATAGAATTCAACTATCCCAAGGCTTTGGATGCCAAGTTTTGACTAATAGGGTAACTCAATAATTCATTGTTGATAATGTTAAACAAATGAACTTATGTGCTTTGACATTGCAAAATAATGTTAATTTGGAAAATAACAACTTAATTCACATATCTACCCTAAAAAAGTATTTTTGATCTATAAATTGATTAAATTTATTCCTTTTTGGAACACTCCACATCATTTGATCTTCAATATTTTCATTTTTTATTTATTTAAAATTTGGATTTGATGAAAGAAAATAAAAAAAATAGAGGGTGATAAAGAAAGGTTAAAAATGCTAAATTGAAAATATACCAAAATTAATAGTAAATAAGTTGAAAAACATTAATTAACTATCTTGTGTTTCACCAATCTTTGTCACAACTACACACAAGTAGTGTTACCTCAAATGGAATTTCTAGATTACAAAATAATTACATAAAATATGTTGAGGACATAATTTCATGACATATTTCATAACTAGAAAAGAAGTTTAGTTACCTTACAATTTTCAAAGTTTCGATAACTTGAACAAACCTCTCTACATGCTAATTCCTAACTTAATCATAGGGAAAAAAACACTAATGGAAAAAAACCCATGAGTGAATTTAGTAATAAAAAATCTTTATTACGAATCCCTCAATTATCAAAAAAATTATCCTCTACAAAATGATGAATATTATGGCCATTTATAGACACAAGCACTCAAAAACTAGTTACAAATCAATGGGTCGAATTATTTTTCAATTAATGGCTAAAATTTAAAATGGTAGAGAATATTATAATTTTTAATAGAAAAATCTAGATTTTGGGATGTGTTGGGTCCCAAAACTACTACTCCACTTCCTAGAATAAAATATCACACACTAGGCAATGGTAATCATCAAGAGTGTGAAATTTTATCATCAATAGATGAATGGAGGCTTTAAGGTAAAAATCTATGAGAGTGAGTTTTCTCTCCTATACTTCAAGCTCATCTTAGACTTGGGAGGGTATTCATAGGGGTATATTTGAACATGTATTAAAGTAAATAAAATTACACTATTACTTGAATCAATGATAGCTAAAACCAACATGATAAACTGGAACCAAACAATGTCAATGAACCACAAATAGATAGTTGTATCAAAGCCACTATATAAATAATGATAATTTGCAATCATAAACATGAAAGTATTATTTTGAAGCTTTTTTAAGATGAATCCCTGGTTGTGATGCAAGACTCGTGCCTACCTATGGATATCATAGTAAACATTTTGATTTTGATAATGGGTCATAATATCCAAGACTCGTGCCTACCTATGGATATCATAGTCACGTTGACAAAGAAGAAAGCAATGAAAGGTGAGTATTGAAATACTAATTTAAGAATACAAATGCATCAATGAAAATATTGCAGACACAACATACATATTTATACAACATTAAAATGTGGAAACTGTTGATCATGAAAGCTTGTGCTTCTCTCAAACAACCTTATGGGAAATTCAGTGAGTAGGGGACTAACTTGTGCCTCACTGAATGACCTCTGAGATTTTTATAGAAGCCGACTCTTC
>VDFB02000003.1:734076517-734202114 GCA_007258455.2 Sequoia sempervirens | reverse complement strand
TGCAATCTCACAGAAACATTGCAATCTTCTAAGGTATTAAGATTTTTAGATCATGAACATTCATCCAAGACAACCCAATTACAATTGAAATGAATAAATCTCCAAAATTGAACTAAGCACAATGAATATAAAGGTCTAGGCTAACTTTGCAAAGCAACTAACAATCAACTAACTGCAAAAAGTATGGACCAGGGATTGTTGTAAACACTTCAAGCATCAAACCATAAAACCATTGAATCAGATCTAACATACATCTAATAACCTTGAGAAATTTAAAAGATAGAATCATAAGAACCATGCAAGATAAGTCAACACAAAAGAGATCACCAGAAAATCACAATGTCTTCAATTGTATTGAATCACTGAATTACAGCAACAATTCCAATGTTTTGTTACAACACTTGCTCAGAATGACCTAATTTCTAACTCTTCTCTACTGCCTAATTCGCTCTTGTATCAAAACTATCTCTATTTGTGTATTACAAATGAGGAAAAATTCCCAATTTATAGGAATCCCAAAAGCATGTCAGCCTAGTCAGGGTTTACAATCATAAAATAGCCACAAACAAGTTGGCCCAAGGAGAATTCAAAATAAAATGAATTAGCATTAAATGCTTGAACTCAATCCAGGTCGGCCTAGGATCCTCAATGCAATTCGGACCAAGGAATGGAAAATAATTGGGAAGCACAAATAGCCTTGCATTAACTGCCCTCTCCTATCCTGAGCGCACCTCACCAAGTTGACCAAGGGGAAGTAACCAATACTTGAATTTCTATTATGAATTAAACTTTATCTCCTGAGTGCTCAATGACCTCTTCCCAATAAATCTTAAGGGACTGATAATAATCCATAATGGTAGTATAAGTAGCTACATCATCAAACTGGCATTCAACAATAGGGAAGCATACATTTCGCCACCATTCCTTCCTACCATGCTAGGTTCAGCCTGCACTCATCAAAAACTAGCATCAATATCCATTATGACATCAAGATCAAGATTATCCCATCACAAATAACATATCCATCATTCAAAAAAAATTGAGCAAAGATCGAAATCAACCCAGAAACCTCGTTAAATCGCTATCTACACAGTTCAGGATTTCAAACCAACTGCGAAATCTAGGCTAGAGGGGATTTCCAAAAAAATCCATCAATTTAGAGCATGGAATGTTAAGAATTTATCATTAAAATCATCCATTTCACCCAATTTTTTGCATCTCACAAAGCCTCCCAGGGAATCTAGAAAAATCCGGTCAGACCGGAATTCCACGAAATCCTCGGAATCCTAAAAAACTGCTATCACATTTGATTCGAACCAGCTCAGATTAAACTTGGATCGAGCTTGAACGCACTTAACAAGGAATACTAACACCTGGACCCATGGGGCAAGATGCGGAACATCATTAAAATCTGACTGGTTAACTAGGGCGAAATATGAGATATCCTCAAACATCAAACACAACCCTAGTTTGAAGCATTTAATCATTAAACATGTAAGATTGAGCTCCCAGATGGATGTAAAAGGACCCTTAGCAACCAATAATGAACACTTCAAAGGCAAGGATCAAAATTACATACCATAAGTAGATCGGATTCAACTACAAGGAAAATACGCAATGAACTCAACTCAAATGCAAGAAACCCAAGTGTCCAAGCAAGCAAATCAATGAATCCAAATGCCCAAATCACCAAATCCCAAATGTAAAAGCAATACACAACTAAAGATGGGAGAAAATGGTGCAAAATTTGATCATACCAAGGTGCATTAATGAAGCCAACAAGAAAAGCTGGACAAGATCCGGAAACTCGACAAGATGATGGAATTCCGAAAAAATTCGGCCCACACGAAATTCCATGAAGACCAAAAATTTTCAAACCACCACATTTAGCCCGAGTTTGAATGAAATCCGGGAAAATCCGGACGGGGCAAATTCTATCGAAATGCAGTAAAAACCCAAAATTTCCCTATAACTTAAGTTTTTCAATGTGAAACTTAGGGGAAACATCGAGGAAAGAAAGATAAACATTTAAGCTCATGCCAAGGAATGGTAATCTTTGAAATAAAAGGGCCAAAACACCAAAAATTAAAGTGAAAGAGGGTCCCTGCTTTCAGTGGAGCGTGTGTGCAAAAACTGCACAACAAATGGCGACTCTACTGGGAAAATGCTCCAAAGCATTTGATGATGAACAAGAATCATGAACCCAGAATCTCTAGTTTCGATCTCACTATCAAACAAACAAATCAAAATGCAAGATTAAAGAATCATAACCAAAGGTAGGACTGAATCTTCCATAGACTGAGAATCCAAGTGTGTGTGCATGAGTTCATTTCCCTCCTTGGAAAACTGCAAAAACCAAGTTCAATCAAGCTAGGCTACATAAAGATTCTAACTCCAAAATCAACCTGGATAGAGCCTTGCTACCAGTCAGGGGTCTATAGCCCCGATGAGGTTATCGTTGTGACTCTCCCGAACATAGCTCTACTGCTAGCCAGGTGTCCATAGGCCCAGTAGAGATATTCAAATACCCTTGATGAGTTGAATTCATTTTATTTTCAATATTTTCTCTTTTCTTCTTTTGATATTATTTTCTTTTCATTTTCATTTCAACCTATGAACAATGAAGTTCACACTCAGGGCTGAGAAGCACAGTGGCATTGAAGCAGAAATAAGATTTTTTCACCTGGCAAGACCTCACAAAGACCCTACAACAACCTCAAGATTTTTAAGATGTATAAGAGATATAAGATTTTAGAATACTTCAAATTCAAAACAAACCAGTGACCCATCCTCTTTAAATTAGACATTTAGACTGTGTGACAATAACGTAGATCTCAACCATCCAATCAAGACACGTGATTAAAGTTCATCAAGGAAATACCTAGAATAGTCCTAGACAATAGAATATTTTCCATATAGGTGCAACACATCTAGAAGAAAACAAGAAGACCTCCAGAGCAAAAGCAAAGCAAAAACACACCAAACTGAAAGTAAACCTATACTAACCAAAACAAAACAGAAGCAAAGCAGAAAGGAAAACCTACTCTAACTATGTATAGGAAAAGAGCTAAAAACAACTCAAGATTGGAAATAATGCTTCAAATACTACCCATTGACAGGAAGTGGGATATCCTCCCCAGTGAGAGTTTTCAAGTGGAAAGCATTATCTCCCAGGATTTCTGAAATCTAGTAAGGGCCAAGCCAAAGTTTGTCAAATTTACCATGCTCCCCCTTACGGTCATGGGCTTTATCCCAGTAGAGAACCAAGTCAGAAATCCAAAAGGCTTTTACCTTGGCTCTTCTATCAAACTACCTCTTAACTACACCTTAATGTTTGGAAAATTTTTCTAAGGCTTCATCTCTTCTTTCTTCAAGGTGTAACAGTTCCTGTAGGCGGGCTTCACGCCTATTTTCTTTATCATAATATTCATTAATGAACTATAAAGTGGGGATCCTTAATTGAATTGTAAATACAGGTTCTAGGCCATACACAAGGTGATAAGGGGAGGTCCCTATGGAATTCTTCTATCTTGTACGATCTGCCCATAGAGAAAATCTAAGTTGAGTGTGCCAATCCTTGGGATTCTTCTCTAGTAACTTATGGATGACTGTTAAGAGGTTTTTATTGGAAGACTCAGCCAACCCATTATGAATCAGCCAACCCATTACCCCGTGGATAGTAATTGGATGAAAAATTTATTATAATCCCATGATCAAAATCCCAATTGGAAAATTTCAATGATGCAAATGCAGAACCATTATCACAAACCAAAGATAAAGGACATCCAAAGCGATTGATAATACCTGATTCAATGAAATCAATTACCATTTCAAAAGCACACTGTTTGCATGCAAGAGCTTCAGTCCATCATGTAAAATAATTAGTAATGGTGAGATTATACCTGTGACCCACAGAAGAAGGTGGATTGATGGGACCTATGAAGTCCATCCCCCACTGCGTGAAAAGTTTTACCTCAAAGACTGGTTGAAGTGGGAGTGTTGCATACTTCTCTCTGGTTGTTGCAGTTTGGAACACACGAAAAGTTTTGAAATGACTGTGTGTCCTTGAACAATGTATTCCAATAATAACCAGCCCTCAAAATTTGATTTGCAGTGGCATGTGCAGATCTATGGCCAATACCATATCTATCATGAAATTCAGCCATGACTCTTTTAGCTTCATGTCTTCCTAAGCACCTTACGTAGATACCTTCATGATTTTTCTTATATAGAACAGCTCCCTTCAGCATGAAGCTGTCACACTTCAAACGTAATCCCCTTCTCTGTACTGCATTGAGATGGTCAGGACACCTTTGAGTTAGGAGATAATGAACAATATCATCATGCCATTCTTCGGGAGAAACATCTTCTAGATTGTAATGCTGGGTTGCAAGATCAGGACCCATTTCTGCCATTGTCCTTGTAAGTCCTTTCCCTCTTACCAACTTCATGGGTTGAATCTCAATACCATATTCTTGTAACATTGTTACCCACTTAGCTCTGCGCTCTCCTAGGTCATTCTACATCAACAACTTGACTGCAGGATCAGAAACTATTGCAAACACCTTATTTCTGAGGATATAATGTCTAAATTTCTTCACAGCCCTAACTAAGGCATAAGCCTGCTTTTCCACGCTTGGGTACCTTAGTTCAACATCTTTCAATGGTGCACTCATGAATGCTATGGGATGTTTATTTCCTTGATCAAACTTTTGAGTCGACATAGCAGCACAAAAGTGATCAAAAGCAAATGAATATATATAGAATGGCTTAGCATAGTCTGGACTCACCAAAATTGGAGCTTCAGCAATAGCTTTCTTTATCTCTGCAAATGCTTCCTTAGCTTCTGTACTCTATTCAACTTTGGCATCCTGCTTCAACATTACATTCAGTGGCTTGACTATTTCTACAAATCTAGTGATGAACTTCCTTACAAAGTTGATCTTACCAAAGAATGACTTCATTTTTTTCTTGCTAGCAGGTGGCGGGATCTTGAGTATAGCTTCCACTCGTTCTAGATCAATGGCAATTCCTTTCTTAGAGATAGCATGTCCCAACAATTTTCCCTCTGTAACTCCAAATATGCACTTCTTTGGATTGAGAGATATACCAAATTCCCTACACTTCTAAAACACTTTGCACAAATCTGCTATATGATCACCTCTCTTCTTTGAAAAGACTGACAGATCATCCATATAAATGATTATGAACTTACCAATTATGTCCTTAAATGCAATTTCCATGGCTCTTTGAAATATAGCTCCAACATTAATCAAATCGAAGGGCATTCTTCTGTAGGAAAAAGTTCCCCATTTGGTGGTGAAAGCAGTTTTATGCCTATCTTCATACTGCACCATAACTTGGTTGTATCCTGAATATCCATCCAAGAAAGACATCATTTGAGATCCATTGCCAATCTAAAGTACTTCATCCAGTGAAGGTACTAGATAATTATCCTTTTTTGATGCTCTATTAAGGTTTCAAAAATCTACACAACCTGATTTCACCATTCTTCTTTCGTACAACAACCAGGTTCGCCACCTAGGTGGAGTGTCTGACTGGGAATATGATCCTTGCAGATAGCAGCTTCTGCACTTCCTTCTGAATTATGGGTTCCAGTAGAGCATTGATTGGCCTTTGCCTTTGCCTAAAAGGTTTTATTCCTGGCTTCAGAGGGATAGTGTGAGTCATAATTGATGTGTCATATGTCTTCAAGTCTTCATAACTCTAGGATATCACATTTGGATACCTATGTAATGCATTAATTATTCCTTTTTCTCTCTTTTGGAGTACATACCTTTCCAATGAACACATTTTTGACATCATCTTGAACCCCCATATTATACTTTTCACATTTCCCACTAATGGACTCCTTCTTAGCATCCTGTTCCTGATCTCTGCCCTTATCCAGATCAAAAATCCTCTCTAACTATACCATTCCTCTAGGAATTGTATTAGTCTTCAAATTGATTACCCCTTCCAAATCCATCTCTAATTCTTGGAATTCAATTTCATCTATAATTTGAGAAGCAAAGGCATATGTACTTGTGATAAAATCTAAAATATGTTTATCATCTTCAAATACCTAGAAGTTGGTGACATTATTAGGCACTGAAGGCACTGGGGTCAGTTCCACTGTAAACTTCTTCAATCCAGAAAGAGACAGGGGTTGCAATGTACTAGCTGCCTGGGCAAGGGAGTCAGTTGTCTATTTTTTACTTTGTGGAATCAACTGAATGTTGAAGGCATCAAATCCTTCAATAAGGTCCCAAACTTTGTGTCTATAATTGGTCATTCTTCTATCATGACAAGAGTACTATCTCCTAACTTGCTTAACTACTAATTCAGAATCCACAAAAACTTGCAAAATATTGACCTTTTTCTTTAGTGCCATTAACAGCCCATGGACCAAAGCCTCGTGTTCTACTACATTATTAGTGCAATGAAATTGAATTCTATGAGCAGCAAAGAAATTTTTACCTTTTGGACTTATTAGCTCAAATCCTGCCCTAGCTCCTTGCTTTGATTTGGATCCATCAAATCTTAAAGTCCAACAACCAACAACTGCAGACTTCCTTGTTGTATCTCTTGCACTATTGGTGCTTGAAGGTTCTTTAGAAAGCATCACTTTCTCCCCTTTAGAGTCCTCCTGAACATCCTGGATATCAATTTTGACTGTTGGGATGGGATTGATACATTTTTGCACTTGTTCTACTGCAGTCTGGCATAAGCAACAATCCAATTTAAAATGGGATTCATTATGAACCCTACACCAATTTGGCAAGAGAAAATATCTGAAATTCATCTTCCTACCCAACTGAATCTAATCCTTAATGCATTTTTGAATGAATTCCTGGAAATTATCCAGTAAACTGAGTTTATTACCTTCAAGATCATCCTCATTTTCAACTAGTTCCGCCAAGGCTTCAGTACTACTGGATTATGTTGTAAGGTAAACAAGAGTTATGTGGAACATAAGGACTTCCTTTGCATCTAACTCCTCAAAAGAGGTAGCAAGCACATAATTACCCATATTTACCTCAGATATCAGAATTTCATTGGAGGTATTTTGATATTTTGTGATTGTATACCTCATCCTAGGTTCTCTTTCAATTTTAATCTGGTTTGGCACTCCCTTCCAAGGAAGCCACATGTGAGAATGATCAGTTAATACATATCCATTCAAGGCCCTAGTAAAGTCTCTTCCCAGAATCAGGCCATAAGCATCAGGTATATCAGCCACCTGTATATTAATAACCTATTGAATCTTGGGATTAGAAGCAACCTGCATATGAATCATATTGAATTCCCCTACAACCTTAACTTCAGTTTTATCCAGTTGTGTAACTTTCTTTTGGGAATCAACATGAGTGATACCCAGAGCTCTACAAACACCAAAGGGCGTTACATTGGTGGAAGCACCTGAATCCAACAAACAGTTGTGCAAGTGTTTACCAAATATATGAATAGAGATCAAGAATGGAGGAGAATCAACTTTCCCTTGAAATAGAGTTGAGTATCCACTTGAGCAACCTGAGTCCTATATTTTTCTTTTCCCTTATCTCCAGGAGGCACATGAACTTGATTATGAGTATAATTTTTCCTTCCTACTATTTGAGAGCTAGATACTCTATTGACACTTTCACTTACTGGTCTATCTTGTGATGTGGAATTTTCATTGTAAGCTCCTAGAATTTCATTCCTAATGGTTGGAACTCTTAATAATTCAAATGCAAAGAGACTTACCTTTAGCTTTTTGAGTTCTTTTGCAACATATATAGCCAGTTGTTCCTCATTCAGATCAGTAGGAGTCTCTTTTGGCTATTCCACCACCCTGTCTTTGCTTGCTTCAACACCCTTTCCTTTTGATGAATCCATTTGTGCTTGATCTTTAGAGAAATATTTCCTTGACACCGGAGGATATGGAAGATTATTGTTGGCATTAGGATCTCAGGGTGTTGTGAAGTTGTTCGGTGGAATGGAGGTGGTGAAGGAGCCTCCATCTTGTGGATGTATATGCGGCATGTCTCTCAAATCATACTTCTTAACAAGCCTCTATAAGGTCTACACCTCTTCGACATAAGCTTCTTCTTCATCTAGGGGGCCATTGTCATTCACTGGATTTTCTTCAAATAACTGTGAAATCTCATCTCCATTGCACACTTGGTCTGCCTCTTCCTTAAGTTGGTCTGATTCTGCTTCTAGCACATTCTCTTTGCTTTGTGGAAAAGGAGTATGATTCAGTACTAACACTGATGAATCATAAGGAGTAGATGGTACCATCTCCTGACTACCTACATTATTCTCCACTTCATACTAGAAAATTGAAACTGTTGTCTAGAACTCTTGAAAATCTAACTCAGAATGTTGACTTGTTTTATGGAGCCTACACAATCCTAATAATGCAACCTCAACTAAATATACACCATTAGGAGGTTTCTCTTGGCTAACTAGTTGATTGACTAGTTGATCCAATGGGGTAGGGACTCCTCCATTATTAGGCCTCATGTTCCAAGTCCTGTTTTGTCCTGGTTATTGTCTCCTATCGAACCCTTGTCCACCAGCTTTCCCTCGGTCAAAGTTCTGGCCTGAGGATTGTCCTCTATCATAATTTTTTCCTCTATCATTAGTGTATCCTCTGTCATTGTTGTATCTTCTATCAGGATGTTGCCCCCTATCAAAGTTTTGTCCTTGTTGATTTTCTCTGCTATAATGAGACTACATATTTCTCTGAGCAACTTGCACCTGATTGTTCTGGGTCCTCAAATAAGTCACCTCCATATTCAACTTCTTCACTTGTTCAGACAATTCATCCAGTCTTTCCTTATCAAAATTTTTTTATGGAGGTTGGTCTGCATTGTTTTGGGAATATCCTACTGCAGTGCTATTATTCAATGATTGGTTCAAGACTTCAAAATTTTGCAGATATGGGGGATAGCTAGCATGAGATTGTGGATCCAGAGGTTGATTTGCATTTTGCTAGGGATAGCTGATTGTAGGTGGCACTTGACTCATAGGAGGCCCTGGGTGAGGAACAAGAGGAAAATGAGGTATTGGATTCATAATAGGAGTGTGATTAGCAATAGCCTAGTTGAGAGCTGGGACTTGTCCAGGGTGAGTAGCGGGTCCTAATGATGTTAAAGGCCCAGAAAAATGATGCCTTAAAGCAGTGCTAACCTTCAAAGCTTCTACATATGCATCAAATAGGGTATTATGAGGGTTGTTTCTCCATTTCATGAAGGTGGATGTTAGACTATCAAGTCCTTCATAATAGACTTATAAAGCAGTGGGCTCATCAACAACATAGGGGGCCTGTAGTCTAGTATAGGCACGATGAAACCTATTGTTAAAGGACCCTATAGGCTCATTGACTTCTCTCTTAACATTAGTGAACTGATGATAGAGCTCATTGGGATTGATGGGAATCTAAAACTTCTTCAGAAATGTAGTCTCTAGTTCATTCCAATTCTGGATAGACCCAACAGGTAAATGATTGTACCAATAGAATGCATCTTCTCCTAGGGAATAAGGAAAGAGTCTACATGCTACATCCTTATGATTTATTCCTCTATCCTTAAGGCTAGTCTGAAAGATCTTGATGTGTTCCTCAACAGTTCTATTGGGATCATTAACATGGAACTTTGAACAGAAGTGCTCAGGGTTCTTGGACATGACATTATAATTAGCAAAGGTCAATGGAGATGGGTTATTAGCTAGGAAAGCCATTGATGGAGGTGGGGGTGGTAATGGTTGATTTATGACTGGCTAAGGTTGTTGGATGGGAATTTCCTCAGACTCAAACTCAAATGAACTTGATGAAGATGAGAATGATGGAGATGATGGAGGTGGTTAGGTGGATGATGATTCTCCCCTTTGGTTGATCCTTCTTGACCTAGTAGGGGCCAATAGTTCTTGAAAATCCTCTCCTGGAGTAGATCTGGTTCTTCTTCTGAATCTTTTAGGAGAGATAGTAGACATAAATTGATCCAGCTTGCTTATTTAGGCCCTCCTTCTAGTTCCAATCTATTGATGATGTTTTCTACATAGCAACAACTTAGACAAAATATGAAATCATATCTCTCTTGAAAGGTAAATCTCTATCAGCAAGCCTCAAGAGATAACCCCAAGGTCTCTAATGTTAGGTCTTGACAATGTATAAACAACTTAGTGATAAATGTGAAAATGCTGGTAATCACAAAGGGACCTTACTACAAGCAAATACTTAATCTTTAACTTATCAGATCTGGCAATATGATGATACTTAAATCCTAAATCTAACTCAAATGATAAATAAATAATAAAATATTAGGGTTTCAAAGAGATTCCTAAATTTAACTACTAAGATTAACAATGTAAATGATGAAATACTTCAAATGGACCAATCTCTCATAAACTAATTCCTGCTTAACCTAGATGAATCTACAATCTCACAAAAACAGTGCAATCTTCTAAGGTATTAAGATTTTCAGATCATGAACATTCATCCAAGACAACCCAATTATAATTGAAATGAATAAATCTCCAAAATTGAACTAAGCACGATGAATATAAAGGTCCAGGCTAACTTTGCAAAGCAACTAACAATCAGCTAGCTGCAAAAAGTATGGACCAGGGATTGTTGCAAACACTTCAAGCATCAAACCATAAACACTATTGAATCAAATCTAACATACATCTAATAACCTCAAGCAATTTAAAAGATAGAATCATAAGAACCATGCAAGATAAGTCAACACAAAAGAGATCACCAGAAAATCACAATGTCTTCAATTGTATTGAATCACCGGATTACATCAACAATTCCAATGTTATGTTACAACACTTGCTTAGAATGATCTAATTTCTAACTTTTCTCTACTGCCTAATTCACTCTTGTATCAAAACTATCCCTATCTGTGTATATTAAAAATGAGGAAAAATTCCCAATTTATAGGAATCCCCAAAGCATGTCAGCCTAGCCAAGGTTTACAATCATAAAATAGCCACAAACAAGTCGGCCCAAAGAGCATTCAAAATAAAATGAATTAGCATTAAATTCTTGAACTCAATCCAGGTCGGTCTGGGATCCTCAATGCAATTCAGACCAAGGCATGAAAAATAATAGGGAAGCACAAATAGCCTTGCATTAACTTCCCTCTCCTATCCTGAGTGCACCTCACCAAGTCAGCCAAGGGGAAGTAACCAATACTTGAATTTTTGTTATGAATTAAACTTCATCTCCTGAGTGCTCAACGACCTCTTCCCAATAAATATTAAGGGACTGATAATAATCCATAATGGCAATATAAGTAGCCGCATCATCAAACTGGTGTTCAACAACAAGGAAGCATACATTTCACCACCACTCCTTCCTGCCATGAAAGGTTCAGCCTGCACTCATGAAAAACTAGCATCATATCCATTATGACATGAAGATCAAGATTAGCCCATCAAAAATAACATATTCATGATTCAAAAAAATCTGAACAAAGATCGAAATCAACCCAGAAACCTCGTTAAATCGTTATCTACACAGTTCAGGATTTCAAACCAACCACAAAATCCAGGCCAGAGGGGATTTCCAGAAAAATCCGGTCCAGGTGGATTTTCGCGAAGAAGGAACAAAATCAACCATAGATCATTAAAATGCAGAAAAGATGTAGATAACAGTATAATATATCAATTTAGAGCATGGAATGTTAAGAATTTATCATTAAAATCATCCATTTCACCCAATTTTTTGCGTCTCACAAAGCCTCCCAGGGAATCCAGAAAAATCTGGCTAGACCAAAATTTTGCGAAATCCTCGAAATCCCAAAAAACCACTATCATGTTTGATTCGAACCAGCTCAGATTAAACTTGGATTGAGCTTGAACACACTTAACAAGGAATACTAACACCTGGACCCATGGGGCAAGACGCAGAACATCATTAAAATCTGACTAGTTTACTAGGGCGGAATACGAGATATCCTCAAACATCAAATGTAACCCTAGTTTGAAGCATTTAATCATTAAACATGCAAGATTGAGCTCCCAGATGGATGTAAAAGGACCCTAAGCAACCAATAATGAACACTTCAAAGGCAGGGATCAAAATTACATACCATAAGTAGATCGGATTCGACCACAAGGAAAATACACAGTGAACTCAACTCGAATGCAAGAAATCCAAGTGTCCAAGCAAGAAAATCAATGAATCCAAATGTTGAAATCACCAAATCTCAAATGAAAAAGAAATACACAACTAAAGATGGGAGAAAATGGTGCAAAATTCAATCATACCAAGGTGCATTAGTGAAGCCAACAAGACAAGCTGGAGAAGATTCAGAAACCCGACAAGACAAAAAAAATTTGGAAAAATCTGGCCCACGCGGAATTCCACGAAGACCAAAAATTCCCAAACCACCGCGTTTAGCCAGAGTTTGAATGAAATCTGGGAAAATCCGAATGGGGCGAATTCTCCCAAAATGTAGTAAAAACCAAAATTTCGCCCAAAACTTAAGTTTTCCAATGTGCAACTTAGGGGAAACACCTAGGTAAGCAAGATATATGTTTAAGCTCATTCCAAGGCATGGTAATCTTTGAAATCAAAGGGCCAAAACACCAAAAATCAAAGCGAATGAGGGTCCCTTCTTTCAACAGGGCGTGTGTGCAAAAGCTGCACAACAATGTATATCTATTTATGCAGATATAAATATATATAAATTTAATTAAGAAAAACCTTCAATTATCTAATTATGCATTTTCACTCACAAGATTACTCTTTATTATAATTCAATGATATTTATATATATTTACATATATATATATATATATTTACAATATATATATATATATTCAAAGGAAAACACATGAAGAACAGTTTAAGCCATAGCCAACCAAGCTCAATAGAGCTAAGGCAAGGGTGTGGCACAATGTAGGAAGAAATCCATGAATCTTAAGATTCGGCTAGGCCTGTTAAAACCCCTATGCCAAAAAAAAAATTTGCATACAGTATAAATTCCAATTAAACAAAAGAGACCACATTTCATCAAATTGAAATTATAAAGCTCCACACATAGGTCGAATCCCCTAAGTAGTGCACTAAAAAAAGATCATAGGCACAACCAAAGAAAAACTCAGACCATGGATAAAATCCAGACAAGGTATATGAGTTAATTAGCATGAACTCTCAAAGAACCATCATTGTAGGGTGGATGGCATATGGGCACATGGAGACAAAGACAAGAAGAAATAAAAACTCTTGAGGATGTACTGCAACAGATAAAAATAATTTAAAGCTTGCAAACCAACCAAAATACCTAGAAGTCTAAATTGAAACTCTGGCTACACCATGGAGCAATGCGGCACAAATGAGAAGGGAATAACAAGCCTATCAAAAGCATAAAGAAATCAATATTGTCTACAAGCTGAATCCACAATCAGCTGTCTAAAATTTAAACTAAATACTCTGACAAATTCAGCATGAACTCTATAGGGATTGAGAAAGAAGAAGTTGCCCCAACAAAAATCAAATGAAGAATTAACTTATAAGTGAAATTTTGACTGGCTAAAACTCGGTGCAATAATATAAGACAACTTAAATAAGTGAATACCATGAAAATATCTTAGAAACAATGATTATGCCATGAATTGAATTGATTCTCCACTGAAATTTCATTGCCTCTGACATAAAAGATAGCATACAAAGCAAATGATACTAAGTACCAACATAAGGATAATAACTACAAATCATATTTCTCCGGAAAGGCTATAACTCCATCAAATCTGAACAAATCAAAGATAAACTACACATAATCTTGGAAGTCATTAACATCTAAGGATTGATTGGCTGGTTGCATGATATAAGAAATGAAGAATCAAGGAAAAACCAAATCAAAATCCTATGAATACTTTAAAACAAAACAACTTAACCAATTCACACCTGAAGAACTCAGCCGAGACATGGAGATAAGGCAGCAGTAGAACAAAATGAAAACAAACAAAATACATATGAAATCAGACTGCTTAAATAGATCATTTCCATGAGAACTCAAATGGAGAATGTGAATTCAAAATGCAATCATTTTCATCAACAAAAAATGGTGATTAATTGTAGTAATAGACGAAACAAAAAAATAAAAGAACACCAACCTAGATTCTATGTTGAATATGGAGACGATGAGCGCAAACGATGTCTCCTTCGTAGCCCTCAAATTCGTTCTCCAAAAAAACCCAATTTTTCCAATAAAACAAAATCTATATTTTTATCTAGTAAAGAAAAGATAATTTGCAGAGCCAACTTCTTGTTGAAAAACTCAAAAATTAGCTTCCTTTTTCTCTAACTCTCCTTTCAATTTCTGAAATTATTTTTTTGTTTTTGAAATTAAAAATCAAATGTTGAATCATTAAAACCACAAAAATCAGCAAGTTTCCCTCTCATTTTTAGTTCAAAACAACACATGCACTTTCATGCAAAATATTTCTGATTTAAATTTATTTTTAATAACTTTTTAATGATTTAACATCATCACTTAACTCCAATTTAATATCTCCAATTAATATTTTATTTAAACAACATTATCCACTACATTTGCATTTAAAATAAACATTATTAAGAAATGCAAATAATATTTCATTATATTCCATTAAAATATTCATCATTAATAAAAGTAATACTATATAGTTATCGAGCCATTATAACTTAGCAAACTAATTAATGACATCTATTTAATAATTTAATTTAATTAATAAACCCTACACCTTTCTATTTCACAATATTAATTTATACAATTATCTATTTTATAATTTACCTTTACTTAATAATTTAGCAATTAATAGGCAATCTCACCTCTAAGCAACATAATTCATTTAATCATCATTTTAACTCTGAATTAATTTATATTTCCTTATAATCAATTTAATTTAATTTAATTGATTAATCGAAGCCAGATATAATATTTATTTTATCACATAATTTCAAAATCAAATTAAACAATATAATAATGCACACAATGAGACAATTCAATTCAACCTGACGAACTTACTCAAATGTGATGAAGGGTCGAATGCGAAGGGGCACTACACATGTACGCCATCCATATTTTTACCTAAATAATCATATTTTTCTAAATCCTTTTGAGAAAATATTTTTAACTCACTTAAGCACGATTTCCATATTTTTTTGAAAACTTTTATTGAATATATATTTTTTTGTTATATTTTTATTGGCCATATTTGGTGTTTTGAAAAATCGTCATGTACGTCACACATAAGATGATCTAAATTTATCATTTTTTAAAAAAAATTGAAAAGAATTGTCTAAAGTATGCTTCATAAAATTTATTTTTCAAATAATTATTTTAATAAAAAGTTATTAAAATACTAAAAACACCCTGATAAATCAAGTTTATGGACCTATTTCATCATAAATTAATTGAAAATAGAAAAAATAATCCAATTGAAAAAAAAAACATATTTAGAATCTACACAATCTCATCTAAAATGGGTTTTAATTTCATAAAATAATTATAAAAAAAGCCTGTCAACCATATTAACATAGTCAATTTTTTCTCTTTATATTGTCATGACCTTGTACTTGTAGGTCTAAGGCTAAGGGTTGGGTTACCATGTCTTTTCTAAAGCATAAATCCAAATAAGAAACATGGATTGTAATTTTCAAACCTTTTGGAATGAGTACCCACTTTAAAATGGGTACCTATTCTAAAAAATGAATGACTACCTATTTTAAAGTTGAAAAATGACACTTCCACTAGAAGTGGACTCAACTTCTTGCACTTACCCAAATCATGTGTTTCCCCTTCACATGTTTGACCATATATTTCTTATACATCGGGGGAATTCTTGTAATGCCCAAAAATTATGCAATAAAATACAACTAAGGGAAAAGTACAAATTTTAAATTTTGATTACAATGCATGAATAACTCACCAAACTTTGTTTCCAAGCACACAATTCATAGAAAGCATAACAATTGACCAATTATAGACTATGATATATATAGCTGAGGAATTGAATTGTTTAGACAATACTAATAGGGTTTCAAGTGGAGATAATGGAATCCAAATCGCCAAGGTAGGCTTGATTAGCTCTACAACTCATCGTTTATCACAACTTAATTCAAGTCACAAGCTATGACAATATAATATATCAATTTTAACTCAAGGTAAGGAAAAAGAGAAAACCCTAGGGGCTAGACCTAATTCCTTGGGGGCTCATCTTAGATGACCTTGACTACATATATATTTCAAATAGGAATTGTAGTTCAACAACTTGAGTTCACCCAACTCATATTTGAATAACCAGAAATCACACATAACACCCCGGTTTAAATCACCAGTAACTCACAATGGTAGTAAATGCTAGGAATGAATAACAATGATGAATCTCTAAGGGCTCCTACTATAAGGATTGATTAAAAATATTGATTACAATGCCCCTCAAGGGCCACTTGCCAACATAATAATCTAGAATTGGTAACCAAAACATAACTTGAATAGATAATTATAATTGAAGTCATGGCTTTAATCCAACCATCATAAGGTCACCATATGACATTTATAGGATTAAGGAGTGAAAGGTTAACGAAAAAATTCACATACTGAATCTTTTTGGGTATTTCAACCTTCATACACTTGGTTGATTAACACAAGGAGTATAACCCTTAGGTTCAAAGGTCACTCTACAAAAATTCATTTTATGTCTTTAATTTTTTTATTATAGAATATAAGAGTGCTTACACAACCCTTTCTAGGGTCCTCTTACCCCAAATAGTTCCACTGTCTGTTGTCACCCACTTAGGTGAAGCCGAAGGTCTAAAACCTTGATATGGATAGGCACAATTTTAAAGGATAGTTTACTCATAGACAAAACACATCACACTTACATGACAATTTAATGACTGTACTTAATATCTGGTTCACTTCATGGCTACAATTCAAGATAAGTGAAAATTTCAATTACCACCTCTGACCGCAAGATAATTTATAGCAATAAGATAACTCAAAGAATCAAACTTGCTCTCCTCCTGACCATATTGGCATCACGAAGCCTCGTGAGCTTTAGCCAAACCCCTGAGAAGGAAATCCTTTAGACCCATGATGATGAAACTGGGTCTTCTATTAAAATAATATAAATTGATATTTCAAGACAAGATTCATCCAAGCAACTATCAAATAGTGGGTTATGAGTGTGATACTTAAATTTCACTAAATGGAGCATTCTAACAACCATGATTTATACCAGTTATTTTGTATCACACACACACACACATATATAATTACAGTTTTGGGCTTTGAAGAATAAGATGGAAGTAGGGTTCCAATTTCAACTCATTAAGGGATAACATTAAAATTGACATACGATGGCTTATGACAAGGGTTTCACTTGATACCAATGGAATAGTCAATGGAGGCTAAATTTAATCACACAGTCCCAAAACACTCATAGATATGATTCGGGTATAGCAAAAACTCCTAGGTATTATCCTTACTAAAACAATAGATGAAAAGCACAACTAGTGCCCCCAATACACACGATAGAGTCCAATATACAAATGCATCTAGGTAAAAGCACAAACTTGTGTCATACTTTATAAAGGAATCAACCAATAACAAAAGAAATTTTGAACTTCGGCCACATAAAAGTGGTCTTTATGTTTTGAATTTCAAAATGATGTAAACTAATGAAATGTAGAACTTTTGATGACGTTTATTCCTGTAATTTTTCAAAAAAATTTAAAAAAATTTCATTATTGTTTTATCAATTTAAGAACAGATTTTGGAATGTTGAAAATTAAAAAAAAAAAGTGACGTTCATGGGATGTCAAGAAACAAATTGAAAAAAGCTTCATTTTTCCTTGAATTGTTTTCTCTAAATAGGTAACTTCAATATCTAGTGCATGGAAAAAAAAAATCAAAGTTTGATGTATATTTTTCTCGCAATAATGTTTTAAAGTCAAACTTGTCATAATTTAACAATTTTCATGGGACGTCAACTATTGTTTTTTTTTTAATCATTTTCAAAAAATAAAATTATACTCTTTTGAAGAGGACTCTCTCCTCTAGTGCACCATATATCTTTTAAAAAAAATTAATATGTTTTACAATTTTTTTTAAATTTCTAATCAACCCCTTTTTTAACTTTAACAACCTACTTGCATTATTTTAAAAATAAAATATAAACTAATCAAAATATTAAAAAATCTACATATTCAAATTCACCACTCAGAGCTCTACAAAAGGGTATTTTTCTTTTTTTTTTTAAACATCATTCTGATTGAAGAAATACTTAAGTGAAGTTGAAAGTTTTAGAAATTCTAAAAAAAGCTGAGTTGGCTACCAATTAGGATGCCACATAGATAGTTTCGGTAGAAAGGGTTTCGACCAAAACCCTTTATATAGAAACCCTGCACATAAAATAAGCCAATTTCAAAGTGAGAAAGGGAAAAAAAAATTAGATTCGGCTGAAACCCTGTGTGCCACGTATAGGCTATGTGGTTTCGGTTGAAACCTATTCGGCCGAAAAAATTTCGGCTGAATTTTTTTCACTTGAAACTATTTATTTGGCTGAAAGTGTGACACATCTTTGTGCTTTTACCCATCTACACACACAAAAACATTATTTGGGTATGCTTAAAAACAACTAGGGATAAACCCCCATACCTATGTAAATATTATCCTCGGCCTGAGATGGTGCCTTGAACCCTTGCTTTAGCTCTACCATTATTTTTCCTCCATGAAACTAAATGAAGAACTTCAAACATACAATCTTGTCTAAACATAGTAGTGAGACTCTAACCTTTTCAACCTCTGCTGCCTAGAGACTAGTCACATGACCCTCTCACCCATTTCCTTCCCCTGTAATTTATGTCGTAGCATAATCTAGGTTTTTATTTTGCATTAAATGTCCCCCTTGTTAGATCAAACTCCCTCTGCTTACCCAACCATTCTTTACATTAATAGTGGCATCCATTTTCTTCATTTCTTCACAAGAATTTCACCTGGAGTTTACATCTTTATTTTTGTGCCTTTGATTCCTTCACCTAACCACTGACAAAAAAAACTGGCCTTTGAATGCATGTCATCGATCTTGAAACTTGTGCTTGTAATAAGCTTCACACAAATACCTACCTTTCTTTAAAGTACCATTGTCTAATTTGACTTGCTTTATATTTTTGTCGTAGATCGCTATTGATTCACAACAATGATGTGAATTACATGCAACCATCAATACTTGCCACATGTCACTATCATGCATGCCCACATTGGTCAACCAAGTCAATGCAAGCATACATAGGATGGCGAGATTACTCCATTTTTTTTACCTTAAACTTATTAACCTTCGAGATTCGAGTGTCAAGTACCCTCCCAACCTCATTCTTGGTGTGCATAGTGTTAGAATTGGCTATGGATTCCAAGATCTTGAGACAAAATGGAAAGCACAAAAGAGAGAGAATAGAATGTGACAAGAATAAACAATATTCTTATCAATAATATATGAGATGATTCTACAATGAGAGATATCCCTTGGTTATATAGCCAAGGTGAGATGCAAGATGTCAAAGGATTATGACAAGTGTCTTAATCATATGGCATGAGACACCTAATCACACTTACCTAGGTTCACATGTAGTATTTTTCAAAGATAAGATAACAACTAATGACAACTAACATCTTCTAGAAACATTTCTTCCTATGACCTAAGTAAACTTAACATGTGTAAATAAGTCCCCTAGTAATGAATGAACTAGGTACAAGAATTTATTTACACCAACACATAGAAAGACCTTAGAAGCAAGCACAAAAACCTAACTCTAAATATCCTTACACCTATTGGGGTTCGGCCTTTAGCCTTACCCCTTTATTTTGCTTCTTGTGCACCATCACAAGCCCACACTGTAACCTTCAAAACACTGAAGTGCAAGACTCCAAACAATTCTTTAAGTTTTTAGAGATTGCTAACTCTTCTTGCCTCATCCTTGAAGTGCATAGGAAAGCTTAACAAGCAGGTTCGAACACACATGTCCGATGCTCTTTGCACCTAATAGGGTTCGACCATCGACCTTACCCCTTACCATTCAACCTTCCTTTACCCCATTGCAACTTTCCCACTAACCTTTGAAACATGCTTGAGTTTGTCGGATGGTGGAGTTCTCTCTTCCACCTTATCATTTTCATACCTTTGCATTAAGTTGTAATCCAACCTATTGACCCACAGTGCCTAAATTTTTTTTTGTGAGCATTGAAAAAATTGACTCTTTTAGTTGTTGTCCTTTGAGCTTCTTCTTACCGAATACATGACAATCCACTAAGACATAATCCTCCAAGACAACCCACAAACACCAAAAACATCTCAAATGTCAGGATTTGGGGTTTCTCTTAGTTGCATACTTATCAAATGGTTAAGTTATAAACCATAAGGCCAAAAGTGCAACACATAAGCCATTTCAGGTATCACAATTTGAGGTTACCTTTATTTCATGTTAGGGCATAAGCCTTAACACCAACTGGAAAATTTTGAACCCATTTCAAGTGTCAGGGTTTGACCTTACCTCATACCACTTACCTTCCCTTCAATAAGTCATAACCCTCCCTACCAAACTATGACACCCAAACACTTCACTCACAAACCTAACCATTTTGTGTTTCAGCCTTTGGGCTTTCTTCATACTAACTGCTTGCCTTGTCAAACTATCAAGGCATAAACCTCAAAGCTGATCCACAATGTCGAAACCTCTTTTGGGGGTTGGGGTTTCTCCATACCACTTTCCTCACTTGGTATTTTGATAATTCATAAGACTTATTTAAGATCTTTGATCCCAAAACCTTCTTAGGTTTCGACATTCACTAATCCCTTTTTACTACTTACTTAGCCTTAATTCAAGGCATAAGCCTCAAAGTTGAAGTTCAATGTATGAAACCTTTTTAGACTTAGCACACTCTTCCTTCCTTTACTTGAGGGATTCAGTATGAGGCATGGCCGAAGCTCAATGTCTGATGCTCTTTCAAACTTGACTCCAACTTAAATCATACTTAAAATTATGTTAATGCATAAGCCTTAGGGTCAATTTCTAATGCCCGATAGGAAATTTAACCTTGTTGTCTCCAACCATTTTAGACTTAACTCAAACCTCCTCCATACTTTTAGGAATTCAGTATAAGGTATGACCGAAGCCCGAAGTTTGATACCCTCTAAACTTAACTAATACTTTTTATTTCTTTAAGGCATTCAATATAACGTATGACCAAAGCCTGAAGTTCGAAGCCCAATTAGACTTAGCTGAAAAATGACTAACCCTTTCTCTTTAGCAATGATACAGGTAAGCCCGAGGTCTGAATTCCTAACTTTTGGAACTCTCCAAAGATTGTTGTAATGAAACCATAAGGCCAATGAATCATTCTTCCTAACAACCCTATGAGGTCCTTTTGGACTCAAACAACAACTCTATATCTAATATCACTTAGATCTCCTACTAACCTCAATGAGGTGCCTTTGTTGACCTCAATCAACTCATTTCTAATATCCTCTCCTTTAACATCCATAAGATTCCCTTGTGACAACAATTACAATCATGTTATCAATAGATTTGTTAGAACTATAAATTTTTGAAAATTTTATGGCTATCTGTACCCATAAGTTTCCTAAGAAGTCCATACCATGAGTACAAGAATCCACTTTGCATTTCATTTCATTTTTTCTCACTTTTAACAAAGTGAGTGGTAACTCTGACAAGAACATTGCATCAATTCAACAGGAATGGTAGAAGATCCCAATACAAAGGAGGTCCTAGTGGTAGCAGTAAGTGGCTACATAAGGATGACAAGGGTAAGAAGATAGCTAATGACATGTGCATAAAAAACAAAGACAAAGCATCAAGACCACATTGTGAGACATATGATCATTATGATACATGGAGAGATAGTTCAGGTGGAGAACCTTGTACCCCCGAAGAAAAAAGAAATCCTTTTTATAATCCTCAGAAATAGGTGGAATTTGAGGCTAAACTCAAGGTTGAAAGAGTCAAGTATCAACAGGAAAATGATCAAAGAATGGAGGGTAATCAAAATGAACCCATTGATAATGTAATCCCTCAAGAAAATTTTGAGTTCTTGACTGGCAAAGAATTAGACATACAATTGGAGTTTCAGAGACAAGAAGTAGAAAAAGAAAAAGTAGAATTGGAACAACAGAGGCTTTAGAAGATAAAGGAACTCCAGGACATGAAATTGCAATAAGCCCAAATTAAGGCTTAGACAACTAGTCTTTCAAAGTATGTACTGCCTCATAAGCAAGGAAACAATTATGCAGGGCATTCATATCAGCCAAAGGCTCCTTAGAGTCAAATAGGAAATCAATACATGCACCCAAACCATCCACCGTATACCACATCACAACATACAAATCCCAAACCACCTCATGGTCAACAATATGTGCCATATCTTCATACACAATACAATAATCCAGTGTACCAGTATCAACACTTGCATAACCCTCCCCCTCAACAATACACATCAATGATTAGACAGTTTGATTTGACAGGGTTTCAATTATATCCTTACCCTATGGATAGCAGTTGGAGAAGTCTTGTTCCTAATTTTACAGCCCGAGTAGTGCAATTACTGCTAAAGATCATTTGAGGAATTTTAATGCTTTTGTCCAAGATTTGGATATACCATATCAAGATTTACATATGAGGTTGTTCATGATGTCACTCACCAAAGAAACTAGGGATTGGTTCAATAGCTTGCCAACAACTTCTATTGATTCTATCAAGAATTTCAAGATCGATTTCTCGAATAGTATGGAAACTTATGTACACCAGATGCTGCTTTTCATGAATTAGTACAGATTCAAAAAAATCATAATGAGTCAATTTATGATTTTAACTGGAGATTCAACAAATTGCAAAATAAGATACCACCTGTGTCAAAGTTGCCAGACGCTGCAGCATTGAGTATTTATTTGAATGCATTCAATCCAAAAATAGGGTATGAACTAAGAAATAGGTTTCCAAGAGATTTAGCTGAAGCCCAAAAGATAGCACTAACCGTTGAAAAAAATAGGAAAGTTGCTGGGATGGTCAGTAAGAGAGATAATCCTAGGGTTCCTCAGCAAGTCAATAATTATTAGTATAAATAGGAGAACACGTACAAAAATGAGAGGCCTAGGTTACATGACATTCCTTACAATACAAATTTGAAGGATGGAAAAACTGTAATAGATAGACCTAAGAATAAAGAAACACTTGATCCATTAAGGAAGAAGGGAGCGTATATGGTCAATAATAATCTCTGGTGTGAAGGTTGTGATGGGCCACATTCCCTAGATCACTGTGTTGTAGCCCAAGAAATGTAGGAAGAAGGAATGTCAGCAGGTGACAGTGGAGAGGATCACACAGTGTAATTGACCTCAAATACCTTTTATCTTGTTGAGGAGGATTATTCATCTTCAGAAGATGAAGGCTGTGAGTACGATGTTTCAAATCAAAGTTGCAATGTCCACATGGCTAAACAACAAGTTTTTTCTGATTTTGAAGAAAGTTATGCAGAACAATACTCTATTGAGGTACCTACTAAATGTGATATAAGGAGACCCACTGAAGAGGAAATAAAGAGGTTAACCATTAATGTTGTAGTTGAACAAGCAAAGATCAAGTATTGGTTAAGAAATAGGACATTGAATGAAAAGGAAGGTGTTCCCAGGGGAATATTTATGAAAGATAGAGAAGTAACACCAAGAATTTTGAAGAGAAAAAAAAATAAGCAACATGATAAGAATGAATAGAAGCTTGTTCAAAAGGAGGAGGATAAAGAGTTACACAAAGAGAAGCAAAAAACTAATCAATTGAATACAAGGGAAAAGGAGGAAAGCAAAGGAGGATCACTGGAGCAAAAGAAAGTTATTAAGGCAGAAGGTTCATCTTTTGACTTCTCTTAGGCTTTATCACATGTAAAAATGTATATCCCACTGCTCAAGATGATGAGAATTAAGGAGTATAGAGATAGTGCAATTCAATTGATATCAAATGGAAATGAGAAAAGTACGAGTTCTAAAAATCAAATGGCTATTAAAACAGTTAATAAGCAAGAGAAGGTGATTGTCCTAGAAGTATGTCTAAATGATGTATTGGTAAATTCCCCACAAGTTGATCCATTTTTCACCACGTTACTCATAAACAACAAACTGTTAAGGAATTGCATGATAGACTTTGGTGCCACTCTCAATATTATGCCAGTTGGAGTTATGAAACAACTTGGCATGTGGGTGGATACTAATAGAGGGAAGTGTTATGCAATGGATAGCAAGCCTATTCTAGTAGTGGGTGTCATGAAAGATGTTGAAGTCAAATTAGCTGCTTATCCTCAAGTGGCCTATAATTTAGATATAGCTATAATTTATACCCCTCCTCAGTTTGGGATGCTTCTATCGAGACAGTGGACAATAGAAGTTGGAGGAAATGTCCAATTTGTTTTATCTTATGCAACGATTCCAGTGAATGGCCAGGAAGTTAAGCTATACAGGGAGCCAAGGATGAACCAAAATGTAGATTGTGTACCTCAAGATCAAGTCAATTGATTTTGTCATATGGATCTTGGAAGTTTTAAGATAGAACCAACCTAGCTAGAATTAGTCAACGTTGATCTAATTGATAAGCATGTTGCAAAAAATTGTGATGGTGTGTGGAAAATGTACTTTGATGGAGCATGTTACCAAGAAGGTAACGAAGAAGGAATAGTATTTGTTTCACCTAAAGGAGTTACATTTAAATATTCATTTTTGTTGGCATTTGAATGTACGAACAACATAGCAGAATATGAAGCTTTATTAACAAGTTTGAATATGGTTGTAAGACATAAGATTAAGCTGCTAGCTATTATAGGGGATTCTGAGCTAGTTGTTTCTCAAGTTAAATCAAAATATGCAACAAAACACAAGAGGTTGAATAAATATAGGAATGTTGTATGGGATACAATTGAGTTGTTTGATGCTTTCTCTATTGAGTGGATAGATAGGTCAAAAAACATAATGGCAGACTTTTTAGCCAATGTTTCACTAAGAAGAGATGACATTACACTAATTGGAGTGTCTCAGATCAAGTTCAAAACAAGACCCACTGTGCCTAACAATATATACAGTTGGAAAGTTTTTAATGATGATGTTGACCTCTTGAAATTTCTTCACTGTATAGATCAATATGAAGCTCAAGAAATTGACTTCAATGCCTTTGTAGAGGAAGTAGATGGAAAGCAGACAGTATTCGGGAAGGAGGTCTTACAGCTTAGAACTAATAAACTTCCCAAAGGATTAGTAGCATTGGAAAGGGTATATGATGGAAGTGATTGGTCCCTCATGAAGAAAACACCAGTCAAGAGGGAGGATATTGAAGAGGTCAACTTAGGGACTGAGCTGGCACCAAGAAAAGTATATATTGGAAAGAAAATAAGCCCAACAATTCGAAGAATGTTGATTGCATTATTGAGAAAATAAAAACATTTGTTTGCATGGTCCTATGAAGATCTTAAAGCATATAGGGAGGATTTTTTTCAACATGAAATCCCATTGAAACCAGAGGAAAAGCCATTTAGGAAAAAGCAAAGACCTATTAACCCAACATTGGAACCCAAAATGCAAGAGGAATTGGAAAAGCTTAGAGACAGGGGTATCATCAAACCAATCAGGCATTCAACATGGGTTTCGAATCTGGTTCATGTAAGGAAGAAGAATGGGGATATCAGATTGTGTGTGGACTTTAGAAATCTAAACGTGGCATCTCTCAAGGATAATTATCCTCTACCTAATATGGAGGTTGTACTACATAAAGTAACAGGGTGTGAGCTGTTATCTATGATGGATGGGTACTCTGGTTACAATCAGGTCAAAGTCAAACAATCTGAGCAGTACAACACAACCTTTACAACCCCATGGGGAACATACATTTATGTGAGAATTCCATTTGGTCTCACAAATGCAGGTGCAACATTTCAAAGAGCTATGGATGTAGCATTTGCAGACTTGATTAATGCTATCATGGTAGTATATCAAGATGACCTTACTGCTTATTCAAAAAGGGCTGAAGATCATGTAGAACATCTGGAAAAGGTATTTATTAAAGCTTTAGAATATGGTATTAGTCTGAACCATAAAAAATATCATTTTGTAGTCACAAGAGGTAAACTCTTAGGACATTGTGTCAAAGGAGGGGATTAGAATAGATCTTGAGAGGGTTGAGGCCATAGATAAAGTTCCTATTCCTAAAATTGTCAAGGCCATCCAATCATTTTTTGGACAGATCAACTTTGTTAGGAGATTTGTGTCTAATTTTGCTGAAATTATTAAGCCCATATCAAAAATGTTAAGGGACAAAAAATAGAAGCATTAGAAGCTTCTATATCAATCAAAAAGGCCATCAAGGAAGCCCCTGTCCTTAAGTCTCCAGATTTTTCAAAACCCTTTCAAATATTTTCATTTTCTTCATTGCATACTATAGATGTTGTCATGTTACAGAAGAATGAGGAAGGTCATGAACAACCTGTGTCTTTTTTCAGCAAGTCATTGCAGGGGTCAGAATTGAAATATGATATAATGGAGAAACAAGCATTTGCATTGGTGAAAGCCATAAAAGCTTTTAGACCATATCTTGTTAGAGCCAAAGTGATAGCTTATGTCCCTCATGTAGTTGTTAAAGATATTTTGACATGGTCAGAGGTAACTAGAAAGAGATGCGAGTGGATTAATAAAATTCAAGAATTTGATATGGAAATACAAATCACCAGATTAGTAAGAGGTCAGGGTATGGCCAAGTTGATGGCGAAAACAAATATTGAAGCAAATAAAATTTGTAATGTCAAAGATGAAGAAAATGCAATTGTGAGTATTGAGCATACTCCTTGGTATACAGACATCATGTATTACCTCAAATACATGAAGTTCCCTGAAGGACTCAATGATAATAAAAAAATAACTTTGAAGCTACAAGCGTCAAAATATATGTTCATGGAAGGTGATTTGTTTTGGAAGAACAGGGACAAAATGTTGTTGCTATGTTTAGATGAGTCATTGGCCAATCATGTTTTAAGAGAGTTGCATGAAGGGGTCTGTGGAGGCCATTATTCTGCAAAGACAACTGTACACAAGATTCTCAGGGCAGGTTATTACTGGCCAAAAGTTTTTAATGATTCTTTTTCATACGTAAGAAGATGTGAAGCATGTCAAAAGTTCTCAGGGAAAATGAACTATCAGGGAGCTTTACCACTCAAACCCTTGCAGATTGAAGCCCCTTTTCATTAGTGGGGAATTTATTTTATTGGGGAGATATAAGAGAAATCAAGTGGAGGACATAAGTGGATACTGGTAGGTACTGATTACCTCACCAAATGGGTAGAGGCAGTTCCAACTAGGAAAGCAACCAGTAAAGTTGTGATCAATTTTTTAGTGGATAACATTATTACCAGTACACTATTAAGATTGATTATAGATAATGGGATGTGTTTCAGATCTGATGAATTCAAATATTTTTGTAGTACAAATGGTATTAATGTTTCTTATGCAGCCCCTTACCATCTGCAAGCTAATGGTTAGGTAGAGTCCAGCAACAAAATTCTTCTGAAAATCATAAGGAGAATGCTAGGTGGGAATAAAAAGGCTTGGGACTCAAAATTGAAGATGGTTGTGTGGGCTGATAGGATAAGTGTGAAAAAGGAAATTGGAAAATACCCATTTGAATTGGTGTATGGAACACAAGCTAGGATGCCTTTACAAAATTTATTACCAGTCTACAAATTTATCCTTCAGGCAGATATAGATATTCCAGAACCAATGGAGGAAAGAATGGAGCAGCTAGTTGAACTTGATGAGATAAGAAGAGTAGCTCAAAACCAAAATGTGAAGCTACAAGCACAAATGAAGTATTTATTTGATAAAAGGGAAAAAGATAGAAAATTTGAAGAAAATGATCTGGTGCTAATGTGGAATGTAAGGTTTCAGGAGAAGGGAAGACACGAGAAATTTGAAGCCTTGTGGCTAGGACCCTTTGTTGTTGTTGGTAAGAAAGGGGAAGATTCATATTACTTATAAAATATGGTTGGTGAAGAACAGGAGTTTCCTGTACATGGGAAATTCTTGAAGCATTTTTTCTCTTGAGAAATACTGAGGATTAAGGGTTGCCAGTGCATGGACAACTCTTGACAATCCTCTCAAAAAAAATTCTCCATGCACAGTAGTTTAGGAAATAAAAAGGAACATGAATTGCTAGTACATGGACAATCCTGTAATTCCTTCAGTAAATAAATCTTTCCATGTATAGTAGTGTAGGATCATGTTCATTTCCACTTCCATTCATTCCATTCTTCTCACTAGTCCATCACCTTGAAGTTTGGTTTGCTCTCCCTGAGATCTAGATCCTTGCAATGATCTCATAGTCAGTCATCCCCAGACGGAGCCACTGTTAGAACTGTAAAATTTTGAAAATTTTATGGCTGTCTGTACCCATAAGTTTCCTAAGAAGTCCATACCATGAGTACAAGAATTCGCTTTGCATAACATTTTTGTCCATGCTTTAGTTTTTTTAAGTCATTTGGTCCCATAGAATTCGCCTAACCCTGAGCATTCAAGTGTATAATTCGTAATGGTGTAACATGATGCAAGTCTCCCTGATCCATAAAGCATTTTATACTAACGTACATCTTTTTGTAGTCTATTGGCAAGAAATCAGGATTGTCTTACCGATAAAATTTCATTTGGTAATACACATCGAGCAGACACAATTCAGAGTCTCAGCGAAAGAAAGATCCTATCGGTAAGATAGTTCTCATTGGGATAAGTCATATTGAGCCATCATGTGTCTTAACGATTGAAGTACAAAGAACTTTTGACAAGACTTAAGTCATCGGTGTAGCATCCCGCAATATTCGTCTAGTCTTGCCAATAAAGCAATGGTAGATTCTGTCGATGTCATCGGAATGAGTTCATAGATTATTGCCGACTTCTTATGTCACACCGACGGGATTACATTAGTAAGGACTTAGCGAAATGTCTGGAGAGAATATTCATTAGCGATAGGACTTCATCGGCGAGAGTCATAGCGATACACTTGAGACCAAAAGGATAACTGTCGGGAAGACTCATAACATCGGTATAACTACAAGACAACTTGGCGATAGAAGTGAAGATACAAATATGCTATAGTTGAGACTCAGAACATCGATGAGACTGTAGGAAATCAAAGTGATATATAGTTTGTGGTAGTCAGAGAGACTCAAGCCATCGGCAGAACCACATGATGTCTTTGCGGGTGTCTGATGAACATTAGTAAAATCCTGAATAGATGGATCACCCAGGATTTGAATACGAATGGACACGACTTATCATGTGGCCAATATATAAATATCTATTTTTGACAGCGAATGAGGAGCAGCGAGGGAATAGAATATACAGTAGAACACAATGTCTTACATTTTTGAGACTATGATGCATGTATAAAATTATGGAGATATCAATGGAAGTCAATTGACTTGGTGGCATTTTCTCTGGTTTCAATTGTTTGTTGTGTTAATTGAAAGTATTGCTGAAGTTGTCTCCAAGGTTGATGTTTTCTAATTATTTAAACTGACATATCAAGGATATTTTTTAGTTTATCAGTGCACACTTGTTGTATTTGTATGGTTTGATTAATTGGTTCTTTCAAGGAAAGATTAAATCCTTTTAGTCAATCATAGTAATTAGGAAATCTCATTTGGATCACTAAGAAGAACTTGGTAATCACATTCCTGCACTTTTATACAAGTTATAAACTTAAATCTATATGCCAAACAATTTGAGTATCTGCTAGAAAGAAGTTATTCACTTCATATTTTCATTTGACTCTGTGCAACCAATAAGACACTAGTCTCTACCATTTCATTGTTAGTTTCATTTATTTTATCATATGAAAAAATTAGATTCTAGCCTTGATATTGCTTATACAATTTATACCAAAATAAAACTCATTTATCCACTTCCATTTTCCATTGTGGGTAAATTACTTTAAGGAATAAAACAAAAGTCAAGCCTACTTCATTGTCATAGGTACACCTGCCTAGGTCTGGAAGCACCTGAAGAGTAGAGGGTTCAATTCATTTGGCCTTGTTGGTTACCCTGAAACATTGTGAGAGCTTGGAAACCTCTTGTGGTTCAAACTTTAGTTTTTGAGAGCTAACAAGATTAATCTAACTATAGCTGGGTTTAGTTATCCTCATCAAATTAACTCTTTATTAGCATCTCCCAGCTATCAATATGGGTATTATGTTCTAATCTAAGAATAGATCAAAATTTCATGATAAGGCACAACCCAAAAGCATAGGAGACTCAAAAACCCTTTGGCATCTATCCTTATTTACTTACTATCTTAATCTCACTTAGTTAAGCAGTACCATAGGGTGTCAAATCTACACCTACTATATTTGCTAAAACCTCTAAGGATCCTTTAGTTACTTGACCCACAATACTTGCAATGAGGAACCTCAAGTGAATACTATAGGAGACATTCACAATCAACTTGAGTCAAATGATAAGATGAGAGCTTTATTACTAGTGGACCTTAACAACCCCATATAGCATGACAAATTATAGTATCTATCAATGTATATTTAGTCACATACCTTAATAGAAGCATTTACATAAGGATTTAACTAATATTCTCTTAAGAATCAAATGACTAAAAGTACAGTGGCACTCAAACACCACTGGGTCTTGTATCATCTAAATGGTGTACCCTAAGTCTACATAATAGAGTAGCATAAGTTTAGAATAAAAGGGCTATGATATTAATATAAAGGGAGGGGCCTTACAATTATGCCTTCCTCTACCCTATGAGATTCACTTAATAAACTAATGGAATAACATCTATATTTTTAGGGTACAAATAACCATCCCTAATTTCATTTCTACCCCTCAAATTTATTTTTTGATGCCCCCTCTAAATAAAGCACTATTAGAAAAAAAACCTTATTTTCACCAAGTATCCTATGTACCTATTATTTTATTATATTTTATATGCCATTACTATTTCTACCCTATCAAAAAATAAAAATTCTTATGCCTAGATCTAAATCAATGCCATTTCTCATTATCATGTCATACTTTAAAGAATCACTATAGAAAACCTAGATGAGAAATGAAAATATGTCATTTTGTAAAAATCTTTAATTTATAAGCACTTAAAGATCTCAATCCACAAACCCTTCCCACACCAACTCTGGTAGTGAATCCCATAATAATAGATCTCTTAATTATAGTGTACATAGTAATCTAAACTATAATGGAAGTTTTTTAATAATACTTAGTGATTGTTTTAATTGGGATCATAGCATTACCAAAAGACATGGATAATTATTAGTTTTGGGAAGCTTGAATAGGTTTGTATTGGACCTGCACAAGACTGGTGTGACCATTGTTTGAATTTTAAATTACATTATATTTTAAATTAAGTAGGCACCTCTAAGATTATGAGGCTTTTCCAAAATATACTACTATTATATGTAGAAAATAGATATCTTGACAACCTTAACAAGACTAGAACAATGAATGGATTTTCTTCCAATTTTGACTTGTGCAACCTCCCTTCTACAAATCCTTCCCAATATCCAATACCTACTTATGCCACATTAATTGAATTATATTCTTTTGTATTCTTTGATGAATACATATTTACTTTACATGCATTTTTGTGAGTGATATATGCTTTGAGATGCAAGATGACGTTGGGATTCACATTCACCTTAAAATATGGGAAGATTAATGGTGAAATTTATATACCCATGTCATTTCTCATTAAAAAAGTTTCCCATTTTGAGAAAATACCTTAATACATGCACATATGAAAAATTAAGATAATTTTGTACAAATTTGACCCATTGTAGTGTAGAAAAATGCATCCCTTTACATTTTCATATCTAATTAGGAATAATATTAAAATGAACTTAATTTAGTATTGTAATATGTATTTTACATATTCACATTATGTTTAGGGCCCTATTAATTGAAATGGACTAATCGTGCCTTACTTTTTAGTGTTGTAAAGTGTACCTCTTTACACTTTCACACTTATTTAGTGCTCCCTTAATTAATTGAGGTTAATTTTCCTTAATTGGTCCCTTTAATTCAAATCAAAGCCTAATTAATTGTATTTTCCGAAGAGGAAACTTGACATTCATTAATGCCTTAACATAACACTTCTCATTGAGCAATGTGTGTTCTAGGTGAGTATTTTCCTTAATTGGTCCCTTTAATTCAAATCAAAGCCTAATTAATTGTATTTTCTAAAGAGGAAACTCAACATTCATTAATGCCTTAACATAACACTTCTCATTGAGTAATGGGTGAATGGGTCCTCACTTAGACCTAGAACCTAAATATAAATTATGTTTTTGGTAGTATTTTAATGATTTCAAATCCATATTCACATGTCAGCTTGTGTTATTTGAATTTTGGGAAATTAATGTTACATACCTATAAATATA
The DNA here is from genome assembly GCA_007258455.2 of Sequoia sempervirens. Taxonomy (NCBI): domain Eukaryota; kingdom Viridiplantae; phylum Streptophyta; class Pinopsida; order Cupressales; family Cupressaceae; genus Sequoia; species Sequoia sempervirens. The sequence continues at coordinate 734,169,637 of VDFB02000003.1, read as the reverse complement.
AGGTCATTTCACTAAGTTTCACCTAAGAAACCTAGAAGTTTCAAGTTATCTTAAGAGCATTTCAAGGCATTCAAAAGTAGATTTATTAAATAATTATCACAAAAATCAAGATCCAATTATCATGTCAAAGTCTTCTTGCATCATGCATGTTATTGGAGCTAATATGATAATGTAGAGTTCATGATCCATTCAAGAATTCAAAGCATTGTTTCAAATCAAGATTCAAGGATCAAGATCCACATCCATTGAAGTCATTTCATTCAAGTTGCAGATCTACATTCCAAGTTTCATTCAAGGGTTTGGTGAGTTGTGACATAGAGTTGTTCATTCATCATTCCTTTCATGCTATTTCATTTCATTTCAAGGTTTAATTACCAAAATGGGGTTTGACCAAGGAAAACCCCCATTCACCAAAAACAAAACATTTTTTCATCTTGATTTGTGTTTGGAGATTTAGGTTGAATAAATCTTGAAGATCTCTTGAAGAGAAAAATTGGAGAACTTGTTAGAGTTGCAACAGTTGTCATAAAAGTTATCTCACAAAAATTCAATTATAGAAATTTTTCTTTTTCTTTTTAAACCTGAAACCTAGGAAAATCGAGAGATTCATATCTGAAGTAGAAGCTCCCAAAATTTTCAAAAAAACCCTAACTCAAGACCCATTCGCCCCTAGGTGAATGAGTCATAGGTCAACTTTAGTAGAGAACTTTTGATGACTAGTACACATCATATTACCTCTCTTTGATCTATGATTTGATTTCCGGTTCCTTTACTATTGATCTTAATGTATTGGATCCAAGTTTTAGATTTCATTTTTGGTTTGATTTACTATTTTAATCTTTCTCCCCAAAGTGTTGTGTAATCAGGATCCCTTTCCTTGCAAAAAAAGGAAATTTGTAGATTCACACTTTGACTTGATTCACCTAAGGGTTGTAATTCATTTCATTGTGTGGATCTCATTTTCCAATGAAATAAAGGAAAATAGGTCCCTAATTAGTCCATCAACCCCATTTTGGCTCACACTTCACTTCAACCACATATTTTTCTTTGTTTCACCAATATATTATCCTTTTACAAAAACTCCAATACATTTATTTTATCTCAACATTTTTTGCAATTATCTATACACTTTCCCATATATAGCCATTATATATTTATATCCAATTGTTTGTGCACCCAAAATCATTTTTTATGGTCATGGGATTGACCTTGTAGTTTTATATTAAACCCTTTACTTTCTAAAGTTTAAATTTTAGCCAATTAGGACCCTTCATGTATGCACCCTAATCCAACTAAGTATATGTTGTATAAAATTTTATTTTACGTGCTGATATTTAAAGACATTCATTAGCATTAATTTGACATATCTAAACTTCACAAGTCTATTCTCATTCTAAAGTATTAACAAAGAAATAAATAGTGACAAATTTAAGTTTTGGCATACTAAAAACGAGTAATGAAGTATACATGCATTTATTATAGGGCCCTTATTTCCTTAAAAAAATTGCACATTTTCCTATGGGTTGAACTAGGAGAATACATATCCTTGTAACATAATGATAGGCCTTTCTAGAACTCCCAAATATTACTAGCCCTTATATACCAAAAAAATAGATAGTAGAATAAGATCTATTGGGAAAAGCATAGAGTGAAATTCAATGTTATTTAAGGTTAAATGTAGAACAAAAATATGATTCTTGACTATTGAGTTGACCTAAAATAAATCACACATCTAGTGCAAGTTTGAGGAATTTTATTAGCACAAAGGCAACATATTTTGAATATATACCAATCTAATTATAAAATATTCAACAAATGTAAACATTCTTTTATCAATAATCTATGTAACAATATCCATCACATTTAATTTCCTAAAATAGTTATTGTAATAATTTAATTGATCAATCCCAATTATTATTAATTAATCTATGATATTTTTTTGCTTAATTAGTCACATTTATTTATTATCCTATATTAGGCACAAGGAAAACACATTATCCCTTAAAAGTGTCTAGTAAGAAATGACTAGACCTAAATGATTCATTAAAAAAGGAAGATCTTAGGTCTTATGGATAGATCACTAACATAAATCATTTCCATGAATAATGGTGTGAGGAATCTAGACCCACAATGATATGAGATTGACTTACAACCGAAAATGTGAGTCAACCAAGTCTAGATCTAGATTCCTTTTTGTGGTTGGAGGTGGTCAGCTTGATGGATTGAAAATGTGATGCAATGATGTAACTAGGTAAACTATGCAAATGCAATATTTTGATATGAGTTATAACAGACTAAAAACACAAAAAAATTAAGTTCCAGAAAAGCAAAGGGAAGAAACTAATGCGCCTGTGATTTAAGTTTGAGAGAGATTTGGGTGGTCTAGGGCGGAAGGATGACATGATTGGGGATTTGAAACTTGAATCTACTTTCATAGGCCTAAGGTCCTTGGTTTGTAGTCTCTATCTTTTGGATTTGGTTGTTGGCTCTTTGTCTATTGTTGAGATAATGCAAGTTCTATGAATTTTTAAATCATAGGGTTTTGATTCATGAATCAAAAAATTATCTTCAGTCTTCCTCCAATTCTCTTTAGATATGCAACCTGCACACATAGAAGGAGAGGAAGGGTTGTGCTATATAGGGTCTTTCATCAATCAAACCTCATGTTGGTATTTCTACCTCCATAATGGAAAAAATGATGATAAAAGAGAGCTTATCCTTTTGGGCAATAGAGGCTAAATGATAAACAAATGATGAATTGATAGTTTGTTGTAACTCACCACTCAAATCTAATCACCTTGATCGACTAAAGTCAAACTCATCACCTTCAAGGATCAATTGTTTCTTGACTTGATTTTCTTTGAAGACCTACAAGGATTAGTTGTAGTGCCCCTCTGTGTTTCAACTTGATAGTGTTGTTTGTATGTGGTGTAGTCCATCTTGGTTGTCATGATATTAATTTTGATTGCACTGTGAGGTTAGTGACTGCTTGGAATTATATTCATTCAATTAATTTGATTGATTAGTGATTCGATTGATTATTATATTAAAATAAAAATTATTGAAGTAAAAGGGAAATTGTGATAATTAAAAAAATAAAAAGCTTTTATATAATTATGGTATTGATAAAATAAAATTTTATTAATGGTTTAAATAAAAATAAGTTATGATTTAATGAAGAGATATAAAAATAAATATATTAATTAAATTGTGGTGCAATAGAATTAAAAAGGTAAGTTACAATTAATAAATCAAATATTCTAAAGAGGATTTATTGGGAGTGACTAAATAAAGATATTTTATTAATATATAATGAAGAGTGGTTGAAAGAACTTGTCGGGGAAATCAAATAATTTAAGAAAAGAAAAAAAGTTGCTTGTAGCAATGGATTGGGGATAAAATTAAATAAATAAATTAAGATAGGGAGTTATGAAGAAGAGTAAATAAATTAGTTAGAGTTAAGGGCTTGTTTTTTCCATGAGTTAACTCGGGAGTAGAAGCTAGAATTTGGAAGAGATTTGCATCAAGACTTCAGCTCTGACTAGCATATAAACCAAGTTCCATTATTATTCCTTCATTTTAATGTTGAATTAGAAATTAATAATGCAAGATTGTGATGTCTGAAACAAAATAAATGTTGAATTCGAGCTGTGCTTTTTCCATAAATTCCATGCAGCCTTGGAAATTCTTTTATTTATCTTATTGACAATTTATACCCACTTCACCATGCATGCTTTCCCTTAGGTTCTCTGTAGATTGGATGGTTGCATAATGTTCTTTCTTGAAATCGAAATGGGAATGTGTATTGGATGAATGTTTTGTTGACATTGAACATGGAATTCTAATCTATATTTAATTATTCATCTCTGCCTCTGTCATGAAAGTAGTTCAGGTTAAGTTGCCATAATTGTCTCCATGCATGCGCCCATCTTAAATAGTGTTTTGATTTTTATTCCTAGCATCTTGTTCTTTTTGAACAAGTTAGTAATTAAATTATCATTCATCTAATGTGAAATGTAACAAGCTTTAAGGGGATTTCCATTGCTTACATTATTCCAATTACTCTCTTTGTTGCATTGAAATAATCATTCATGTTTACAGTATGGCCTGAATCAGAAATGTATTTTTTCATTCAATTTTCATTCAACATTTATATTCTTACCATTCGAATAAACATTGTTTGTATGGCGGTGGATAAATTATCTATACCGCACGTATACATGTTGTTGTGTGTAATGATACCTAGATTGGTAGCTTCCCTACCCATACGCATTCCCTTTTAGGTGGCCGATTAGAGTAAGTCTCACCTCCTTTTGATTATTGCTAGTCTATAATCATTCATTCACTTGGCTCTCATGATATTAATTTTTTTTTTGGTTAAGCATAAGCTGCATATAGTTATAGGCATTTGGTTTATACAAAATAAATCCTTGACTAGCGACGATGGTGGTAAAACTTTGTCTTAAAATTCAATTAAGCTAAGCTGCATTAGTAATTCATTATATATAAAACTATACTTTTAGATATATACAAGAATTGTAAGTAAATTGTATTATCGTTGTACTTATCCCCCTATGAGTTCAATACCAAACAATTAGATTCCATAATAAATTGCTTGATTATCACCCAAATAGCTGTACTATGGTTGTGAATTGGTATGCGTATGAGGGTATGTGCAGGATCATCATGGAAAAAACAAGCCCTTAAGTGGCAAAAAAATCAGAAAAATTAGAGTTAGGCAACTTGACATAAATTTTTTAATAAGTTATCTATATTATTTTAAAAATATGTAAGAATAGAATTTGTAGCAAATTGAATGTATTTTCTAAACTACTAGGTTTGTTTAAAAAACAAAAAATCCATTTGGTGAAAATTTGAAATTTCAATGCAGTAGTACTTAAATTTCAGGGGAAAAATAAGAAGTAGGTGTCTGTCTGACCACCCTAACCACAATAAAATGATAATATTTTTTATAATATTTTAGATATAATTAAAGGACTCATGTCTCAATGTGATGCATATTTTTTGTAATTTTTCCTAGTAAATAATTAATTATGAATTTTTTATTACAAATTTTAAAAAATATAAAAAACTCATATGTCTGACCACCTTAACTTGGTCAAAACTTCATGAAATTAATTTTTTCTTTTTTTAATCCTATAGTATGTGAATCAAAGAATGTGATGCATGTTTTAGATTCAAAAAATGTGATACTGTTTGAAAGCTATAAATGTTTTTCAACCAGTCTATCAATCAGGATTTTAGTCCTAATTTGAATAGAAAATGAATAATAATTACTTAATAAATTCAAAGTAAAATATAATTTATATTGGTGGAAAGCTGAGAATATCCTTTAAAAATCCTTTTTGTTTCATCAATTTTAGGTTAAAAAAATTCGTCAGCCAACTACCCACCATATTGCTACTTTTTGGCCCATCATGATCCTGCACATACCCATGACAGATATATTTATTTTTGCAAAAATGGTGTTAAATGTGTGTATTCTCGTGATTGATCTTTGCACCAAATATTCACTATTTATAGTAGCTTGGGTATTCATTCATGCAAATTGGTGAATTGGTTGATAATTGTAAGTTCCTTTGAGTTAAGATTGGCATGCACATAAGTTCTTAAACATGTATATATATGTGTGTGTGTGTGTGTGTATATATATACATTATTTGTATCAATTGGTGGTTGTAATGTTAACTAGTGTTTGTAAATAAAATTTGGATATAATAAAACATATATACAAATATAGGTATATATATATCTATATATGTGTATATGCTTGTATATATATATATATATAGGTATGTATGGATATATTGTTATATGTCTTTTATATTGGAGATAATAATAGTATAATGTTCCCTCTTTAGAATTTAAGGAAAAGTACTAAGTAAATAAAGTTGAGGGATTTTATTAAGTAATGAATTCGAAGTAGTAGTGATAAGGGTGCATTGTATAAACTTATTTTAAAATGTTGTGGTATTGATTTAAAGGAAAGAAATTAATTATTCTTGGTTTGATTGTACTCGTATTTTTGTGTAATAGTTGATTTGATGATTTCTTAAACTTTAGTTATTGAGAGTTATGTCTTAAAGTGTACATTTCTTGAAAGCTAGGATGTTGGTTGTGAATGTTCTTTATGGAAGTCCCTTTTTTGGTATTGGTTTGGAAGTCTTCCAAAGGCTAGGGGAAATTTCCTTCTTGATGGAATTATTTTTTATCCTTTGAGATGATTGTTTTGTGTTGAATGAGTATATGATGTTCATTATCATTGCACAATGTATTTTCCAATGTGGTTGGAATTTGAGTGCGAGAAGGGTTATTCCTCGCATTTTTTCTTATGTTAATGAGATTTTTTTATTGTGCAAGTTGGCTTTGCTCTTTTGATTTCATTGGGTCTCCTAGTTGTTAGTAGGGGAGTGGCTCTCAATGGGGGTCCGACGTAGAAAGTGGCAGGTCCAGGGTAACTCATTGAGAGTTTCTTAACAGTGATAACCTAAAACAAATTAGGACATTGGGTAGTTCACATTAATCAAGATAACGCCTCACTCATGGCTCAAGTTCTTGTTAAGGCTTGGGATGAGTGGAAAGGCCTAGAATGGAAAGATCAACTGCCTAGTCTGACTAGAAGGTATGTGGATCCCACATGAGTTTGTATGGGGGTCCAGTAGCTGGTAGAGGTGGCCAGGGTAATCCAGGATGGGGGTTCATTAGCCTAGGAAGGTTACACCAGGGTAACCCATAGAAAACTATGTGACGAGGGCCACTCTGCCCAAACCCCACAAAAATCACAAAAATAGATACCAACAAAAAAGATGTGAGACAAAAAAAGACTTACTTTCAATTATTTTCATAAAATGAAATTACATATTCAAAGCTTACATGCTATAGCCTCATGGGCTTGATTCATTACAACAAAATCAACTTTGAAAATAAAATCTACTATTTGGAGCCATAATCTGCACTATGAGGGCCACCTCCTATAACCCCCATTTAACCCTTTTTATTTTCCCCAATAACCACCCTAGAATGTTCTAGAAAGTACAAATTTCCCCTTTTTGTTTTGGCACCAAAAGTCCCACCGTTTGATTTCTGGCCTAGGAAGAAATTTTTATGAAATTCACTTTTTAGAGGACCAACTTTGTGGGGCCATAACTTTTGATCTGAGTGTCTGATTCACTATTATTGCATATCATCAAAAAGATCTCAACGAGCTCTACAACATATGAACTGACTAGGTCAGTTTGGCCACCTTTTGAGCTATTTTGGGAACTCCAAAGTTTTATATCTGAATTTGAAGCTGTATTGGAGAAATTTCCTGGGACAAAAACTTTAATTTCTCCCAAACCGTGCAGGGTATTAAGGTGATTCTTTCGCGATTGGAAATTTTTTTCATCTCTGCTCCTTGGGGTAAATTTTCACATCCATACAAGCCCATTTTAGCCAACTTACTAAAAATAGTAAGTGCTTTTTTTGCTATTTTTGACACCTGATAGTCTTATACCCCTTAAGTTCCATCATGGGACTCAAAACAACTAAAGAAAATAAAGAAAATAATTTTTTTGGGTGATGCAAGATTGCCCTACACCGCTGGATGCTCCTGCATCAGACACTAAGGGTAATTTGAAAAGTGACCCTGTCACTTCTTAGGAGTTAGAGGGAAACCAAGAGGGTTAACCTCAACCTCAAACAACCATGATGAATCTTCAACAGGCCTTCATCTCCATTTCACCAAGTACTCTGCATATTGCCTATTTCTTGTGCTTCTACCCACACGACTATCCAAGATTTCTTCTATCTCTTCCCTCTCTGAAGTAGGTGCTAGAATTTTCAACTGTTCATTTATTAGACCCTCCTCTATATCACCTTCATGATACTATGTCAAATCAGCAATGTTGAACATAGGAGAAAATTTTATTCCACTAGGAAACTCTACCTCAAAAGTATTTCCTGAATCATGCTTCTTCAAGATCCTGCATGGTCCAAAATTCTTCATCTTTAACTTAAAATTGTATGTACCAACTAGAAACCTTTCCTTTCTCAAATGAACCATGACTTCATCTCCTACATGGAACTCCTTATACCTCCTTTTTTGATCTACCTAAGCCTTATATTGTGAGTTCATCTTATTGATATGTTTCTTCACCTCTTCGTGCAAATTCTTTAGGTGCTCACCAAAATCTTCAGCCTCAACACTACTCTTCTCCGCCTTATCCATCATTCTCAGTTCAGAAGCAGTTCTTGTACGACTCCCATATACAATCTAGAATGGTGATTTACCAGTGATCCTATTGAAAAAATTGTTGTAAGAAAATTCCACTTGTGGTATAATCAAATCCCATCCCTTGGGCTTATCTCCAACTAAGCATCTTAGTAGGTTGCCGAAACTCCTATTCACCACCTCTATTTTTCCATCAGTTTGTGGATGGTGTGCAAAACTGAACTTCAAATCTATCTTCAACTTCTTCCATGATTTCCTCCAGAAATAACTAGCAAATTTTATATCTCTGTTTGAAACTATACTCTTTGGTAGACCATGTAGTCTCGCCACCTCTCTAAAAAATAACTCTACAATATGAACATCACTGGTCTTATGAAATGGAATGAAATGTGCCATCTTTGAAAATCTATCCACCACCACAAATATGGAATCATTCCCTCTCTGTGCCCTTGGCAATCCAAAAACAAAATCCATGCTAATATCCTCCCATGGCCTCTTAGGTACAGGTGATGGCTGATACAATCTAGTATTCTGACTTGTTCCATTTTCCATTTGACATACGCTACAACTTTGTACAAATTTCTTCACATCGTGTTGTAACTGTGGCGAATAATAATTCTCACTAACAAGAGAAATGGTCTTATCTCAACCAAAATGTCTAGCCAATCCTCCACTATGCTTCTCCTTGATTATAGTCTCTCTCATAGAACTCCTTGTAATGCACAATTGGCTTCCTCTAAACAACATCCCATCTCAGATTAAGAAATCCAGCCATTTCATCCTATCTAACGTAACAGGTTCCAAACAAGCCTTCCAAGCTTCTACAAAGTCTAGATCTTCTAGATACAAACTCTTGAGTTCATTGAACCCAACAACCTCTATATTCATCTATATCAACAATTTTTTCTTTCTACTTAAGCCATCTGCAACTCTGTTTGACCTTCCACTCCTGTGCTTCAAAACAAAGGTATAACTCTACAAAAACTCAACCCATTTTAAGTGCCTTTGATTCAACTTTCCTTGACTATTGAGATACTACAAAGCCTAGTGATCAGTATATAAAACAAATTCTTTTGGAAACAAATAGTGTCTCCATTTCTTCAAAGCCTAAACTATAGCATAAAACTCTTGATCATAGAAAAAATATTTCTTCTTAGCATCATTTAACTTCTCACTAAAATAGGCAAAGGCTTACCTTCTTGACTCAAAACAACTCCTATGGCAGTGCCACTAGCATCACAATCTACCTAAAAAAACTTTTTGAAATCTGGAAGTGCCAAAACAGGTTGCTCAGTAACTTTCTTCTTCAACATGTCAAAATTTTTGGCTGCTTTTGTAGTCCACTTAAACTCTTTCCTATCCCCTCTCATTGCTTTAGTTAAAGGTGCACAAATACTACTGAAATTCTTAATAAACTTTTTGTAACAGCTTTCTAGACCATGAAATGATCTTACTTTTGTAACACTCCTTGGAGTAGGCCATTCAATGATAGCTCTCACCTTCTCTAGATCCATTTTGAGACCCTCTGCTGAGACAACAAATCCTAGATACACCAACTCTCTCTTCACAAAACTACATTTCTTCAAATTAATCAACAACTTCTCCTCCCTTAGTTTCTCAAAAACTTTTCGGATATGCATCAAGTGCTCCTCCAATATCTTACTGAAAATCAAAATATCATCCAAATAAACAATAAAAAAATTTCCTAAAAATTCTTTCAATACCTCATTCATAAGCCGCATAAATGTGCTCGGTGCATTGGTTAAAGGCATGACTAACCATTCATACAAGCCCTCTTTGGTTTTAAAGGTTGTCTTCCATTCATCTCCTTCTCTAATACAGATTTGGTGATATTCGCTCTTCAAATATATCTTCATGAAGTACTCAGATCCACTCAAACAATCCATAATGTCATCCATTCTCAACAAGGGAAATCTATAGTTGATGGTGATTTTATTGATGGATCTAGAATCTATACACATTCACCATTCCCCATCCTTCTTTGGTGCTAGTACTACAGGCATTGCACATGGACTCAAAATCTCTCTAATCAATCCCTTCCACAACAACTCTTGCACTTGTCTATTCAACTCTTCACTCTCTACTAGAGTCATATGATGAGTTGCCTTGTTCGACAAACTGGCTCCATGAATCAAGTCCATTTTATGACTAATATTTCTTACAAGAGGAAAACCTTTAGGTACATTATCAAAAATAATAGCTTGAAATTCATCCAACAAATTTGAAACCTCTACCTTAGTAGTATCTTCTTTATCAACTCTAGGGATCAATGCAAAACGCATATGCTCATGCTTCATACCTTCTAGGAAATTTCTTGCATCAACCAAACAAATTCTTGCATTATTGCATACCTTTTCTTCTGCCTCTTTCAAGGGCTTCAACTTATGATGAACCCCATCCTTCATCAAAGAATAGGTGTTGGCAGGTCTATCATGTATTGCTCGCTGATCAAACTACCACAATCTGCCTAACAACATATGACAAACATCCATAAGCATAATATCACACAATACCTCATCATGATAATTTCCAATCTTGAACTTTACTAGACATTGTTCATTTACCAAGGATTTATGGTCTTTCTGCAACCAAGCAATCTAGTATGGGTTTGGATGCCTTCTTCTCTCCAACCGCAACTTACTTTAACCATTTCTTCTGAAACAAGGTTATCAGTACTACCTCCATCAATAATAATATTGCAAACTTTACCTTTACACTTACATTTGGTGCGAAACAAATTATTCCTTTGAGTTGGTTCATTCTCCTCATTCAACAAGGCTCTTCTAGTAACAAGAACCTCTCCTCTTTCTGCATCCTCAGAATGTGAAGACTTGACATCTTCATCAACATGTAAAACTAGTGCACTACCCTTAGGTCTTCTATTTGTCCTTCCTTTATGTTGAGGACACTCATAGGCTCTATGTCCTTCTCCACACTAGAAATAGGTTCCACGGAAGCCTCCTCTTCGCGACCCTTGTCTAGATATTCCTCTTCCTCTTTGGTATCCATTATTCTAATAACGAGGATAGTAGGTGTTATCTCCTTTCTAGTTCTGGCTACTACTAGAGCCTTCACCCTTCTTTTGATCTTCATTTTGACCTCCATATGATCGTCCACCAGTCTTTCCTCCACGACCTCCACCTTGTTGTTTGTTCTCAAACCTCTTGTTCAGTCATTCTTCAACCTTTAGAGAAAAATGATAAGCATCCTCAATGTTGGTAATTCTTACCAGTGTCAATTCTTCTTGTATGCTTGGCTTCAACCCATTAATATAATGAGAAAATTTCTCCTTATTCTCCTTAGAATGTCCTATTTGAATCAGGGCCTTGTGAAATTCCTCGGTGTATTCTTTCACTATCCTTGTTCCTTGCCTCAAGCTCTGCATCTTCTTAAGCAACTCCAATTCGTAATTGAATGGAATAAATTGTTTCTTCAATTTTGACACCATTCTATCCCATCTGGAAATATTATCTTTCCCTTGTCTTCCTCTTTCTAGCTAGACCTCTTTCGACCATATACTAGCATGACCTTTCAATTTTTTCTTTGTAAACCTCACTCTATGAGGATCTTCAACCTCCTCAAACTCAAAAAATTCCTCCATGTCATTGATCCAATCAATCAATTCTTCAGGATTCAAATTTCCACTGAAAGTTGAAGCCTCCATTTTAGGTCTCTTCCCAATGATTGAGATCGCTCACAACAATCTTCTTTCTCCAAGATCCATTGGATCCTGCTCTTCCTCTTCCATTTCCTCTTTTGTTTCATCTTCACTATCATCTCTATCTCATTACACATCTCTTCTTCGAACGTCTTGTTGCAAGGTTTCTAATTTCCTTCTAAGGGCTCTGATTTCATCTCTATGTGGACCTCCTCCACCTCAACCTCTACCTCAGCCATGCTAGGAAAGTCTTTGAGGCATCTTGAATTCAACCCACACTCATAGGTCTTGTTGCAACTGCCTCACGTTCGATGCTCTATTATAGGCTCAGGAACTCTCGCTCTGATGCCACTTGATGAGGGTCACACCGCCAAAACCCCACAAAAATCACCACAATAGATACCAACACAAAAGATGTGAGATAGAGAAATAATTACTTTCAATTATTTTCAGAAAATGAAATTAAAGATTCAAAGATTACATGCTACAGCCTCACGGGCTTGATTCATTACAAGAAAATCAACTCTGAAAAGAAAATCTACTATTCAGAGTCACAATTTGCACTATCGGGGCCACCTCCTACAACCCTCATTTAACCCTTTTTATTTTCCCCAATAACCACCCTCGAATGTTCTAGAAAGTACAAATTTCCCCTTTTTCTTTTGGCACCAAAAGTCTCGCCATTTGATTTACAGCCTAGGAAGAAATGTTTATGAAATTCACTTTTTAGAGGACCAACTTCACGAGGCCATAACTTTTGATCCAGGTTTCTGATTCCCTATTATTGGATATCATCGGAAAGCTCTCAATGAGCTCTACAATGCATGAATTGATTGTAGTCAGTTCGGCCACCTTTTGAGTTGTTTCAGGGCCTCCAAAGTTTTATATCTGAATTTGAAGTTGCATTGGAGAAATTTCTTGGGATGGAAACTTTAATTTCTCCCAAACTGTGCAGGGTATTGAGGTGATTCTTTCATGACCAAATTTTTTTCAGCTCTACTCCTTGGGGTAAATTTTCACATCCATACGAACCCATTTTTTCCAACTTACTAAAAGTAGTAAGTGCTCATTTTTCTCTATTTTTGACACCTAACAGTCTTATACCCCTTAAGTGCCATCATGGGACTCAAAAAAACTAAAGAAAATAAATAAAACATTTTTTTTGGGTGATGCAAGATTTCCCTGCACCACTGGATGCTCCTGCATCACTATGTGATGACACTCCTCCTATGGTAGCCTAGTATTCCCTTGCTCTTGTCTCCTTTTGATGTTTGAGTAGCTATGGAAGTGGTGTTACTGTCATATGATGTTGTACTGTACTTGTTCAATGGAGTCATGTTATCCCTTGTGTCGTCTTTTTTCTCTTGGCTATTGTGGTGGGACCTTAATGCTATCTCCTAGCACAGGGGGTGGACCTTATGGTTCCACATGGTTGGGTGGAATGTTCCATGCACTCCATTGGGTTCCCTCACTTTGTTGGAGTTCATGGTGACTTCTCCTAGATTTGAAGACTTTTGCACTTGTCCCAATTAAGGTGGTTTATTATTCATGTACTTGTATTGTACCATCAATCTATGGTATCATGTATTATACTTTTGATGTATTCTCCTCACATGAATATGAGGAGACATTGTTGTTCAAATGTAATGATATAATGATGTAAATGAACATTGAACTCTCTTATGTAATGGTCAATGTAAAAGATGTTTTTATATATGTTAGTTAATTGGGTTGATTCTAAATGATATATATTGATTATGTAATGGTTAATTCATATTAATTGATCTTGTAAATGCGATGATTAAATGTAATTTTTTATTGTAGATGGAATTTAATTAAATACCATGATTTTCAGTTCTAATAGTTTAGTTAATGGGAATATAGTAGCGTAGTCACAGACCTTAGAGGACTTAGGTTAGAATTTAAGTTAATGTTCCTTTTGCAATCGTGTGAATATTGCACTCTCAAAAAAAAAAATTGCTCTGTTTTAAGTGTTAGTGTGTGGTCCTCTAGGGTATCATGGCAAGGTATTACATTAGTACTCAAAAACTAAATGCATGCAAAACATGAACAAAACTCACATAAAAATTGACATGATTCTTGAATGATAAAATGCTGCAATAATTCTGAAAATTCTGCTCTTGACTAATCTTTAATGATTCAGGACACTTGATTTGCTCAATTAGATTTTCCTCAAATTTTCTTGTTAATTAAAATTGTGAAAGTACTATGTATTTATATGTAATCAATCTAATTTCTGAAAATTAAATCCCTATAGATGACGATCTAAATTTAAATTTCAAATAATAAATTACCGACACTGACATATTTAAATTTGAAGCCAAATTGGGAAGTCTAGGGTGCCCTTGATTCCTATTTTTCAAGGATCCAAAGTGTCAAGGAAAATATATTAAATGCCTAATTTTATATCCTATGCTTGATTTTTGATCATTTTTTAAAATGAGCAATTACATGCATAATTAGGAAATTAGGAGCATAATTAGGTCCTAGCACATAGGGGGAGCAAAACCTAGTGAGAAATTATCAAAGGTGACAATTTACAATGCTACACTAAATTAATAGAGTTGAGATTAACTATAATAATAAATTGAAAGGGTGAAATATATGTTGAACTTTCTAATTTTATTTGCTAATTTATTTTTTGATTTACTAAAGTGCTATTAGTAAACTTGAAAAACCCAAATTTTATGATAAAGTAACAACTAATAAAATAGATAAACTAAATGTTTCTTTTTGGCAATTCATACTAAATTATGGTCACATCTTAATTCTTTTAACATGACCATGTTTTCTTGGAATCGCCTAGTATTCTTTAGCTATGGGCCTTAAGGATCAACTTTCTTGTGCACTTATACATGTGCTTGATCAAGAGGGTTGTACTAGAAAGCATAGTAAGTATTTATATATGAGGAAAATGATTGATGACATCAACTTATCTGAATGGTGATTCAACCCCCTTTGATGATGTAAAAATACAAACGCACACCATGCATGAAATGACAATGTGTGTCTATGATGTATGCAGTAATAAAGTGTCATGATGAAAATTGTTAATAGGTTGATGCTATAATAATTGAACAATAGTATAATTGAAGTTCCTTTCTTGTGTGGTGCTTGTTGAACCATCTTTTAGTCATGGTCAACTTAGATAAAATTCACAGTGAACTTTACCTCTCTTGAAAAAAACAAATTATGAAATAGAATTTAACTATCCCAAGGCTTTGGATGCCAATTTTTGACTAATAGGGTAACTCAATAGTTCATTGTTGATTATGTTCAACAAATGAACTTATGTGCTTTGAGATTGCAAAATAATGTTAATTTGGAAAATAACAACTTAATTCACATATCTACCCTAAAAAAATATTTTTGATCTATAAATTGATTAAATTTATTCTTTTTGGAACACTCCACATCATTTGATCTTCAATATTTTCATTTTTTATTTATTTAAAATTTGGATTTGATGAAAGAAAATAAAAAAAATAGAGGGTGACAAAGAAAGGTTAAAAATGCTAAATTGAAAATATACCAAAATTAATAGTAAATAAGTTGAAAAACATTAATTAACTATCTTGTGTTTCACCAATCTTTGTCACAACTACACACAAGTAGTGTTAGCTCCAATGGAATTTCTAGATTACAAAATAATTACATAAAATATATTGAGGACATAATTTCATGACATATTTCATAACTAGAAAAGAAGTTTAGTTACCTTACAATTTTCAAAGTTTTGATAACTTGAACAAACCTCTCTACATGCTAATTCCTAAATCATAGGGAAAAAAACACTAATGGAAAAAAAACCCATGAGTGAATTTAGTAATAAAAAATCTTTATTACAAATCCCTCAATTATCAAAATAATTATCCTCTACAAAATGATGAATATTATGGCCATTTATAGACACAAGCACTCAAAAACTAGTTACAAATCAATGGGTCGAATTAATTTTCAATTAATGGCTAAAATTTAAAATATATTATAATTTTTAATAGAAAAAATATAGATTTTGGGATGTGTTGGCTCCCAAAACTACTACTCCACTTCCTAGAATAAAATATCACACACTAGGCAATGGTAATCATCAAGAGTGTGAAATTTTGTCATCAATATATGAATGGAGGGTTTAAGGTAAAAATCTATGAGAGTGAGTTTTCTCTCCTATACTTCAAGCTCATCTTAGACTTGGGAGGGTATTCATAGGGGTATATTTGAACATGTATTAAAGTAAATAAAAGTACACTATTACTTGAATCAATGATAGCTAAAACCAACATGATAACTTGGAACCAAACAATGTCAATGAACCACAAATAGATAGTTGTATTAAAGCCACTATATAAATAGTGATAATTTGAAATCATAAACATGAAAGTATTATTTTGAAGCTTATTTAAGATGAATCCTTGGTTGTAATGCAAATTACTAATCTTAATCTTATATTAATGGTAAACATTTTGATTTTGATAATGGGTCATAATATCCAAGACTTGTGCCTACCTATGGATATCATAGTCATATTGACAAAGAAGAAAGCAATGAAAGGTGAGTATTGAAATACTAATTTAAGAATACAAATGCATCAATGAAAATATTGCAGAGACAACATACATATTTATACAACATTAAAATGTGGAAACTGTTGATCATGAAAGCTTGTGCTTCTCTTGAACAACCTTATGGGAAATTCAATGAGTAGGGGACTAACTTGTGCCTCACTGAATGACCTCCGAGATTTTTATAGAAGTTGACTCTTCTTTGTATTTGGGAAAAGGGGAAAGAGAAATGGAGGGAAAACAAAAGGTGGTGATGCACCAAAGGTTTTACAACATTTTAAAGCCTAGAAGCTTTTTGCCTTTTATGAAATGGACACAAAATGTTACAAACCCTTCATTGTTGGAAAGAGAATGATCGGCTAAGGCCCATAGAAGCACACAATAGCCATTTAGACCTCCCTATGGGAAATACCCATTAAGGTCTGATAGAAGGAAGAAACCCAATACTAAAAGGAATATTTTGGATTTTTACAAAACCCTTTTCCTCTTACAACATAATATGAGAGTTAACACAATCTCCATAAAAAATGAAAGAGTATAATAGACATGATTCAATTTCTGAAAGGTAGCATTGAGAATACATAAAATCTAATGGAATATAAAGCAATCATCAAGACTATACTCACATAAATTGACATAGAGCATTCAACATATACAAAATAAAGAAAGGAAACTTGTGATTTTGGCCATATAGATGCACAATCCCATATATTTCTTCCTACTATTACTTGTTCTTGCAATAAATCACATAAATGCAAAGGTCAGATGCCAATCCAAATAATAGTCTTAACAATTTAAACATGCCATAGAGGGAAAAAAAGCTTTGAAAAAATCTTCCCTATTCCTCCCCTATTTTTTTCTTCTACAGATAAAGAAAAACTCTCTCCTCTGATGATGATGATCTCTCCAAAACAAGCCACTGAAATCCTAATGCAAGAGCATCCAGGGCATATGAGCAATCTTGCATCAATTTGTGTTATTTTCTTTCAATAAGGGCTAATCATCTTAAGTTTTCCAAGTATGGGTAGTTGAGCATTGAGCTACAATGTTAAGGTTTACACCTTGAATTCATTTGATGTTCTATGTTCAGTGAATTGGTTTATCAGCGTGACCTAAGTATCTCGAGGAGACCTTACTTCATGTCTCTTCGACATGCTGATGGAGAAAGCAACAACAGTAAATGTTCACAAAGAATTCACATCAGAGGGAGGTTCAAATATCGATAGGAAGACATTCGAAGTCCCTTTGACATTCTGACAAGCTGCATCGAGGAGAATCTGGGTTATCAAAAGGATTCATTTGGGAGTCTGTCTAATGGAGTGATAAGGTGTATCAAGGTGACAACAAGATTTTGGGCTGAAAAGATTACAAGTCCCTTCAATATTCTAGTATCGGGGAGGCAAACACGTTTTGACTAGAGGTCATGAGGAGTCTGTTTGACATCCTAATAGGACCTTCATTGATGAGACCTTGCTATATCAGAGTGAGATGATTTGAAGTATCCATGACACTCTGATGGAGGGAAGGTGGATGGGAACATGAGTAGATCGATGGTGATAGATGAACAAGTAAGGTGGAAACACGTGGCATGATGTTATTTTTTGATTGTACATTGTTGTTGTGAATCAATGCAATCATTAGCCAAATGATTTCAAGCATGAAGCTAATGATTGGAAGATGATTTCTTGGCATGAATGAATGGAATTGAAGTCACTAATAACTAGGTAACTACCTATGAGATCTCGTTGTTTATTGGAAAGTAATGGCATTACTAAGGCAACACAGGGGAAGGGTGATGGAGATATAATCTGATCCAAGAGGGGAAGTAGGGCAACGAGAAGAGAGCTAGAAGCTAGTGAGATAGGGGAGTGATGCTAAGAAGGAATGCTCTAATTTTCAATTTTGGAAGATGAATGTAAAATGATAGCCCATATAATAAGGCTAAATGTTGTAATTTATGTTTCATTCCTTAGATAATACAATAGCTCATTTTCTTCCTACATTTTAGTTGTGTTGTTCTATGTTATGCGTGTGAGATTATGTCTATAAGGGGAGTACCCTTCATCAAATCCCCTTTTATAGAGCTAGACAGATGAACCAATATTGCATCATGATAGAGATGAGCTTCTAATAGGTATCATTGTCTAATGTTACACAATCCGATCAAAGATCTAATTCGATCACAATGATTTTCACAAATAAAAATTGAGTTATTTCATTAATGACTCCAAATGTTGTAGAAGCTTTGTGAAGATATGTTGTCAGAGAAAGGTTATCATGGCCTGAAAAAAGTCCGATTTGATCTATTGTGAGGAATAATGACGCTGTCCCAAAAGACCAATCTTGAAGACATAAGTCCCACTGTACTTCCTAACAAACTTTCCAAAAGAAAATATATACCTACAGGAAAAACAACTCACCTAGAAAAATTAAGTGATGTGGCACGTTGGCAGGAAATTTCTGAGTTCATGAGAGCATCCTGGGGAAAATGGGCCTAAAAGGAAAGTGATATAGGAAAAAATCCCATAGCCACATGGTGCATTTCAAACCTTTTTGTGGGAGTAACCTTAGCCTTTGAGGCACGGTGCCATCAAAACATGAAAAAGAAGTAAGATCCAAAAAGGAAGACTATAGGGACCAAAAACCAAAGTAAAACACTTAGATCAAAATATCTCCATAGTTTTTGGTGACTCATAGGGGGCCTTTGCTTGTAGAGGCATGAACCCAAATATAGAAAGAATCCTTAGATTTTGAAGAAAGCAGCATGCTAGGACTCCTAGTCCTCATTAGAAGGAAGAACAAGTACATGTAGTGTCTCATAGTCTAATCAAGATTGAGAACCTCTTTGAAAGAAACCCATCCCCATTTTGAAAAAGAAAATTTGATGTGGTAGTAGAGTCAGAATAAATGGAGGAGCACCTTCTCTATTTCCTTGACCAAGGGAGATGGGCTCAAACCCTTGAGTGACGAGATGTTTTGTTGTTTGAGCTTGATGGACTCCTTGATTTGTTCCTCTTTCAACACCCCTTTGTATACTAAGAATAAGGAGGGTAATCCTAGTTGGATTAGAGCAATGAAGTCCTCCCCGATTTCTCCAACCTTCTTGGTCAATGCTAACTGACAATCCTTGCTTTCTTAGGCGACTTGATTGTAGGTGATAAATTTGTTTGCTTTTCTAGTTGCGGCTCTTCATTCTAGAATTATAGTGTCTTTTAGAGCTTCTTCGGTCACCTTATATATCTTGATGATTAACCTCCCTGACTCCTTAGAATCGGGGGTGATCATGTGTAAAATCTGCTTGACCGTCAGGTTGACTTTTGCGTTCAATTCATGTGCATCCATTAGGAATTTTAAGATTGGCTTCAGGGTTGCTACCGCAATCATGATTCTTTCCCAATGAAAGGATAAAATCCATTTAAGTATTAGGAGAAGCCCAAACCTTCATGTTGTAGCTAATTCCTACTAGAATTGGGCTTCCTTACCCTTCATGTCCTTCCTCAATTGGTCTATCTCCTAGAGGGAACTTGAAAGTTTCAATCTTAACTTTTCTACCTCTCCATTGCGATTCTATAGAATAGACTTGATGTCTTGTCTCTCCTGCCTTTCCTTCTCTATCTCTGCTTGGGCCCTTTGAATATTTTTTAGCTAATTGATATCAAACATTAGTCAAAACCTCCTACATATCATCCCTCTCTTTTCCCATCTCTTGTAGCTCTTTTTGCAACTCCACACATATACTGCATTTTTGGCCCATTGTGTCATCAAACTCCTTATCTTTTTGTTGCATCTGGGCCTTCATATTTTTAGTTTCTTTGTGCTTGGCCTTGACCTTGCACTCTAATCTTTTCACCTTGACAAAAATTCAATCTCTTTCATTCTAAGTTTCTTTGAGTGACTTAGTCGCTTCACCCTACTGATCTCATGCCTACCTTAAGCGAGCCACATCCATATATTTTCCCATAATCTATGCTTGCAATTTGTCCACCATGGCCTTCACATTCACTAACTCTACCTTGTACTTTTTCAATATCTTGTCCAATTTCTCATAATTAGTGTAAACCACCTTCTGTGTTGCTTTGTCAAGCCCCATTTTTTCATGTGGGAGAGCTTCACTCAAGTTGAGACCCACAATTTGGATATCATAATCCTCATATTTCATCTCTCCGTCTAGTTTGGAAATCTATGGCCTCATAGTTGAGATCATAAAAAAAATTTGTTCCTCATCAAAATAGGTTTCCAGCTTCAAGGTGGTTGGATTTGTTGCGACCTTTCCCTACAACCTTTGCTTTCTTTATTATTGGTTCTGCCTGGTTAACTCTATTTGGGTTCAGGGGTTTTGTGAAGACTCAATAATTTGTGAAGCAATAGAGACACCTACAAGCAGGCCATAGAGGGTAACAACAGGGTGCTTTTAGTCGACTAAGTTTGAGGGGAAGAAAATGGAATTTCTATTTGGGAAAAAGTCAGGATGTCATGTATGACCTGAGAAGGAAAAGGGTGTTGGAAAATGGTCAATGCTCCCCTCAAGGTTTGTGACATGGACTAACCACCTCCAGTAGATCCGTTAACTCTGGTGGTTGTATCGAGCATTAACAGGTCAACCTTTTGGTGCAACAAAAATCATGGGGCCAAAAATTGGTATTAGAGCCAAAGTTGTCAGGTTTGAATCCCTTGACTTGCATTGAGGGGGAGATTTTTGGAAAATAGCTAGTGCTCTCCTCGAGATTCATGACATGGACTAACCACCCCCCATGGATGCATTAACTTTGGAGGTTTTATCAGGCATTAACAAGTCGACCTTTTGGTGCAACGACAACCATGGGGTCAACAAAGGGGTGCTCATTGGGGTAAAGGGGCCAATGGGTGGAAAAAGAGGCATATGTATGAAGTAGGTAAAGGAGATGAGACCTATAGTATGTGAATCTCTGTTTTTACTACTTGTGCCTTAGATAAAGTGATCAAAGTGTCTATTGCAACTAAGGTTGAAGACACACACTCAATGTGTGGGGTCTCTGTATAAGGCTCACTACCGAATATAGTCAGGGGTGTGTTAAGGATGAGGAAATTAGAATCTATGAATGGAGGGTTTTTTTCTATGGGAAAGGGGACAACAACAACCAATGATGTAGTAGAAGACAAAATCGAAGGTGTGAAACTTACCTAAATTATCAAGGCCAAAGATGCCAGTAGAATGAATTCCACCTCCTCTTCTCCTTTGTTTGAAAAGGTTGGCCCACCCAAGTCTTGGATTCTTCTTCTCTTTATAGGAGGCACACTGGTTGCTTTAGAATCTCTAGTGACTGATCTCGATGAACCCTAGGTCTTTTGAACTACAAAAGTTTTTCTTGAAGTCTGTCAGGTTTGCTTACCCCTTGTAAGGATGCTGGTAGAAGATGAGATCTACGACTCCTTGTGGTATGATTCATTTTCCTTTCCCTTCCCCACTTCAAGTGCTTGAGGCTATGGATCAAAAACTAGTGTAGGCTCCTATGTAGCCCCCCATTCAGACCCCAGATCGATGTCAGAACTAGCCTCATCATCATAAATCTCATCAAAACACTTGTCTGTTGCTTTAAAAAAATTGTATGGGGCGTTTAACTACTTGATCTCCTATCTATACCTCTAGAAAATAGTTGTTTTCCTTTCTGTCCACCCCAATTTTTTCAACTGTGTCTTGAGAGACTTCTCCATCTAGACACTTTATTGATACTTCGCCACTCTTGGGTAGAAAGTGAGCCATGAGGGTCACACAAATGGTATGAAAGATAGTTCAATATAGATCTCTGCCCTTTCCTCAGCCAAGTTTTTCCTTTCCTCCCAACATGACCACTTTTCATGCTTGAATGACAAATGCCCAACAGGATTGTATTTCCATCTATCACAAATGAGAACTAGGATGAGGTAGGCCAACTTGCTAATTAACACATCCTATTCCTCCCTCCTTATTAGCATTACCTAGATTTTGGCGATGGTGAGGGGAATTGTATGGAGCGCCTTCTTGTGCCTCTTAACACCATAAGCATTGTCTGTAATTGTTGTTTGATGACATGCCTCCAAGGTGTGTGTCTTGTCTATAATAAACTTTGACAATTTGAAGGGATCCTTGTTAAAACCATGACATCTGATTAAATTAAAATCAACCCCCATAAAGTAATCTAATGAGGTTTGGTGATTTTTTCATCCAGTCTAAACCCTCAAGGGAAAACCTACCCGAAGAATGCTAAGATAAATCTAGAAGCATAGGTTGCAGGAAATAGTCAACAAATGAATAATAATCCCATGTGCTTGAAAAAACATGGGTCTAGGTTGAAACTAGCTTATATAATCATGATGCATCAAATATACTAAGCAAAAAATGACCATTGCAGAATTTATTGTTTTGATGTAAAATTAAATGCACCAGAAAAGAGGAATACCTAAACTTGAAAGAATGATTATAATTGTTTAATTTATCAAGCATTATTTTTGTGATGATTATAATTGTTTAATTTATCAAGCATTATTTTTGTGATTGCTTCAACAAAATCAAATTTCTTATGGCTCTTTTCCTTCCTCAGCATGAAATCCAAACTCATCTTAAACTCGAGAATCTTGTCATCCCTTTCATGGCCATATACAAAAGCCAACAATCAAAAGATGACCTGTAAATTTGAATGGAATTGTCTATGTGATAGAGGGGAGACAATTTCATTATTTTCTAGCTCCTTACTTGTTTCTTCCTTGTAGAATTTCAATTAGTTTCTCCTTTTTTCCAAAAACTCTTCAATGTTCCAACGCGAGAACCCACTAGTAGAATTTGGCAAATAAATGGCTAGGTGACTAAAAGTTTTAGTCACAACAACTAAAAATTACTAAATTCTACTAATTTTTTTCAACACAACTATAAATGACTAAATAAATGACTAATTTGATCGTCGGTAAAAAACACAACTAAATAATTAGTCACACAAATAAAAATGACTAAATAACTCTAGTCACATGAATTGGTAATTTCCCTCTTCCCCACCATTTAAAAATTTCATTACAATTAAAAGTAATATGGCGTAAAAAAATTATTGCCTTTATCCTTCATAGGGAAGGGTTTCTCCTCCCGACTCCAAGGAGTAAAGACCAACACCACACAAAATCAGATCCTAACACTGAAGGAAACCTGCATCTATAGCCTAGAAGTCATTCGCACATCACCAAAATTTTCAATGGAAATAGATGACATTATTTCCAAAGCAGAAGGCTCCAACATTAGCTCTAGATTGTTTTGATGCCCTACAACTGTGTCTTTTAGGAAATCCCCACAAAATAGAATTTTAGAGGTATTGCATGGTGAGGAATTTGATATCAGATTGCTCTGATTTATATCCTTCTCTTTGTACTTTCCTTTAAAAAATGTGGACAGTCATTCTTTGGACTTTATTTGGACTTTTTTCCTTACTGTAAATGAAAAACCCTTAGCTTAGGACACTAAACTGTTAGTGTATAGTTCTCCATCATCTAATTTTATTAGTGAATTCCTTAGTTTAATGTAAACATATAAGCATTATTTGATATAAATTGCATTATGCATTTATTATTTATTAAGATTGACAAGTTTGGCTATGCATTGTGTGTGCTCAAATTGTTGAACATGAAGAAGAGTGAGAGTGTAATTTGGAATGCAAGACAATAGAAGGGGCTTGTCATGAGGTATGAATATTTTGTACTCTCATGTTAGGTTTTAAATACTATTTAAGGAATCATTGTGTCATTTTTTGAAGAAATGAGCTTATTCCAAAAATTCTAGTTTTAGTGGCTATTTTTAAACAACCTTTTAGAAGGTTTATTGCTAGTTAGTAGTTGTTTTTATTGATTTTATTGAGCAAGCACCATCAAGGTTCATGCAGTCTTGGAGGCCTTAATTTGGACATGAAAATAGGTGCTCCATGACTTGATCCTACCCTGCATCACAAAAAGATATGCACTTGGAGTGTTTCTCCTGAATCCCACAAAGGATACTACCCCCAAATCCCCATTCTATTTTTAAAATCAAGAAAACAAAAGTTGTTTCACACCCATTTTTCCAAGAACAAAATTTGAAAAATACTAAAATTGGATGATTTTTCATGTTTTTTAACTTGGGCATGGATCACTATCCATCTTGCCACTTGTTGGTGACCATTTCAAGATGGTTTTTCCATTTGGCAGTTATGCTCAACTTGCTGATTCATTCTTCCCCTTATCTAGGCATGATTTTGATTTAGTTTGTGCATTCATTTGCATGCCAACCTGATACTTAGCCCCTATTTCTTCCTTTAGTAGAGATTCATAAAATAATTGCCATGTTTTGAACACTTGTCTTACTTTCTTGATCACCTCACCACTACTCATATCAGACTCCCCTAAACAGTTGCTCCATGCTTTGTCAACTGAAATATTCTTCCATGTTCTCCTTGGTTTCTCCTCAAGTATGGCTGGTAAACTACTACATCCACCTTAACCATCCCAAAAAACTTGTAGAACATAGGTTTTTAAATCTAAAATTAAGGAAAAACTACTTATGATCTTTGTATATTTATTTTTGAACCTTTTTTGAAGATTAGTTTACAAATTTATGTGTTTTTTAATGTTGACAAATATTATTGAGTTTTTTCCAAGTTGGAGTTTTTGAAAAAAATTGAGTTTGTCAAGTCTGAGTTTCTCATCTATGATTGTAATTCTTCCACTATACTTATGAAATTTGAGTGGAAATTGTCAACCTATGATGATTCATCACTATTTGATGAGTCATTCTACAAACAATTGGTGAGCAATTTCATATATCTTAGATCCACATAAGCAGATCTTTGTTTTGTTGCTAGTTTCTCTCAGTTTTCAACCTAACCAAAACTTGTCCAATGGTAGGAGAAAAATGAAAGTTAGAATATCTCAAAATTACTCTTGAATTTGAAATTCCTTATCAAATGAACAATGATTTCAAACTGAAAGGATATATAGACTCAGTTATGGTCGATTCAGTTGATACCCATAGATAAACTGCTTGTTATATTTCTTCTTTGGGATATGGAATTGTTTCATAGTACAATAAGCTTCAACACACTATATTTTTATCTTTCATTAAAGCAAAGTACAAAGAAACTATTAGTGATAATTGCAAAGAAGTATGGTTATATTGATTTTTAAGTAAAATGCAACTTCCTTAGATTGCACCAACTCCACTTTTATTTGTCTTATAGTTAGTGAAGAACCTAATTGATCATACTCATACAAAGCACACTAAAGTTTACCATCACTTCATTTAGTAATTTGTGATCCTTGTTTTATGGTCACCAAGTCATTCTCACATTTGATCAGATTGTTGATTTAGTAAAGTGGACCGTAAGGAGGTCTTTTTATCCTATTAGCACTTGCTTCAGAAGCATCCATGAAAATCACCCAACTGCCATTATTCATATAGATCCTTAAATATCCATATTATAAAATGCCATCACATATTTGTTTATATTTTTTTTTTAGTCACATACTGAAAAGGATTTGAAACTATGATTGATATAAGGAATTCCTATGCAATTATGGTACAAAATTGAAGACCTATTTTTGAAAAATTGTGATATGAAGCAATGCCAAATATTAAATCATGTTGATGTGTAGAACTTATCATAATGAGTTGAGAATATGCATAGTGCTATAAAGGATACAGTGAGAAAGATTAGCATGCAAGTAAAGTTGTAAGTTGCACTCACATTCACAAATAGGGAAATTTCTCCTCACTTGCTATAGTTACACTACTTATTATGGACATATGTCTAACTATAGATACTATAGAAAAGATTATCATCAACAATGATAGAGGCTGAATATATATATATATAGCATCATAGAAAAATGACTCACTTTCAATTATTTTTAGAAAATGAAATTACAGATTCAAAGCTTACATGCTACAGCCTCGTGGGCTTGATTCATTACAACAAAATTCAACTCTAAAAAGAAAATCTACTATTCAGAGCCACAATCTGCACTATTAGGGACACCTCCTACAATCCCCACTTAACCCTTTTTATTTTTCCAAATAACCACCCTAGAATGTTCTAGAAAGTGCAAATTTCCCCTTTTTGTTTTGGCACCAAAGGTCCTGCCATTTGATTTCTAGCCTAGGAAGAATTTTTTATGAAATTCACTTTTTAGAGGACCAACTTCACAGGGCCATAAATTTTGATCTGGGTGTCCAATTTTCTATTATTGCATATCATTGGAAAGCTCTCGATGATCTCTACAATTCATAAGGTAAATGGTAGGTCGGTTTGACCACTTTTTGAGCTATTTCAGGGCCTCTAAAGTTTAATATCTGAATTTGAAGCTGCATTGGAGAAATTTCCTAGGATGGAAACTTTAATTTCTCCCAAACCATGCAGGGTATTGAGGTGATTCTTTCATGACCAGAAATGTTTTTCAGCTCTACTCCTTGGGGTAAATTTTCATGTCTATACGAGCCCATTTAGGCTGACTTACTAAAAATAGTAAGTGCATGTTTTTCATTGTTTTTGACACCTGACAGTCTTATACCCCTTAAGTGCCATCATGGGACTCAAAACAACTAAAGAAAATAAAGAAAACATTTTTTTTTGGGTGATGCAAGATTGCCCTACCATTGGATGCTCCTGCATCAGATTTGTAGCTGAATAATCTCATAACATAGTTGAATAAATACTTGTATGAGAACCTTAAACGATATTGATATATGCATTCAAATTGTTGGGAGATAATTATTTTATACAAAACTTATTCGTAGTTTTTCCCATAAAGCTTTAAATACTTACATCTTTCTATACTACACAATATCATAACATGCTTATTCCAATTAAGATCTATAGTTGAATAATCTTAGAACATAACATTAAAATATAACATGCTTATTCCAATTAATTATGCTCAAAAAATTGATTAGATTTACCATGTCATAAATGTTTACAAGGATATATGACATAAATCCAATTTCATTTAACGTAACATTCTTCACACTTAGACTATGCTTCTTGGAAATATTTTTTTAAAACAATTTTCCTTTGTTTTCTTCATATTTATATTGGCACTAACTAGTGTTACCATGCCTTGGTAGGCAAGTTTACAATAAATTATTTAATGTTATTCTTCCAAGCATAGGTTTATACATTGTATGATGAACACTCCCCAATATGTTCACTTGTAAGAGATTTTGGCCCCTTTCCCAATGAGCATTATAAATTACATGTCAACTACTATCATGCATTATAAATGTTGTGGACAAAACTAGTTTTACGCCATCTAATTATTTTAAACAAGTTCTTCACAATTCTTTATTTCAGAAACCTTTTCATGTAAACATTATAACATTGGGGGCTTGTCCTTGACTTGGGAAATTCATGAGAAACATCTTCCACCCCATTGAAAGAGACAATGTCCTTTGTGACATGTGATGTGTTCCCTAAGAAGGGTCACCTGAAATTAATGATAACTACTAATAGGAAGATGCAATTACTAGTGCTAAGTTTTACCTCAAGAAATCATATATACACTTTGTTGCGCCCTTCTGGAGGTATTTTCTATAGTTGATGGTAATTATGATCTAAAAATCTTTAAATTGTATTGTTAGTGCTTTAGAAATCATTGCATGTCAAACAATATTTCAACTTTCAGGTATCCCAAATAACCTTTACGTGCACCTTATAAATCTTTGAGTGTGCTTGTTATTCTTTTGGACTCCTTTTTCTCTACTTGAAGGGAAATATCCTATGAATAGTGGATAAACATCATACCCTATGAGTATCATTTGTGCATGATCTAACAACAACTATCACTATATTTGAGTAGTTGTATCCATGAGCTTTCTCGATCTTTTTAAATTGTGAATTTTTGTCATGTTTTGGTGTAGATATATGTGCTTGAACCAAGATTTTCATGATTTAAAGTGCTTTTAAGTTAACCTTTTTTCCATGTCATATGAGTTTTCCTTATTTGGTTACAAATGATTCTTGTATGTCTACATTTGATAGTTGTAGAGCCTTGCTTATGATTATCTTATGCATGCCTAGTTTTCATGGTGGGATTGCAAAAGTGTGAATGTTAAAGACAAGAAAATGACTTTGATTCCACATCATTAAGTAAAAGTATTGAATCTAGAAATACCCTACTGCCTTCATTTGCCAAGCCAATTTCTCCAATTTTGTATAGCTCTCCCATGTTTTTGGATGTGATCTGTCTCCTACACAAAAAAGCATGTACCATTTTATGCCCTTCAATCCAACTACATGCACTTATCTTTTTAATTCCTCTTATCTTTCATCAATCTCCTTACTATTTGAACCTCACCACACCTGCCCATTTCTGTACAAATGTTTTAGAGAAGAAAATAAGTTGCAACATTTTTAGGATCCAACTAAAAAAATAGTATTGTTGGAATACTCAGCCTATATTAATATATAATCCACATGCAGTGTTGTTGGGATTATCAATTATGTGAAAGGACACTAACACTTTGTTGCAACTCTTTCAAATGAGTTTGCTTGTGGAATTTTTGTTTTTATTTTACTTATAGAAACACGTACTTTGAGTTTTCTTACAAAATAGTTCAGTATTTTGAGCATATTTTGAAATATTTTTCAACCCAGTTCCTTAGTTTTTTAGTAGTTTATTGTTGTTTCTATACTAGTTTTTTCAAATTCCTTGGTAAAATTAAATCATGCAAGGTTGGTTGGATTAGAAAAAGCACCCTTGAATCCCTTTGCTAATTTTCTTCAACTGGTCCTTGTCATCTTGTGTAAGAATATCACACTTTATTGCATTTGCAGGTTCTGAAAAATGGTACCTCGTTCCATCAACTCCTGAATATCTTGTCCACTAAACAATTTCTTCATTTTGATAGTCCAAAAAAAATAGTTTTCTCCCTTGAAAATGGCTATTCGGGTTGATTAAATGCATTGTCATGTTGTGAATTGATTATGCTAGGACTCAATGTATGCCCTCTTATGGATTTGTTGCCCACATGATAAACCTACAAAAAATTGCTCATTCTTGGATCTATTACCACTTGTGGGGTTGGGGAACCATTTAAACAACTAATTAGTGTACAAATAACAATTATTGTTGTGAAAAGAGATGCACACTACAACATTAGACATGCAAAATAACATAAGAAATAAATTGTTGAACCTGAAAATTGTGCATGTACAACTCTGCCAAGATCAATAATTTTTTTCAATTATGATATGTTGTGAAAATGAAATTACATTTATATCCATTAGGTTGTCTCCTATTATTAAAACTATCATTATGTGAAGTTCAGAAGTACTCAAACAAACCTTAGATAGGCTATACAAGACTACAAAATTTGGCATCAAAATTTGGCATTAGTAAGAACTAGTTATACCGACTTCACTCATGAAATACCATACTTGTAGTAAATACACAAAAAAAATTTATTGAAAATGGTTTTAGAAACTTTAGAGCTAATGTGATTGGAAATGGTAAGGTTGGATTCCATAAACCCTTATTAGTATCTTCCTTGCCTACAATTTCCAAAAGGACAATAACAAAGCACATGGACCATTTTAGAATAGAGGTTATCTCGTGAATGTAGTATTTACATAATGCACACAAAACTAATTTAGTGAAAAGCGATTAAAAAAATATTAATCAAATTTAATTGGTAGGTCAAATTCAAATTCCATGGCCTTTCCAACACCCTCACAACCTTTGTCAGCATCTATATAAAGGAACAATCTAGGCATGCCAATGGTTTGATGGATTATATCAAAGAAATTCCATCTCATGGAAGGTAATGATTGCAGGTTTAAACAAAATAAACAAGCCAAGGAATGAGAATTGTTGATAGGATGCCATAAAGAAATGCCATCTCATGGTGCACAATGATTGTAGGAATTGGAACAGGAATGTATCCATTGATAAGGCTTCAAAAACTTTCAAGCGAATTAATTGGAGGGTAGATTTTTGTCTGATTTAATAGTTGCAACTACCCTAGAAAATATTCAAGCAAATTTAAAATGCAATGATTATAAGGAATGATGCAAAAGGTGGATTTGTTGATAAGGTTTTAGGAACTTTCAAGAAAATGTAATTTGCAATTGTTAACCCAAACTCCAAATCCTTTTCCAGCATCCTCCCTACCATACTAATATGGGGGCTATGAAACAGGGTGTGCATATTGAATTATTTGGCTGAATGCCTTAAAGAAACATCATTTCATGAAATGTTATAACTCCAAAGTGGGTGCTTG
Organism: Sequoia sempervirens; assembly: GCA_007258455.2. Taxonomy (NCBI): domain Eukaryota; kingdom Viridiplantae; phylum Streptophyta; class Pinopsida; order Cupressales; family Cupressaceae; genus Sequoia; species Sequoia sempervirens. The sequence continues at coordinate 734,138,900 of VDFB02000003.1, read as the reverse complement.
AGCTAGTCAAACATAATGCCTAGAGAATATTTTATCTCTCATGGTAGCAATGAATCCAAGATATTCACAAAATGAATTTGTTGGAAATATTGTTACAAAATGCCTCGAAGAGGTGGCATCTCATAGTGCAGTGATTTTGTGTAGGATGCATAGGGTGATCAATGTGAAAACTGTGGAAAGATGTTGAACCCTACAAAACTCATAATCCTAGGTGCAAGGTAATGCAAGGGCTTTCCTGCATTACAGTTGGCATGCCTTCGAGAGTTTGTAGGAGAGTGGGAACCCCCACTCTCTTGAAAACTCTTGAAGGCTTGCCAACGGTAATGTGGGAATGTTCTTGCTCTCTTGAAAACTCTTGAAGGCATGCCGACGGTAATGTGGGAAAACTATGAAACAGTTTACTTGTCTTGTCTATGCTTCGACATTTTCATTTATGTCTATTTTTCAGATCTTTTTATTTAGCATCACCAATATTCTCCACAAGAACAATGTCCTTGTTTAAAATGATGGAAATGGTTCACATCTCTTAGAACAATTTCTCTTGCAACAATCTTGGAGATGAATTTAGATGCGGTGTGAAAATCAAAACATACTTGAAGGTTCTTAACAACTCTAATAGTTGTACCAAGGGCCATGTTTAACAAACCAAATACAATTTCTAACTTTTTACTATGGTGGCAGATAAATGATTCTTTTTTCTTTTATTCCACATCATTAAGTAAAATTCTTGAATTTGGAAATACCCTACTACCTTCATTTGCTAAGCCAATTTCTCCAATTTTACATAGCTCATCCATGTTTATGGATGTGATCTATCTCGTACACAAAAAATCATGTACCATTTTATTCCCTTCAATCCAACTACATGTAGGTATCTTTTTAATTCCTCTATATTTCATCAATCTCCTTACTATTACTATTTGGACCTCACCACACTTGCCTACTTCTGTACAGATGTTCTATAGAAAAATTAGCCTCTACTTTATTGAAATGTGCATAATTGTTGTGCAAAAATATTTTTTACTTTACTTTGAACTACTCTTGTTCTAATCCATTTCAAAATAATTTCCACTTGGTGGATCTATTTCAACTTAATTGCTTTGCATCTTTTCAATCTGCCTACATATGGTCACCATTTACAAAGGCACTTTTTCATCATCAAATTATTAATGACAATTTTATTGGTGCAGAAATTTTCTCGATGGTGGGTGTGGTACTATTGGATTATCCCGACTAGGTGCACTCTAAATGGTCTCATATAACTACTCAGTATGGTGATTTGAGCAAACAAATCAATGTATTTGGACAACCTTCCCAATCTATAAAACACTTTTTGAAAGATTACTTTGGATTTTGACATGACTTATTAGGTGTTACAACTGTAGTCCTAGCAATCTTCCCTATTTTTTTGTAGTATTGTTTGCCTATGCAATCAGAACTTTAAATTTCCAACAGAGATGAAGGAAACAATGTTATGTAAAAATAATATAATTAGCATATGACAAGGCCTATTGTGCACAATTTGCATTTGTTTAGAACTTGGCATAGTTGACATGGTTAACTTTTCTCAAGTTATGTACATAAGTATGGATGTGGGCCAACACAATCAAGATTATAATGGTGCTGATGTGTAGCTTTTGTTATAAAATTTGTTTAACTTTCCTCAAGTCATGTGCATGAATATTGTTAGGTGTGGTTGTTGGACAACACGACCTAGATGAAGGCTTGAAGCTAAGAGGAAAGCTCTTGTTCTCTATGTTCAGTTCTTGTATTTGTGACTATACTATTGAGTTTTCACATATAGTAATTCTTCCTACAATATCTGCAATGTTGTCTCCTAAAAATTGCATTAGTTGTTATGCTTTTGAGTGGCTCTTCATAGTATGTTACCAGGTTTTTCTTCTAGAATCGATTGGATAAAATTTATGTTGTTCAACCTTTTGAATTCCTCTACAAGATCCATCATCAGGGATAAGTTTGAAGCCAATGGTTGATACCAGAATACTCACATATAAGTATTTTTAATGCACAAAAACATCAGTTGTGTTCATATTGTGATAAGTTTATTTGTTGAATAAATTTTGTAGTGTGCTATAAACTTTGCACTGATGATGTCTCAAATGGAGGGTGGTTGTCTAGTTGATTACAATGTCATCACAAATCTCTTTCTTCAGGTAATTGCTTTCTAGTTGTTATAAATTCATATATCTTCTTCCTATTGATAAATAGCTTATGGTTTTTGATATGAAACTTTGAAATAAATTACTTAACCATAGTAGCATAAGAAATAAATTGTTGAACCATAGTAGCATTCCATTTGCATGGTATTGACATGGTTTTAGGCTTTTAGCCATAGTAGCAAGGTAGTGAACTATTGGATAAAATACTTTAGTAGACATGTATGAAAAATGTCGTAGCACAGACAAGGCAGTGAACTTTTTGAAAATTTGCCTCAAAGAAATGTGGTCTCATGGAATTCCATGACAAGCTAATGCAATTGGCAACTGCTCCTAGTTATTAGTTATGCAATGTGAAGTAATTGCATAACTGCTTAGGTTGAATTTGTAATAAACTACATTGTAATTGAAATTTTGTCATCTATCAGCATCTAGTTATTAGCTATGCAATGTGAAGTAATGGTTTGAGTTTGAAAGATGTGCAATGCAATGAATGTAATTAGTGATACAAATATAAACTACACAAATCTATTTTCTATAATTCATTAGTTAAACTCTTTATTTTATTTTGTATTCTTTTATCTTATTGAACATATGTTCATGTGGGGAACATGATAAGATAGGCATGATTGCAGCTTTTGAAGGTGCATTACAGACTATTTGTGGGTATGAAACTAATGTAACAGTTGAAGAAGATGAAATTAAGGTAATGCTCTGATATGGATACAATATTTTCAAAGCTTTTAGTTCCATATGCATCCTTTTGTACTTTTTCTATCTATTTTCCAAATAGAGTTTTCTCTTCAATCCATTCTCATTTAGTCTTATTACTGACACATTCTGCTACTATGGTAAATTGTATTTTCAATGTCATTGGCAGTGAAGATCCTAACATTCACTTCAAATACATTGAAGCAACAGCCAAAACTAGACAAATCAAGGAGGTGGAACATGTAACCAAAGAGTCAAACTTCTATGATGTTGAAAAGACAAAGAACTTTCTTATGGAAGTAATATTTCTAGATGCTTGTCCACTGATAAATGTTTGTAACTTAGTTTTCTCAGTCACAACACTGAGAAACACATTTTGTAATTATATTTTCAAAGAAAAGACACATTTAAATCTTGTATATGCTACAAGAATACCTTTTCTAAATAAAATTTTAGTATTTTTCCTTCTTAATAGCTATTTCATTATGTGCAAATGAATGATTGATTATGTTTTTATGTGTTTTATGTTTAAACCTCAAAAATATTGTCTCATTTCCAACACTTTCAGTGAACAAAAACAATTAAATAAACTACCAATTGACAGATCAATGAATAAATATGACTAAATATAATGATTATGCAATGAATAAATAATGTATCAATAAAACATTGCCAAATTGATAAAATGACTAAATAAATGACTAAATCAGTTGACATAAGTTAGTGAACAAAAACACTACCAAATTGATCAAATGACTAAATTAGTTGACATAAATCAGTGAACAAAAATGCTACCAAATTGATCAAATGATTAAATAAATGACTAGCAATAAACTACTAATGTTCATGTGACTAACTATATAACTAAATATATGAATAAATCTTATTAAATGAATAACTAAATATACTACCAAATCTATCAGTCAAAACAACCAATAAATGACTAAAATTGGTTTAGTCATTAATTTGGTCATGTTATAAATGACTAGCAATAAACTACTAATGGTCACGTGACCAAGTTTAGTCATTTGTATGTAGTTTTTAGTAGTTTTTTCAGTCATATATTGTTGTTTTTGTACTAATGAACTTTCAGCATTCAAGTTTGAGGGAATACATAGCATATCCTAGATGGATTCTGCATTGATGGTGATCTTCAACTTGTCACCACTAATAACCCTAGTGCCTTCGTCTAGCTTTTTTGTGCATATGTCTACAAGATCTGGACATGGATGAGTGGAGGGCAACATGAATTGTGGCAAACCACAATGCCAAAGTCTCATTCCAAGGCCTTTGGTCAACCTTCTAGAAATAATTCTCTGCAATGCCCCTTCTCTAAGGCCTTTAGGGTTTATGTGCAACTTGGGGTTGAAGATGTTATCTACAAAATCTTTGACCACCTCATTTTTGGTGTGGTTTCCTAGTTGTATAACTTTGGTATGTGGAAAGATTCATTCCTATGACACCAAAGCATTGGCATAAGAGATATCTCCAAAGATATTGACATAGCTTCGCTTTGTGAACAAGATTCCAGTGTTTCACCCAGAAGATGATGCTTCAGCCATTTTCGTGTTCCTGAAAGAATTTTGCAGACTCAACTCTCAGAGAAGCATTTACTCAAAGGTTCAACACTTAGATTTTTTTCTTTTCTTTTTGGATCAGTTAACTCTCAAATTCATATGTAATGAATGCCTTACCATTATCAATAGCTCGATAAGCACTACCAGCAAGGCAATACATGTGGAGTGGGGGACCGTACTTCTTCGAAATGTAAAATTTTATGTAGGAATAGAATTAGTACATTCCTTACGCTGTCATTGGAGAAATATAACCTTGAGTAGTAGGAAGCATGTTTAGAACAGACATTTTGGTGCAGGTGCACCTAGGTCTTCATGCCTCCAAGGGGTCAAAAGTTGGAATTTTTTTTTTTTTTTTATTATGTTTTTCATGTAATAAGGTCTTATTGGGCCATTTCATGTGTGTTGGAGTTAGTTTGAGTCATTATGGAGTCTCTAGGTGCAATGTTAAGTAAAAATACAAATATTGTTAACATTGTTAAGCAATTTTGCAACTTTTTGCAAACAAAAGTGTAATTGAGGAGTTGTTAAGCCAAATAACAAAAATATGGTTGGAAGTAGTTGAAATATGTTGGTACATGCATAAAATTTCTTGTAATCTCAAATCCCAAGGTTGGGAAGGATGGGAAAAGGATTGGAATGAAAATTGGAATTAATTTGGAACAAATTTTCTATGTTTTCATGTAACAGTCCTGTTCTTTCAAGTGATATAGATTCCTATTACACTATAACGATGGAAGGATGATTTTATGATTTAGAGGGAACTCTTACCTTTCATTTTATTTTGGTTTGGTTAAATTTTGTTTTTATTTACAAAAGTTACAAGCATTTTGGTGCAAATCGTTCTGAACCCCGCCTAGGGTTTCAAACTTGCAAAAAACTACCATAAGTAGAGTTTCCTCCATGGGAAAATCATACAAATTGGTAGGAAATTCTGTCTTGGTGACTTCTATCACACTAAAATATTTGGGCTCATGATTTTTATGTGGGAAAAAGATCTCTTCACCAGAAATTGATGATTTTTTAGGGAAACAGTTCCCAAAAGACCCTAGGTTCATTGTTGTTTTGATTAATCTATACATTGATTGTTAAGGAAAGGTTTAGGAATCATTATGAAATTATTTTAGAAGTGTGTAAAAGTTTGAGAATCCACATTACAAGTTTTTTCCTTTGTCTTATGGCATTCCCTTGCATATACCTAGTGTTATCAAGCCTAACCGCCCAATTAGGCCTAGTCAAAAGGAGGACAGCCAATTTTTGAGGCATTCCATACAAAGAACCCTACCATTATTTTGAGATATGTTTAATAATGGAAAAATGGGTATCAAAAAAATTTCTTATTTATTGTATATCAGTCCTGGTTGGAAAGTTATGTCCAAAATTCCTTTTTGAAAGGTTAGAAGGAAAAATAGGGGTTTGTGAAGCAAAAACCATCATTTGAAGTTTGAGGGCTTGAAGAGTGATTGTTTGTAAATGATAAGAGATTAGTTACCATTTCTCTTCATCAAATTGGTATCATATCCCAAAGATCTGGGTAAGAAATTTTTGGGAGTTTGTGTATTGTCTTTTACAGGTTAAAGGAAGAGTCTAGGTACCAAAAGACTAGGCCAAGGGAAAAGAAAGGGGTCTAAGGTGAGGTATCACAAAGACAAGAAGTTGTATTGAAAATAAACAATGTGAAAGAGACTTGTTTGAGGAAGAAGAATGAAAATGTTGAGAAGATTTATCCGTGGAGACTCGCAAAGTAAAGAGTTACCATGCAAGAAGCAACAAGAGAAAAGACGATAGAAAGGTGAGATGCAGAGGAAGGGTGAGAAGGTAAAAATATATATATATATATATATTGAGCCAGAGATAATAGAGTTTAAGCAAGCCTTGGAATGAATGAAAGAAAGAATGAATCTTGAGATGCAACAATGTCTTGAGAAAGCAAACCAGGAAAATGGTTGTCATTGGCTAATAAAAATGAAGGTAAAGTGGCCCATCAAGAAGATCATTTAGAGGAGAAGGAAAAAGATGACAACAACAAGCATGGATGAGTTGCAAGATATGTTGAAAGGAGGGGTGCTAAAAGCAACTGAAGAGACAAGCAAATCTTGTTTTTTTGAAACTAAGTCTTTGTGTGAGTATGTGTTTGTAGTAATGATATGATGATAAAGGAGGAAAGACCCAATCTAAACCAAGGATGTTCACTTGAAGAGGTTGAGGATGTGCATTCCAATAAAGTCTTTCAAAATGAAGAAATGAGGAAAAATGAAATAAAACATGAGTTGATACAATCTCAAGAAATGAAGAAGATGGATGAAGTAGGTCTTACAAAGGCGGAGAAACAAAGTTATGGTATGTATTTGTGTATTTCCTATGGAGTTGAAACCCTTGAGTATGAAGGAAAGATAGAACTTCTTTTGAGTAAGGGAATACTATATTCCAGTCAATATTTTCCTAAGGTTATTGAACCAATATTTAACATGTTGAAAGGATTATTGGGTGAGTGTGGAAAACACCACATAGTTGTATTGCAAGGGTCTCTTTCAAATCTAAGCAATGATATCACTAAAAAGGAAAGGAGCACTCAATCTTTTTTATTTTTCCTTGAGGGTGAAGAATATACAAATTCATTGTAGGAGTTCCACAAGGAGATATTGGAGGTTAGTACTAATATACTTCTTTTGGAAGGGAGCAATACCATTGATCAAGAAACCATGTTTATTGTTATAATGGTTAGAGATCAAGAGGGAAGACAAAATGCTTTGGTTGTGATGATAAACTTGAGGGGTGAGAAGCCTAAGTTCAAAATGAAACAAGCTATTGAAGTGAAGCAAGATTCTATTGCATTTTCTATCATATATACAGTAGAAAGGGATCAATTACAAGTTGTAGATGGCAAATGCAAACAAAGGGCAGTTGTGAACAAAGGAGCCATTGATTTCAAGGTTGCAAATTTAGTTTTTGATATGTATCTTTTACAAGTGGATATTATTGCAGGTCATGATGTAGGTTCATATGTTGAGTGGGTCAAGGATCTTCCTTCAAGTAGACCTCTAGAGTTGGGGTCTTAACTCAAGAGAGACTTGAGTTTTTTTTCCTTTGGGGAGTATGGTGCAAGGGCACCCAGGTCTTCATGCCTCCAAGAGGTCAAAAGTTGGAATTTTGTTTTTTTTTTAATTTTTTCATGTATTAAGGTCTTATTGGGCCATTTCATGTGTGTTGTAGTTAGTTTGAGTCATTATGGAGTCTCTAGGTGCAAGGTTAAGTAGAAATGCAAATGTTGTCAACATTGTTAAGCAATTTTACAATTTTTTGCAAACAAAAGTGTAATTAGGGAGTTGTTAAGCCAAATAACCAAAATATGGTTGGAGAAAATTGAAATATGTTGGTACATGCATAAAATTCCTTGTAATCTTGAATCCCAAGGTTGGGAAGGATGGGAAAAAGATTGGAATAAAAATTGGAATCAATTTGGAGCAATTTTTTTGTGTTTTTCCTGTAGCAGTCATGTTATTCATGTGGTATGGATTACTATTACACTGTAAAAATGGAAGGATAATTTTATGATGTAGAGGAAAATATTACCTTTCATTTTCTTTTGGTTTGGTTAAATTTTGTTTTGATTTGCAAAAGTTATAAGAATTTTGGTGAAAACTATTTTGAACCTTGCCTAGGGTTTTAAACTTGCAAAAAACTGCCATAACTTGAGTTTCGTCCATGGGAAAATGCTACAAATTGGTACAAAATTCTGTTTTGGTTCCTTCTATCACCCTAAAATATTTGGGCTCATGATTTTCACATGGGAAAAAGATCTCTTCACCATAAATCTTTGATTATTTAGAGAAATAGTCCCCAAAAGACCTTAGGTTCATTGTTGTTTTGATTAATCTATACATTGATTGTTAAGGAAAGGTTTAGGAATCATTATGACATGATTTTATAACTATGTACAAGCTTGAGAATCTAGAGTACAAGTTCTTTCCTTTTTTTGGTGTCATTCCCTTGCATATACATAGTGTTATCAGGCCTTACCGCCCAATTAGGCCTAGTGAAAAGGAGGATAGTCAATTGAGAAATTCTGTACAAAGAACCCTACCCTTATTTTGAGATATGTTTAATAACGGCCAAATGGGTATCCAAAACAAGTCTTATTTCTTGGAGATCAGTCATGTTTGGAAATTTATGTTTAAAATACCTTTTTGAAAGGCTACAAGGAAGAACAAGGGTTTGTGAAGAAAAATCAATCATTTGAAGTTTGAGGGATTGAAGAGTTATTGTTTGTGAATGATAAGAGATTGATTACCCCTACTTTGCATCACATTTGTTATTAATTAAGCAGGAGCTAACATGTAAGCTAGCTGGCGTTGATGAAGCTGGTGAACACATTGCAACAGGTTGTATATGTGAGAATTAATTTTCAATGCTTGAATTAACTCCTGAAACATTTGCCAAATCTCCTTTGTATGATTTACCCCTTATTCCTTACTACCAACTTACATTTTTTGTCATTGTTTGATGGGAAAAGTTTTTCTATTTGAAAGCCTTTTTGGCACACATTTTTCTATAAATAACATGTTCATCTTGCGAGAATAGTCATTAAGTTTGTGTTGAGTTGGCAAGTTTCTTCCACTGTGTTTTTCTTCCTTTAGAGTTTGGAAAATTTTGTGCTGCATCATGAGTGGCCTAGGCACTTTGATTTAGTTCTAGAGCTGAAAGTTGCAAGGATCTTTTGTTGGGGAGATAAGCAATGATAGGCTCAAACACTTGTTGTGGACGAAGAAATTCTTGATTATCGTGGCATTCAAATGGGTCCTGTGGAGGGATTATGTGAAGGATTCGAACCAGCCATGCTACAATACCAACATTATCTCTCAGTTTGTGGCCTCGCTACTGGATTTGAATATTAACAAACCTTGGATCATTGAACTTTGCCATGCCATGTTTGACCTGGCGTACTTGGACGGGCTAGAGGAAATTGTTCAAGTGGTTGTCCCCGACCTTGGTTCTCTTTCTGCAATGGATTTATGTAGGCACATTAACAATGTGGAGGTGGTGTTATGGCTGCCCTTCCTTACAGAATTTTGGACCATGGATCTTGAGCACCACCACCAACAGTCCTGACTTACAACCACCTTCCTCCTGAAAAATGCAACATGTGGAGCCAATTTATGGCATTGAATGGATTACCTCCTTTGAGATCCCACTCTTTAGCCCCAACATGGAGGATTGAGGCCTGCGCAACATATGTGTGCCTTGCGTGATGAAAACCTTGTCATTTACTCGTGAACCCTGAAAAAAATGCTATGTTTTAACCGTCTCTATCTCTGGAGGCTAAATTTCTCATTCTTTTATGTACTGCCTCATTTTTCCCTTATAATGATGAATCGTTTTGAATTTTGAAGGGGAATATTTTCAAGCTTCACCTTGAGCTTTAAGCTCAGGACCTGTACTATATGTAAATGACTTCTATTGAATATAATCTAGTATTTCTAGTTCCCCTATGGCTTATTCAAAAAAATGATTATTTACAAAATTTACATATGGTACATAAAGTAAATTTAATGAACTATGCATATTTAATTGAATAGTTTAGATGAATATTGTTTACCAATATATCCAAAATGTTGTCATTCATGTCTTCAAGCTCATACATATTACTTTCTTTCCACTTGTGAATGTGGAAGGGACCCTTCCATAGTGAATCAAATTTTGCATGTTGCCCTAGTTTTGCAGCTTGCTTGTCAAATTTCAGCACAAGACTCCCCTCCCTAAAACTTGGGTTAGAGGCCTTTTTGTTGAACCAATATTTAACCACTTGTTGGTGTTTAAAAAATGGCGTCAAAATTCCTTTTCTCTTTTTTTGTTGACGCTTAATAGCTCAACCATTCTCACTTCCATCTCACTATCTTCCTTGACTTCCAAGGATTTTAGTAGTTAGAGCACTATGATTTCCATCAAAATGGGTAGGAATACTTCCTTTTTGTACACCAACTCATAGGGGGAGGTTTTAAAAAAAAAAATAGGTGTGATGCGGTCTGCCCATAATGCTGCTTGTAGATGCATGTGTCATTCCCATTGATGTTTCGACACAATACACTTTATCAATCTGATTAGGTTCTTGTTGGTGGATTCCACCAGCCCATTCCCTTGCGAGTAATAGTTAGAAAAAATCTTGAGGTAAACCTCATTCTTAAGGGAGAAGTCTAACATCCCAGAGCCCACAAGATCTCGTGCATTATCTGATATAATAGTCTTTGGTTAACTGAATCTTGCCACTATTTCCTCAAGGAAATTGACAATCTCAGCTTCTGTAGCATTCTTTAGAGGATTTTCCTTTTTCCATCTTGTGAAATAATCATTGGTCGTGAGTATCCATTTGTACCCCATGCTGGAAATGGGAATTTTTCATCCCAATAAAATCTAGCCCCCACTATGCAAAGGGTTCTTCAATTATGACCGAGCTCAATGGCATGGAAAAAATTTTCTACTTGCCAACAATATATTGGCATTGGGTGCATTTTTTCACTAGATGGTGGTCTTCAAAGAATATTGTAGGCTAGCAGTAGCATGTTTGCATTATTTTTAAGTCAGTGGTCTTGGCAGAGAAATGTCCTCCTTTCAGAATGCCATGGAACTCATTTATAATCCTTTTGTCTTGTGGCTCATCCATGCAACAAAGGAGGACTCCATAATTTCTTTTCAATAGAACTCCTTTGACCAGTATGTATCCAGCTCCCTGAAGCATGTAGTATCTTTGTTTGTGAGGTGGAATGTCGGTTGGGTATTGGAAAATCTACATGAATCGTGTTTGATTAGCCACCCACAAATTGTTAGATTCAAACTAATTTTCATAGACCTGGTCAGTCTCTTCTTTCGCCTGAGGGCCCAGTTCTTGCATGAGATATTAACAAAGGCTTCTTCTTTAGACCATCTTTGTTGGTCGGATTTCCACATCATACTCTAGAATCTTAATGATCTAGTTGGCTCTCTTTTCAATTATCTCGCCCTTTGTGATGTATTCTCTAATGCTGAGATGAGCGACGAGGATGGTAATCTTATTGGCTAAAACCAAATGTCAGAACTTTTTGAGGCTTTTAACGATGGCAAAGGCCTCCTTTAGAATAAAATTATATCTAGTTTCATATCCCTTGAGGGTCCTAGAGTGGAAAGCAATGGGATGCTCTCTGCCTCCCTCTTCATCCTTTTGTGTGAGAAGAGAGGCTATGTTGTGCTAGCCGCTGTAAATATACAGTGGGAAGTATTTAGATAATTTTGGGTTAGCTAACACCAGAGCTATAGAGATGGCCACCTTAGTTTTCTCAAAGGAAAGCTTGCCTTCCGAGGTCCATTTGAATGCTAAGCCCTTCTTTAGCATCAATGTAATAGGTCTCATAATGCCTGTGAAATCCAAAATAAACTAACTAATGAAGTTAATTTTCCCAAGGAAAGACTATAACACTTTCTAATTAACAAGCAACGATAGTTCCATTATAGCCTTCACCCTTTCTAGGTCTATGGCTATTGCTTCTTTAGATACCACAAAGCCAAGCAACTTGCCTTGTGGTACTCTGAAGAACATAGTTTTTTGGATTTAAAAAAATCCTAAACTGTTGGCACTTCTAGAAGACCATTTCTAGATGATCAAAATGATCCTCTTTTGATTTGGAGAGAATGGTCAGGTCATCCAGATATATTAGGATGATCTTATTGATCAATCCCTTAAAAGAGATATCCATCACACATTGGAAAGTGGCACTCACATTAGAGAGGTTGAACGACATCTTTTCGTACAGGAACATCCCCCACTTAGTGGTGAACGTTGTTTTGTGTTGATCCTCTTCCTTTACATAGACCTCGTTATAGCCTAAAAAACCATCAAGTAGCGAGAACATCTCTGATCCAACCATGATCTATAAGATTTTCTCCATTGAGGGAAAAGGATAGTGTTATTTTAACGAGACTTTATTTAGGTCTCAAAATTCCACACAGAGTCGTATGTCACCATTCTTTTTTTAGACCGGGACCAGATTGGGTACCCAGGTGGAATGCTTAATCATATATATGATCTTTGATTCGATCATCTTAGCAACCTCTTGTATGCTTCCACCTTCAGGTTAACTGGTCTTTGATTTTTTCAGATGGGTTTAGAGTACTTATCCAAGTCAATAGTATGATGGATAATGCTAGGATTGTACCCTTTGAGGTCATCATAGGTCTAGGCCACAACTCTGTCATATTTAGCGTACACATCTCTCAACCTTTCCTTGTCTACCTATGGCACATTCTTCCCAAATTTTAGCTTCCTATCACTTTCAACATCAAGGTCTTCATAGTCCTCTTCATTGGCCATGAATCTCCACCCACTATTTCTTGCATCTTCGCAGTTGAAGAGATTCTTGAGAGAGATCAAGCCTCGTGGGGGCTTATTTCCTTTTAGTTGGATTATTTGTTCTTCGAAAACTTCTCCAGATCCAAGCTATGGTTGATCGAAAAACCTCCTCAACTATTGCAAGAAGGTAGCGATCTAGGAATCATACTCAAAGACTTGCAATTTTTGGTAATTATTGGGGATTGACGGTTGAATGACAGTACACACTGCATGTTGGCTCTTAGCTGATCTAGGAGTTGGTTCGAATTGTGAGCTGGCAAAGGCCATCCTATCTGCTGCAAAGTTTTGAGATAGCAGGATAACCTAGATGTTAAAAGCTTTGAAACCCTTGATTAGGTCCCATACCTTGTGCCGGTAGGACCTCATCCTTATATTTTTGGCAGTCGCATGTCCCCAAATTTGACTTACAACTAGCTCTAAATCTCCAAATACCTGTATTCTTTTTATTCCCATCTACTTTGCTAGAGTTAGATCATGAACCAGTGCCTCATATTCTATGTCATTATTTGAGCACAGGAACTGGAAATGGAAAGCTTTGAGTGTCTCTAACCTGATTGGAGATACAAGTCGAATGCCGACTCCAGAATCGGCCTTACATTTGGCACCATTAAAATGTAGGGTCCATAAACTATTATCGCCCAACCTACTTGGTTTCTCTTACTCTTTCACCAATTTTGGGAGGGCTTGGTCCTCGTTGAAGATCACATAAGTGCCTATTTTGGTAGCATGGAAATTCCCAAAAGGGTCAAAATCAATGAACTAATTAAGCATGACATCTTTAAGGGTTCAATCACTTGGGGCCTCTTTTGCTTCCAACATTTCTACACAATACATCTCCTTTTTGGAAAAGGAGGTATGCACTGCTTCAAAGCTCAACATCATATCTTTTGTGATGTGTTCAGGGTGCAAAGGTTCATATAGGATCTTCATCTTCACCCCATGTTTTGTTCACAGTATCAAGTGAGATCAATTGAGCACTAGATATCCACCAATCTTTTCCATGAAGTCCCTTGAAAGGAAAATTCTAGAAATAGGGGAATATTAGTTATGACCACTTCTTGCATGATGGTTTGGATTGGATAGGACAATAGGGTCAAAGAGAGATCCTTAATGTAGTCGATAGTTAGGACCTTCTCCCCATCTAATTGCATGATCCCTTTGTCAAGAGGCTCATATTTCAAATTCAGAGCGTCAGCCACTTGCTTGGGCATGACTGTGGTGCTAGCCCCCAAATTGATCATATTATTATGAAATAGCTTATCTTCTACAATAAGCATCAAGAAGAAAGAGGTGGGACTTGGCTTACTTACTTCTCTTACCTTTGTTTTGTCTACTGTGTTCATATATGTTGCAGCTTCTGAGGGTTGGGGGTCTGATGCATGCCTTTTTCCTTTATCATACAATAGGGCTATATATGTCCTTGAAAATTGTTCTTCACTTTTCAACCTCTTGGAGCAAGGTCTTTTGCTCTGGTATTGATAGGATGTCCCATAGAGACACATTGGCAGGTGTCTTTTTTAGTTTCTCTACCACATTGAGCATTCTGATTATGGGAGCCTTCACTTTAACTGGGGGCCTTCCCTTGCCTTAGGGAAAGGTTGATATATTATTAGCAAGTTTGAGGCCTTGTCCATATCCTTCAGTGCAAATGGTTGAGCCTGTTGTACATGTGGTTGTGATCATTATGGTTGTGACTATTGAGGAGTTTGTTTCACATACTCCCTGGTAAGTCTTCTTTTTGATCTAGTATTGTAATCTAATTGTACCTACAAGGCACTAGTTGTCGAAGCATCATTTGTGAATATTGAATCTTCTTCCTCCATCCAAGAGAAAAGGGATTGATCAAGCGAGATGTCCAATTCTTGTTCTAAGGACATACCTTTTGTTCACGCACTAGACTAAGCACTCTCGATTCTAGGAAACTGATAGTCCTCTACATTTGAAAAAATTCCCTGAATCCTCTATTCTGCTACCTTCTACTAAATATTTCTCCTTAGATAGTTTTGGGCTGTATGATTATCATTGCATGGGACACACCATGCATTCTCATCTTCTACCAAATTATTCTGACTTGGGACCAAATCCTTGTTTGGGCTATTCTCAATGGTCTAGAGCGGTATGGTGACTAGGACTATCTAACCCATAGATGCATGTTGTTGATTACCTCCTCTCGAGGCTCCTTGGTATGTGTTCTACTGGTAAGGTGGGCTCCCTTGATAATTTTGCATGGGGGGCCTCAAGGGTGTCGCCTACTAATGTTGAATAATAACTAGCTTATTTGCAAAGGTTCTCATGAGATTCATCATGTTGTTGATATCTTCTACTAATGAAGAGGATCCTGACATGCTAGGTTGTGTCTTTGGGTACACATACATTGATGGTGGTGGTGCAGTCAATATGCTGGGGAGTGAAGTAAAGGTGTTGGAGTTCACCTCCTCCTAAGTTTCACCCAAGATTTCTATGGACATGGGCATCAATAGTCATGGTGGAAGCTTCCTTGCATTGATTAGATTATTCTCTACTCGTACATCCAAATCATATGTGTTGGGAAAGGTATCACCTCCCAGTGACTGTACCATGACCGTAGTGTCTGAATTGAAAGCCTTCAAATAGAACATGAATGCCATAGATGTCGGAGGCCTGGATGTCACATGAGTCCTCTGCCAAGTTTATCAAACCTAGTGTTGAAGTTGATCATGGCCTCTAGTGGGGCTCTCTTGATTGTGATCAATTTTTGTAACAAAGATGAGAGGTATCCTTTCTCTAAGAAGCGGTTGAAAAGTTTTTATCCAAGTTCATCCCAAGAGCGAATGGAGCTGGAGCTCAGGGATCTATACTAGTCATGAGCATTCCCTTTGAGAGATGTAGCTAGCAATCTAAGGGCCACATTTTTCTCTATGATGTTATGGACCTTTAAAACCTTTGCTATGTCTTGGAGGTGCTCAAAAGGAGTTTTAAAATCCTCCCCAGTGAACTTCACAATTGCTTTAAGGGCATTGGTAGGTATGGCGAGCCACACATCTGAAGGTGTAGGGGGAACTAGTGGACTGCCACTATCCTAGGTTATGAAAT
Organism: Sequoia sempervirens; assembly: GCA_007258455.2. Classification (NCBI taxonomy): domain Eukaryota; kingdom Viridiplantae; phylum Streptophyta; class Pinopsida; order Cupressales; family Cupressaceae; genus Sequoia; species Sequoia sempervirens. Next base: position 734,122,989 of record VDFB02000003.1, on the reverse strand, counting down.
TTCTAGGAGCAAGAGCACCTAGGTGAGCCATTGAAAAAAAACTCCTATAGACATAGTAGGTACAGGTATTCTGATTTGAAAGGTTTGGCCTCTTGGGGGGTAGATAAAGATCTAGACTCTGAACTAACACTTCTTACCCTATTATTCATGATAGGTGATACAAAACCTGTGACTCATCTTCTCTTAGGGGCTGAAGCAGGCAACTGAGAATACTGGAAATTTCCTTTAGAGGATGCTCTAGTTTGGACTCTAGGCATGAGACTACTAGCTTCTCTTGTTAGTCTGATTCAGAAACTACCTCTTCAAGGCTAACTATCAAACATTGTAAAAGAACTAGGGTCACATCGGGCATGCCAAAAAAATAATTGTTGATCATGAAAGCTTTCCATTCACTCGAACAGCCTTATGGTAAATTCAGTGAGTGGTGGACTAGCTTGCACCTCACCAAATGACCTCCAAGATTTTTATAAAAGACAAATCTTCTTTGTATTTGGGAAAAAGTGAAAGAGAAATGTAGGGAAAACAAAAGGTGGCAATGTGCCAAAGTTCTTACAACATTTCAAAGCCTATCAGCTTCTCACCTTTACTCAAATAGACACAAAATGTTACATACCCTTCATTATTGGAAAGTGAATGATTGGCTAAGGCCCATAGAAGCACAAATCAGTCATTCAGACCTCCTCGTGGGAAATACCCATTAAGGTTTGACAGAAGCAAGAAACCCAATACTAAAAGGAATATTTTAGATTTTTATAGAATCCATTTGCTCTTACAACATAATATGAGAGTTAACATAATCTCCACAAAAAATGAAAGAGTATAACATACATGATTGAATTTTTCAAAATGTAGCATTAAGTAGACATAAAAGCTAATGGCATATAAAGCAACCATCAAGACTATATTCACATAAATTGACACAAAGCTTTCAAAATATATAGAATAGAAAAAGGAAACATGTGACAGAGGCCATATAGATGCACAATCCCATATATTTCATCTTACTATTACATGTTTTTGCAATAAATCACATAAATGCAAAGGTCAGATGCCATTCTGAATAATAGTCTTAACAATTTAAACATGCCATAGAGTGAAAATAAAGCTCTAAAAAAAATCTTCCCTATTCCTCCCCTATTTTAATATTCTACAAATAAAGAAAAACTCTCTCCTCTGATGATGATGATCTCTCCAAAACAAGCCAATGCAATCCCCTTTTATAGAGCTAGAGAGATGAGCCAATACTACAGCCAATAGAGATGAACTTCTAACAGGTGTCCTGGTTTGATGTTTCGCAATCTGATCAAAGATTTGATTCAATCATAACAATCTTCACAAATAAAAATTGAGTTGTTTCATTAATGACTTTAAATGTTGCAGAAGCTTTGTGAAGATATGTTGTTAGAGAAAGGTTATCATAGCCTGGCAAAAAAAAATCTGATTTGATTTGCTGTGAGGAATAATGATGCCACCCCAAAAGACCAATCTCGAAGACATAAGACCCACTATGCTTCTCGAAAAACTTTTTCAAAGAAAAGATATACCAGTGGATGAAATAACTCACCTGAGAAAAGAAAGTGACATGGCATGGTAGCGGGTGATTTTTGAGTCCATGAGAGTAGCTTGGGGAAAATCCCTACCATGCAGCCATGTGTCCCATTTTGGGACTAAAAGGAAAGCAATATAGGAAAAATTTGTGCAGCCACTACGTGGCACATTGTGCACCTTTTTACGGGAGTAGCCTTAGCCTTCGAGGCATGGTGTCATCAAAACACGAAAAAAAAAGTAAGAGCCAAAAAGGAAGACTATAGGGGTCAAAAACAAATGTAAAACACTTAGAGAGAAATTGCTCCATAGAAACTCATACACAAATTATGAAACATTATTATAATGTTTGTAATGGTTTCAAAATTCTGCCATATTCTATAGCAAAATTTTCAACCAAAACATTAAATATGTTCAAGGGAATTTCTGAAATACACTAAACATGTACTTATTCTTTTGAAGACAATATCTCTACAACACATTTTTCCATACTACCTTTGGATATTCAATAAATTTCACTACACTCCTACAACTAAATTTTAATTGTTCAAACCCTGGAAAACACTAACACCTCTTCTTCCTTGAACAAAGAAACTATCCTCTTGAAATGACTCTCAAAACACAACATATACCTTTGGGTCAAAACCCTAATCCATGACAATGAAGTGTATTCAAAACCAACAGTTGAGTATGATTCCCACGTAAAATGGGTACTTTAGATTGATGGAGAATATATATATTTATTTCTCATAATTGGGGAAAATTACACCATTAATGTGAGCTAGTGGAGTAGGCAAAGAAGAAGCATGCAAGTAGGATGTTTATACCCTTTAAAATATTCAGCTCATGCTTTATTAGACCTTTAAATGATGAAACATTAAAATTATTCAACCCTTGATGAAGCAAAGAGAGATGTCGAAGATCAACCCACTAGGATATCATCTCTCATCAGACCAAGGATAGAAGGAAGAAAACCACTAACACCCCAACGCTTTAGACCCCTTAGAAAAAAATTCTTTAAATTTTCCTCTATAACATTCTCCCCTCTTAAATACAAGGTTTGAAACTATTGAGTGTAATCCTTAACTATACTTATTTTATTTTATTTGGTGATCGAGATAAATCATATATCAATGAGACTATTTCCATATTATATTGTGAGTTCCTCTTGGATTATAGATCACGTGACATCACATCCCTTCCTTTTTCTTCTCATCACATAACTAACAATTCCAATTGAAATAATTTAATTCGATAAATATAATGATGTCATGTTGCAATCATATGCTGACATGAAACTTGATGAAGATCAAATAATTTCTCCATTTGGTAAATCCAATTGGTTGGATCCTTTCCATAAAAATTTCACATATCCATCTTTCATGTGAAGTTCCTAACCATATCTAATTATTTGGGTGATAATCCATCTTTAGATCTAATTCAAAATCAAAAGCATAATTTACCTTTGAAGACATGTCTTACCAAATATTATTGTTTGAATCCACTCACTTAGAGTCCATAAAACCACAAGAGAAATAAATCTTTTCATTGATGCATTGATATCTTCACTTGTTTTGAACCCTTTCATCTCCTCCCTCAATTCCAAAAATATCAAAATTAACCTTGTTAGTTTCTTCCTTTATAAGAGTTTCCACATCTACAAAATCCATATACTTAGTTATTGGATAATCATTGTCCAAATATTTTCCAATTGTGTCAAGATCTCTTCTTTTTCCTCTTGTTGAATCCCTTGTCATGTTGTGACAAAGTAATTTTGTAATAAATTACAAAAAAATTAAATTAATAATCTATTTTTTTACTATAACTTACCAAGGCCTAGATGAAATGTGTCAATAAAATCTCCAAGAAATCCATTTATTTATAGCATTAGGAGTGAATTTGATCGAAACCCTAATTGTTTAATAACTTCTTAAAAAATGGATTCAATCGATCTCAAAGATGGACTCCTAAGGAAAAAAATGTCTTATTTTCTTTCCTTTTGGATGTCAAAATCATGCTCTAATGCAACCTGTAATGAAATAAATTAGATAAGAGAAAAATATAATATTTGAAATATGTTGAAAATTCTTGATAATAAAAGGTCACTTTGACGGGAAAATCTCTAAGAGTCTTCAATAAGAATGGAATTTATAATGTGATGATTAGCAACTACTTGCTACTTCCTATATATGCTCTATTCAAATATTCTAGTGTCCTAATCCCAATGAGGCTAACTTATCATACTATCATTATAATTATGGAGTAAAAAATACTCAATTATGGATTATGTGGCCCATAGTAGGTCATCACATATCCTAACACATGTTATAGGACAAGGGCATATCAAAATCAAGTGGGGCATATATACATGAAAGTTCTCATTTTTATTCAATATATATTTTAAGTTATAAAATAAATAGAATATTTTATACATAGTATTGTACGAATTCATGGAGAACATATTTGAAAGGAAATAACATAGAATGAGAATATTCATCCTTTATGGACCAAAAATTTATTTATCTATTAAATTATTTATATATTTTAGAATGCTACATACTTAGAGATGTATTATCCTTACACAAAGATTCACATGTACCTCAAAGTGGGGGAAAAATATGATGGTAAAAATAAATCCAAATTTTAATTTCCAATTTAGGTATGTGCCTAATTTGAGACAATATATTAATGCACGTATCAACTACAAATGGAAAATTTGTGTGTAGTTGGGTTCATGTACCTAGCCTTTCGTGAAGCTATATTTATGCCTATTTCTTACCTCTATTCTTATGTACACACAATAATGGTCCAATTAAATTATCTATTTGACTCTAATAACTAATCCAATCCTTACCTATTTGGTAGATATAACCTAGTAGTTGGACCCAAGTCATGTTTATGGATGCAATTCCATCCTCATACCTATGACCTTGATTCTTTTTATTAAAAATTCTAAATAAAACATTTAGCTAATTGGTTCCATCTTGAACTTTGGTCCCAAACCAACTATGTTCATCTTCTCACTTTGGGATCATGTTTAGATATTATAAAATATAATTATTGCATTCATTCTCATAATTGAATTTATCATATATTTTTTTATCTAAGAATCAAATATCATCCATTAGTTCAAGGATATATCATCAAGAACATCACTTGCATGTACACATCCCAATACATGCGAATCACTTAGCAATCATTCTATGATTCATGTGCATATTTAAAGTGTGTTGTTTTTTAAGTTTTTTTAAATATTGCTAGATTCGTAAAAAATCCCTAAGAATGCGATAACGATTATTATTTCTTAGCAAATTGTTTTCTAAACCTAGGGTAAAATCTACAAATAATTTGAGATTGAATTCATGGATAGAAAGTAAGTTCACGTGTAAACTAAATATAGAACAATATAGTTGACCTAGCATAGAGAAAAAGGTATATTCTAATTATAATATATAGACATAAAAATCTACGACATCTATAGATTTTGAGGGACGTAGATCTCATTGTCTTCATCAACCAACACACATTCTTTTGTCACATAGCTAAGCACATTTCTCTTCATTAATTACTATTTATATCATGATTTTACTTATAATTTGATAAATTATTTGAACAAATCCATTCTCTCCAACAACTCACATTAAAATAAATTAATTTATATTTAACTGCTTCATTACTCAATTAACCTAGGTTGGTTTGAGCTTAATTGCTTCATTTACTCAGTGATCACCTAATGAAAAATGAGCTAATGATGACGGTGTGTGTATAGGTTGGGAGCTTATTCTAGATGGCCATGACTTTCTTGAGAGATAGGAAAAAATGAATAATCATGACCCACCACCTCCTCCTATTGATTCCAACTCTTACTTCTTAATAACTTCACCATTTATTCTTTTGTTGATCCCTTTAATATATTATTTGAAAATTAATTTTACATAAGTTATAAAATATATCTTTTTTTCTACCCAAATTTCAAAATATAAATTGTTATTTATTTTAATAAAAAATACTAATTCAAAAAATAAGCTCTCATTGTCAATATTGATAATATCCTCATTAATTGTTGTTGCTAATATAGTTATCCATATTGTTGGCATTGTTTGGTTCTTGGTTGTAATTATCTATTTGTTACTATTGTTTATATGTTGGTAACCATAAATAAATCTTTGCATCCTATCATACTATCTTTTTGATGTATTTATTGGTATTATATCTTTCGTTGCAACTTCTTACAATTATATATTTATTTTTTATATTTTTATGACCATAAATCTTTATATCTCATCATGCTTTCTTTGTGATGTATTTATTGGTAATGTATCTTTCCTTGCAACTTCTTGTATTTATTATTTATATTTTTATGAATAAATATTTTTTATCCTATCATAATATCTTTGTGATATATTATTACTTCCCATTCAAGGTAGGAATACTAACACAAATATTGAATAATAGTTGCTAATGGTATTATTAGTGTGATGTAATCTATGGAATCTTTATACTTTTTTCCTTTTGACTGTAAAAAAGTTAATAGTGCAAACTTGTTTTCATGTCATTTATTTTATTTTATTTATTGTCCTATTTGATAAATGACACTATTTTTTATTTGAAGGGTCATGGATCAATTAATGCAATTTTTTTTATCATATTTGAGTCAATTTCAATTTATTGAAAAAGTGAAATAGAGAAAACATGAGAGATTGTGATTAAAATAATTAATAATAAAATAAATAAAATTAACTTCTATTAGTTTAAAATATTTTTAAACTTAGGGCATGAGCCCGTGGTGCATTGGATGAGTGGTGACGTTGGTGTTGTGGCCCCCAAGGTTCAAGTCTCTGGTGACTGGTTGTGTGGGTTGGGCTGGTGCATTAGTGTCTGGGGCCTTGTACCAGGCACTAGTGTCTGGGGCCCACTCCCTCGTTGGGCTGGTGCATTAGTGTCTGGGGCCTTGTACCAGGCACCAGTGTCTGGGGCCCACTCCCTCATTGGGCTGGTGCATTAGTGTCTGGGGCCACTCCCTCGTTGGACTGGTGTGCTCACAGACCTTGTGCCCCTGCTGGGTACAGTACTCACGGGAGTGGTCGTTATACTACCATTTTAGCAGTTTAAAAGTCGGATCATTTGATCGTTGAACAGACCCTAGTGTAAACTAAAAAGGAACATTTCCAATGAGAAATAATTCTAGCTGAGGACGCAGCAACTTTAATGGAGGATTGTGGACTGATCTTTCATTGCTGACTGTTTTCAAACGTAAAACGAAATCCCAATTTCCAAATAACATCTGTACCTACAAAAATCAAATATTGTATTTGTTTGTTTGTTGAGATATTCAGAATAACCTAACGCATGAAAATGTGTTCCTGTCAATCACACCAGTCACCTCGCAATACAGTTTAGATCACAATACGACAAACAGGAATGTTATTTTCTGTGTAACATTCAGTCGGTGGAGTACTTGAACGTTACAGTCGCTTGTGCAGGTAATGTTCTTATCTCTGTTTAAGATTTGTAAACTTAACTTATTCTTAATTTGGTTTTGTATATATTACGATGAAATATTTTTATATATGTATATATTGACAAATTGTGTAATCTTATATAATTTTTTCGTTTTATTTGTACACTTGTTCAAATAAAATCATCATTTATCCAGAGTCATTTTCATTGTCACGAGGGTCAATCCTATGTTGCGAACTTGGCCCTTCTCTTTCCTAAAATTTAAATTATGTTCCTATCTTAAGCCAATTACATACATGTTTTTCAAAATTTGATGTTATATGCTAGTATTTAGGGATATTCATTAATATTTATTTGGGATATACAAGTCCTTTCTAATTCTAGAGCAAGTAAGGACAACCAATTTAGTGAAGTATTTGGATTTTAGTATACTAAACAAGTAAAAAACATACATACATTCATTATAAGGCCCTTTTTTGTTGTCCTCAAAATTTTACACACATTTTCAAGAGTTGGCCCAAGAGAACACATCTCCTTGGGACACAATAGTAGCCTCTCTAGAAATTTATAGATGTGATCATTTCTTAGATACTAGAAAATATCAAAGCATGATGTCTATTAGGGAAAATCATAAATCATAATTCTAATTTGTGTAGTGTTGAGTTTGAAATAAGAATAAATATTTAACCATAGACTAAGTGACCCAAACTTGTAAATTTGACCGAAGATAGAGCATAGATATAGTGTAGGTTTTGAGGTATTTTATTTACAAATAGGTGCCCTTTTCCAAATAGGCACCTACATAATTCCACAATCTTCAACAAAAGGAAATAGTTCTTCTATCAACAAGCTAAGTAACATTATCCACCACATTTATTTTTTTAAACTAGTTGTTGTAATAATATAATTTATCAATCACAATTACCATTACTTGGGTTGATTTGTGCTTAATTAGTTACAGTTATTTAACTAGCCTTGATTAACCCTAAGGAAAATTTATTTTTCTTAAATTTTTTTGGTGAACTTGTTTGATATTTACTTGACAAAGTGTTCTTCTAGGAGTTCATACCCATTTTAGGGTTTTAGATACAACTATTCTAATATAGAGATCTCTTTTTATATTTGAGACTCTTTACATTCTTTTGTTTCATTGATTTTACATTGTTACATCTCCTACTAGGGATTTGAGCAATATTTTGATATGTTTTTCACCCACTCTACCCACCCTTGGTCATAATACATTAGGGTTTCATTTGTAAATATGATAGAGCATTGATACTTCTAAATTTTCAATATGAAATTAAACTTTTGAACTTTATTTTCTAATATTTTGTTTATTTCGTAAATTACTTGAGATCCTAATCTTACATTGTGAATGAGCACTCATCTAATCCTTACCACAATTTTCCCATCCAATGAGGCCAAGGTATATTCTAATGCACATATTGAAAATAATGAGAATTGTGACCATGATGCACATGTGAACAATTAATACTTTGCAACTTGAAGTTTTCTAGTTTGGCTAATGCAAAATATCATAGATAACATCTTTCATGATGTGTTCACTAGAAATCCATATGAATTAGAAACTTTACAAGTTCTTTGTACAAATATTACTTCATCTATTGTGATTAGTGCAACTACTTTCCAAAATACTTCTACTATAGATCCATCCTCTACTATCATATCTTCTAACACCACTATTCATCCCCATTGTACTAACATTATTGGTCTTTCATCATTTAGTACTTATCACACTTCCAATTACCCCCCCTTATGCCCTAGCTCCAAGATTCACTCATTTTGAGATATCAATTATCCATATGATCTATCACACCTCCATTCCTCTTTCATCTACCACTACTTGGCCTACCATTATCCAACTCATCCAAGCCCCTTCCATATATCCAACACTCTATCCCATATCCTAAATATGTTAAATACCATACTTGCTCTATGCCCTTATCACAAGCTATCATTTTATCCAGCCATCATACCTCTAATACTTATGCCCATGCACACCATACTAGCCCCCAACCTTCATAAATAAAAATTCCATGATTAACCTAGATGCATTCTTCCTTAAAATATACCAAATAGAAAAGAGAATTGATGCAAAGCCAAATGGATAAATAGTGATGGATTCAAGGATGCTAGACATACACTGCTATCATTTGATATTGTAACATGTATCCATTACCAATGGGATTTGTGGCACCTTGATTCTCAATATCTGATTAAAAAATTTACCCTAAAAATTCTATCAAAGATCATTCATATTTTTATGTATAAACTCTCTTTATGAGGATAAGTTACTACTGAAGCTATTTCCACATTTTAAAAAAATTACAATATTGAGTGGTTTTTCACTTCCTCAAGGTGTATATATTTATTTGATGATCTAACTAATATGTTCTTAAATCAATTTAAAATTAATATGGGCCTTCAAGTAACATTTTTGGTCTATTTAGGTATTCTCAAGGATCCAATGAAGACATTGTTTGATGATGTTATCCAATTCTAGTCTTTATTTTCAAAATTCATCACCCACTTTAAACATGTTTTTGAGTTGCAAACATCTTTACTAAGGGATTATTTAAACCAATATGAGATAATGTGTATTTAAACAAATTTTCTTCTTTCATAAATTTATGTGCATATATTAAAATGTAGAAGCCAAATTTTTAGCATGAAATGTCTCTATGTATGGTTCTTCAAGTCAAAATGCTTCTTACCCTTTAAATTATTGCAATTCAACCAAAAATATGAATATTTTTTTAATCAAGTCGCTACCACTCTTCATTTCCTTTATTTGAACCAAATTCTTTAAAGAAGTTCACTAAAATTCAAGAATATATGGGTGATGTAATTCAAATATTAAATTGAATTATAATTTACATGAACACTCCCTCTTGTATATCTAATAGATTCCAGTAAACCATTTCTTAAAGTATATAAGGATAAAGAATTTCATAACTATCACTTAGGTAAAGGTCATTACATAGAAACTTGCATTGGTCTTGAGCATAATATATAAGATCCCATTAACAATAAAACCATTAAAGTGTAATGGATTAATAATAATGAAAATACACTAATTTCACCCCCTAATTTAGTTAATTACAAATTTATACAAATCCATTTCCACATCACTCACACAATATTGAAGTACATGATACATGTGAAAATGATGATACTATAGAAATGGAGAATGTGTCACATGAGCAAGATTTTCTATCAAATATTGAGTCAAATGATACATCTTCATCTCTTCCTATTTTACCTACAAAATTACATTTTCTTAAATATGAATTAGGTTTTATCTTATTCTAAATTCTAAATTTTAAGTTTAAAATATTTTAGGATATTCTAAAAGTATTTTTCTTCTTTTGTATTTAAAATAACAAAAATGTATTCCATTCATATAAAATTATTTATATCCTATAGTAGTGAATAGAAAACATTTAATCAGGAAAAAAAACATTCTAGATTAAGGCAAAATTTCTTACATTATAAAAACAAACAAAAAATAGTATCAATATTTGAGATTCATGTGCAAAATATTAACTCGAAACAAGAGAAAGAATTTGTGGTGCACTAAATTCCTATAACTTCACCACAACCGTGCAATCTAAAAAAAAATTATAATTGGTAATATTAAAAGTACCTAATGTTACATCTATTCATCATGTGTTTACATATACCATGAAGAAATATCAAGAAGAAATACATGTATTTGAAATGACAAGAAAATAAGAAGAACAAGAAAAAGAATACGAAGATAATTGGATGATTACTTTTGGGATGAAGATGATCTATTGAATGAGCCATAGTCTATGGTGCCAAAAGGGGTACCTACAAATTTGTGCAATGATTTATGAGAGCCACCATAGTCTAAATTTATATGCACCTATAGATTATGTACAACCATTTACCTTTTGGTTATTCTTGATATGTTTATTCCTTAGCCCTTTTATTATGCCTTATTTTTTGTTCTTTTAATACACATTCACTTTCTATGTTATCTTCCATGATTGACCCCCAACTTGGACATTTTGGTTTTAATCTTTTTTTTTATTCATAAATATTTTCCTTTTATTCACTTATTTCTTCACACATTTTCTTTATTTACCTTTACCTTTTCCCTTTCTCTTTTATTCCGCCACTTGGGTTGATAATTTTTCACATTTTGTCTTTTCTATTTACTCTTCATTTTACACTTTTTTTTTCCACTTTGATTACTTACATTCCTTTTTATTCTTGAGTTTTACACTTGTTACACATTTTTATTATTTTCTATATCTCTTATATTTCTTATCATATCTATTAAATTTTATTTTTGTATGAGGCTTTCACCATACCACTTTCTAATGATTTACCTGCCTTGATTTTAATCCTATACATATTTAAAGCTTGATATTATTGCTCTTACATTGAGACATCACACCTTTTAGAGTTTCTTATTGAGCCTACATTACAACATCATGATTTTAGAGTCATCATTGCATGGTAGGAACCATGCCTTTCCTCTCTATAATTTATACATTCATTGTTATATCATTACATATAGGGGAATCATGATTTCCCTTTATTACATCATATGAATTCATGCCATATTTTTACATTGGGTGAATCATGTGTTTCCCTTTCACATTTTTTACCATATATTTCTTATACATTGGGGGAATCATTCCTTCCTCTACCCTATGAGATTAACTTAATAAACCAAAGACAACACCTATATTTGTAGGGTAAAAATAAAAATCCCTAATTTCATTTCTACCCCTCAAATTTACATTTTGATACCCCCTCTAAATACAATACTATAATTAAAAAACCTTAATTTCACCAAGTATCCTATGTGCCTATCATTTTATTTGATATCATATTAGTATTTCTACCCTATCAACAAATATAACTTCTTATTCCTAAATATAAATCAATACTAGTTATAATAATCATGTCATACATTAAAGACTCATTACAGATACCTATTTCTACACCAAATTTGGTACCTACGACTTGAATCCCATAATAATATATCTCTTAAATATAGTGTACATAGTAATCTAAATTAAAATGTGGTGCAGGAGCACCCATTTGGTTTCATGCCTCCATGAGGCAATTTTGTCATTACCTGGTTTTGGTTTGCATCTATTTTGTAATAAGGTCATATTTGGACCATGTTGAATGTATTTGAGTCATTGTTAGGTTGCTAGGTGTGATAGATAGGTGGGTTGTCAAAAGTTGTCAATCTTGCAAATGTTGTCATGTGCCAAAAATGCAAGAATGGGAAGATGAAGATTCAAATGATGAAGGAAGGTTAGGAGTTAGTTTTTTTTTGGTTGGGGAAGGTTTGGGATGCTTTAAAAAGCATTGGTACATGTTGGTGAATGGTTAAAAGTTGTAAATTTTAAATTTGAATATCAAACTTTATGCTATCCTTGTGTTTTTCTTCATAATTTGTTGTTGCAGAGTGTGGTACGACCTAATACGGACTGGGATTGAACTTTTATGAATTGAAATTGAAAGATTAATGTATTATCTCTCATTTGGAATCTGTTTTAGTTGATTTTTTCATTGTTTGAGGAAGTTAGAAGCAAAATACCAAAATCTTCCTCGAAACCCTATTTTGAGGGTTTGAGAGTGTAAAAAAATGTATTTGTGACCCATTCCACTGGTATAATTGCTTGAAAATTGGTAGAATGGGTGAATTTAGATAGGGATAAATTTTCATGAAGTTTTCAAGACTAGGGGATAGGGTTTTATGACATTTTTTTAATGCCCTAGTTGATATTTCATGGTTTTTTGGCTTAAATTGATGGTCAGGGGTTAGGGTTTGATGAAAAAGCATTGGTAAAGAGTGGGAGTCGGTTTGGGAAGCATGTGCATGCCCTAAATGAAGTGTTTAAGTTGTTTGTGAAGATATTTTAGGCTAGGAGAGCTAAGAACCAATAAACCCTCTTGAAAACAAGCCTAATTAGGCCTTGTAGCAGCGGGACTGTCAAAATTAGAAGGATACTTTTCATAAAAACCTTATGTGGTTTCTTGGTATGTTGAAGAAGGTTGAAAAGGGTACTTAAAATTGTGTTTGGTTTTTTGATTTTCAATTTCATTTGGAAGTTGTGTCTATTTTTGTCTATTGGGAGTGCTACAAGCGAATAGGCTTCTTGAAGGTGAGCGATGGAAAAAGTGAAGAGTCAGTGTCCTTGGGGACTTGTATTGGCCTAAACCTTCCATGTTCATGATGTTCAAGGTGTGTTAGGGGTTCAGTAAGTTATTTAGGTCTTAATTCCACTTTTGGTGTCTTTTAGCCCTTGAAGAACCATGTTTCTTGTGAATGAAACTTTGAGTCAAATGAGTGAACAAGCAAGAACAAACCTAGTGTTTTGGAGAAACCTTTAAACCTACTCCTGCCTCTACATCAATTAGTATTAGAGTACAAGTTTTGATCTTTTGAAGGAAAAATTTTGAAGTTTGAAGAAGGAAAAGTTGCAAATTGAAGGAACAAGATGCCTCCAAAGGGTAGTGCAGGCATTGCTAGGGAAATAAGGATGATGAAGGAGTCTTAAGAAAATATTTTAGCTAGACCTGCAACATTGGAAACAAACCAAAGAAGAGGTAAGGCCACTGAAGAGGAGAGTGACCGAGAGGAAGAGGAAGAGGGTGAGAGTGAAAACCCTCCAAGAGGAGTCCAAGGTGATGATGAGTTGGACCTTGATGAAAGATGGTTAAGATGTTGAAATCTATCATAGGAGATGTTTCTAAGGTGAAGATGGAATTTCCCATGTCTAGTGGGAAGATTGATAGTGAAGAAGTGTTGGACTGGATTGATGTACTAGACAATTATTTTGAATACAATGAGGTAGCAAATGAACAAAAGATAAAGTTTGTTAAGACTAAGTTGAAAGGCCCTGCCCTAACTTGGTGGAACTATGTACATGAAGAGAGGGTGAAAAGGGACAAAGAAAAAATAAATTTATGGAATAGGATGGTGTATAAGGTTAAGAGTCAATTCTTTCCCTATGACCATGCAATATAAACATTCAGGAAGTTGAAAAACATAAAGAAAAAGGAAATGGATGTCATGGCCTACACAGAGGAGTTTCACAAGTTGAGCATTAGATCAAGTCATGTTGAGGATGAAGTTGAAAAAAAGAAAAGGTACATGAATGGGCTGAGCTTCAATATACAAGATGAAATGAGTATGGCCACTCCTAGAACAGTTGAAGAATGTTTTTAGTTGGCTGTTAGAGCAAAAGAAAAGTTGAAGAGAAGGAAGGAGAGACAAGGTAGAGGCAGAGGCAACACCTCTAGAGGTAGAAGTTCATTTTCCAACTCAAGGCAGTTATATGAAAACCATGAAGATGTAAGCAAGGGCCAAGAACAAGGGGAAGATCAAAGGGGTGGATTTAGATGCAGTGGATCAAGTTTTAGAGGAAGATTTGGAGGTCAAGGAAGAGGTTCTAATGCATTCATAGGAAGGTGCTATCAATGCAATAAATTTGGACATCAAGCATGGCAGTGCAGGAAAGATCAAGCTTCTACATCACATGGTGGTGAAAGGAGAACACAATTGGTGCAAGAAGAAGATAGTGTAAGTGTGAACTCAACACCAAAACATGCTACTCCAGAGGTTGGTGAAGCACTAATGGTTAGAAGAACACTCATCAAAGTATCAAAGGAGAAGGACCCATCTCGAAGAAGAACACTCTTCAAGAAAACTTGCAAGTGCATGGGAAAGGTATGTAAGGTTGTAGTTGATTCAAGGAGTATTGATAATATGGTTTCCATTGAAATTGTTGACAAACTTAAGTTGGAAAAAATACCTCATGATACTCCCTATAAATTTTCTTGGTTGAATGAGGGTCAATCTATTTTGGTGAATGAGCAAGATTGGGTTGAATTCAATATAGGTGGGTACAAGGATATGATTCTATGTGATATATTGCCTATGGATGTGTGCCATTTGCTGCTAGAGAGACCTTGGAAATTTGATAGGAATGCAATATATGATGGTAGGAGGAATGCATATGAGATTGAAAAGGATGGAATCTCTTTTAATTTGACTCCATTGATAGAAAATGATAAGGGACAAACTAATGAAGCCAATGTGATAATGTTAGGTAGAAAGGAATTCATCAAAGTAGAGAAAGGAGACAACATGAAACTTGCAACCACTACTAAGCATGGAGATACTAAAATAGCAGATTTGAAGAATAATTTCATTTTGGAAGGAAATGATATTGAGTTAGTGTCAAAACCTGTTATGTTGAAGGTCAAAGATGAATTGATGTTGCAAACTCAAGGTTGGTTCAAAAGGTATGTTGATGTGAAGTTAGAAGAGGTGTTCTATTCATTGTTTTCCAAAGAGGATAGTGGTCATTCAAAGGTTGGTAAATCTGAGATTGGTATTTACCTAAGGTTGGTCATTTCATATCAGAGGTTGGTAAATCTGAGAAAGCAACAATTATAGGGGCAGAATATCAGATGGAGGAGATGAAAGGAAACGGTGAAGAGGTTAAGGGTAAGTTGCAAAGAAAGGTGGAAAAATTTCAAGCATGCATCCAAAGTGCAGAAGAATGATGGAGGAGATAAATTTGCAGGTACTCAAGTAGGTTCAAAAAAAATTTCAGATGAGGGAAGAGACAAAGAACATCCATCAGGTCAGCCTATGAAGTTAGAGCATTTGCTAGGTCCTAAGGAGCTCAACAAGGTAAGGGACAATGCCTACTTAAAGTAATTGGTTCATTGGAAATGTATACCGCAAGAGGATATCAATTGGAGGTCAGAAGATGAGATGGACAAGAATTTACTATTGCTACGTGGTCCTCAAGGGGACTTGAGTTCCTTTTTGTCTAGAAGTATGGTGCAGGAGCACCCAATTGGTTTCATGCCTTCATGAGACAATTTTGTCATTACTTGGTTTTGGTTTGCATCTCTTTTGTAATAAGGTCATATTTGGACCATGTTGAATGTATTTGATTCATTGTTAGGTTGCTAGGTGTGATAGATAGGTGGGTTGTCAAAAGTTGTCAATCTTGCAAATGTTGTCATGTGCAAAAAATGCAAGAATGGGAAGATGAAGAGTCAAATGATGAAGGAAGGTTAGGAGTTAGTTTTTTTCAGTTGGGGAAGGTTTGGGATGCTTTAAAAAGAATTGGTACATGTTGGTGAATGGTTGGAAGTTGTAAATTTCAAATTTGAATATCAAACTTTATGTTGTCCCTGCATTTTTCTTCATAATTTGTTGTTGCAGAGTGTCATATGGCCTAGTATAGCCTGGGATTGAACTTTTATGAATTAGAATTGAACGATTAATGTATTAGCTTTCATTTGGAACTTTTTTCAGTTGATTTCTTCATCATCTAAGGAAGTTAGAAGCAAAATACCAAAATCTACTTGGAAACCCTATTTTGAGGGTTTGAGTGTAAAAAAATGTATTTGTGACCCATTACATTAGTAGAATTTCTTGAAAATTGGTGGAATGGATGAATTTAGATAGCGATAAATTTTCATGAAGGTTTCAGGAGCAGAGGATAGGGTTTGATGACATTTTTTTAATGCCCTAGTTGATATTTCATGATTTTTTGGCTTAAATTAATGATCAGGGGTTAGGGTTTGATGAAAAAGCATTGGTAAAGAGTGGGAGTTGGTTTTGGAAGCATGTGAAGGCCCTAAATGAAGTGTTTAAGGTTTTTTTGAAGATATTTGAGGCCAGGAGAGCTAAGAACCAATTAACCTTCTTGAAAATAAGCCTAATTAGGCCTTGTAGCAGCGGGACAGTCAAAATTAGAAGGATACTTTTCAAAACAACCTTATGTGGTTTCTTGGTATGTTGAAGAAGGTTGAAAAGGGTACTTGAAACTATGTTTGGTTTTTGTATTTTCCATTTTATTTGGAAGTTGTGTCTATTTTTGTCTCTTGGGAGTGCTACAAGCGAATAGGCTTCTTGAAGGTGGGCGAAGGAAAATGTGAAGAGTCAGTGTCCTTGGGGACTTGTATTGGCCTAAAACTACCATGTTCATAATGTTCAAGGTGTGTTAGGGGTTTAGTAAGTGATTTGGGTATTAATTCCACTTTTGGTGTCTTTTAGCCCTTGAAGAACCATGTTTCTTGTAAATGAAACTTTGAGTCAAATGAGTGAACAAGCAAGAACAAACCTAGTTTTTTGGAGAAACCTTTAAACTTGCTCATGCCTCTACATAAAAATGTAATGGTTTTAACAATGCTCAATGATTCTTTAAAGTAGGATAATGACATTACAAAAAAATGTGGATAATTATTGGTTTGGGAAGCTTGAATATGATTGTATTGGACTTGCACTAGACTAGTGAGACCATTGTTTGACTTTTAAATTGCATTATATTTGAAATTAATTAGGCTCCTCTAATATTATGAGGCTTTTCCAAATTAAAATACTATGCTATGTAGAAAATAGATAGCTTGACAGCCTTAACACAACTAGCACAATGAATGATTTTTCTTCTAATTTTGACTTGTGCAACCTCTCTTCTACAAATTCCTCCCAATCCACAATACTTTCTTGTGTCGCATTAATTGAATTATCCTCTTTTGTATTCTATGATGAATAAATATTTACTTTACATGAATTTTGTGAGTGATATATATGTTGATATGCAAGATAATATTGGGATTCACATGCACATTGAAATGATAGAAATTTAATGGTGAAATTTATATACCCATGTCATTTTTCTTTATTTTTTCTCATTTTGAGAAGATGTCTTAATACATGTACATAGAAAAAAATGGCATAAGTTTGTACAAAGTTGTGCTCATTCCACTAGAATTCACCCACCCCTATACATACATATTCTCACACACTCAACCAATATCTTATCCTTTTACAAAAACTCCAATACATTTTTTAATCTCAACATTTATTATAATTATCTATACACTTGCCCACATATAGCTATTATATATCTAGATATTCATTTGTTTGTGCACCCAACATAATTTTTCATGGTCATAGGATTGAACTTTTAGTTTTATATTAAACCCTTTCCTTTCTAAAGTTTAAATTTTAACCAATTAGCACCCTTTAAATGTATTCACCCTAATCCAACTAAGTACATTATTTGTAAAATTTTATGCTATGTGATAGTATTTAAAGACATTCATTAGCATTCATTTGACATATATAAAGTTCAAAAGTCCATTCTCATTCTAAAGTATTAAAAAATAAATAAATAATGACAAATTTAGGTTTCTATCTACTAAAACAAAGTAATGAATTTGCATACATTCATTCTAGGGACCTTACTTGTTGTCCCGAAAATTTTACACACATGTTAATGGTTTGAACTAGGAGAACACATCGCCTTGAAATGCAAAGATAGGCTTTTCTAGATTTCTAGAATATTACTAGCCGCTATATACTAGAAAATAATATATTATAAGAAGATCTATTAGGAAAAAACATAGAGTGAAATTCAATGTTATTTAAGCTTAAATTTAGACTCAAAATATGATTCTTAACCATTGAATTGACCTAAAGTAAAGCACAAATCTAGTAAAATTTTGAGGCATTTTACTAATAGAAAGGAACCATATTTTGAATATATACCAATCTAATTCTAAAATATTCAACAAATATAATCATTATTTTATCAATGATAGATATCTAACATTATCCATTATATTTAATTTCCTAAAATAGTTATTGTAATAATCTAATTGATCAATCCCAACTATTTTTAATTAATCTAGGATGTTTTTTTCTTAATTAGTTAGATTTATTTATTATCTTGCATTAGTCGCATAGGACATTCATTATCCTTGAAAAAAATAGTAAGAAAAAACTAGACCTAAATTAATACAGGTTTTTTTAGATGAAAGGAACTAGGCCTATAATACATTATTAATATAAAATTCAAAATATACATTGTAACTATAGTAGTATTTTGTAAACTAACAGAGAGAGGACCAAGAAAAAAAAGCCCAAAGTACTAGGAAACACATATACCTCTACAATGCTAACAAAATAAGCCCAAAATATTAACTAGATTTACTGGGAGCCCCATGCAAAAAAGATGTTTTTAACTTGCAATATTGTTTGCCTACATTCCAAGAAATGTTTAGGATGCGATGTGTGATCTCAATTACCAATTATTAACTTTAAAACATCCTTTACATTCTGTGATACTCTAGAGTGAGAGTTCCAAAATTGTTCAATTTGCATCTTTACATTATCAGTTAGCTTCTTATCAACACATGGAACCCTCCCACTAAACTCCCACATATCATTTTCAAGATTGTTGCAAGTATGAGCAATTTTGGTGGTGTTGTCATTAATGTCAACATAGTTCAATATGTTGCAAATTGTGCATGTATAGTTGAGATGTTGATATGTTGTGAGTACATCATGGAGCTATCCTTATGATGTTGCAGATGTGTTGAAATGATGAGTTTCCAAGTGATTTTGGGAAAATTAATAAAGAGTGAAGTCATAGTTATGCATGGGTTCAGAATGTGCTCCGGTATGTACTCCAGATTTCTTCCATGTTGATCCTATGCTTGTGCGGATATGTGTGTGAACTGGTTTGGCAGAGTTCCTTGTCTATGGACTAGGAGAAATTTTTCTGCTCCGTAGTCCTTCACTGTTTTGTTTCAAATCTTACAGATCTGGAATATTTCTTGTAATGGTGTTCTCTGGGTTCTAGCAAAGATGTTTGTGGTTTGGTGATCTTGAAGTTGAGTTTCAAAGTTGTTGTATGTGTTTGCACAGTCTAGATGGACTGATGGAAGATTTTATGTGTTCGAAGGTTGTTACACTTGTTGTGGATGTATCTGAAGGAACTTGAGAAGTGTTCTTGTGCATAATGAAGCGTGTTGCATCATCCACATGTTATCTTCTTGTTGGGAAGTGTGTACTTCAATGTTCATTTGTGTTTTCATTAGGTTTGGCCGACCTAGTGTTTACACTTCATATGAAGAATTAAAATTTAATTAAGTGTGTGGTTGATCTGAGACATTGTTTTTGGTCTTGGTTAAGTGTTTAATTGGTCCACTCTCATTCCTTTCCACTGTGGGAATGTTGAGATTCTGACCTAATTTGAATTTATGAAATGAAGCATATGTGACTGACCTTGGAGAAAGTTTATAAGGTTGAAGATGGTATAAATGCAAGTTGACTTGCGAAGGATTAATACATACACAAGTAACGAATTAATCCACAAGTGAAGATCAAAAGCGTGCGAAAGTGAGTTGAGGCAACAATACTTCATTGTGTTAGATTCCTAAAAGCAATGAACTGAAGGTTTTTGCAATCTTCTATTCAAGGTTACAGATGTGTGTAAATTGTTGTGGTGGATCTTTCTATTATCTTTTGTATCTATAGGCAATGAGCCTCTCTGTTGGACACTAAGTCCTTTTGTAGGAAGTGAGCCTATTGTATTCGGTTTTGCTATCACTTTATATTGTGAGTTAATCCTCACCATGGTTTTCCCTTCATTAGGTTTTCCATGTAAAATCTGGTGTTCATTATGTTGATTTTATTTTTTGTTATTTGTATTTCATGTTCATACTTAATAACAAAACAGTGTGGTTGTGAAGTTAATAAGTGTTTGAAGTTTTTTGTTTGAATTTGATGACAATTGATTCACCCCCCTCTCATTTTTCCTATTCCTATTAACAATTGGTATCAGATCTTTGGTTCCTTGGTGTAGAGCTTAACCACTTAAGGAAGATTCGATGGCACATAAGTTGGCGATCCCTATGTTCAATGGATCTGATTACAGTGACTGGAAAGTGCAGATGATAGGATATATTATCTCTCTTGGTTACAAGCCCTGGAAGGCTGATGAGACTAATTATGTTGCTCTGATGATTAGTCCTACTATTGCATATGAGGTTTATGCTTATGAGGAGAATGAGTAAGCGAGGTATGCTATCTTCAGTGCTCTATCTAAAACTGAGTGAACTAAGGTTCTTTCTTTGGACACTACTCATGAAGTTTGGAAGAAGTTAGAAGAACTATATGAAGGAAATGAAAGAGTAAAATTGACAAAGAAGTTGACGACAAAGCATAGATATGAGAATTTGAAGATGGAAGAAGGGGAATATTTTGCAAGCTATTTCCAGAGGGTTGAACTTGTAGCAAATGAAGTTAAGAATCAAGGGGGAAAACTGACTGATGAAGATATAATTGAGAAGATTTTAATAACCCTACCTGAGTGTTACAGTGATAAGATCTCAATTATTGAAGAGATGTATGATCCTAAGAAGTACACTAAAGAGAAATTATTTGGAACCTTGATAGCATTTGAGATGAGAAATTTTGGAAAGGAGGAAAAGACAGAAACTACATTTAAAGCAACAAAGACAAGGATGATCCGGACAGTGATGGTTCTTTTGAGTTGGAAGCGAATTTTACCAAGAAGTTGAAGAAAGGTACTGGTAAGTATAAAGGTATGTTTCCCTTTAAATGTTTCAGTTGTGGTAATATTGGTCATTATGCTTCAAGATGTCGGAATAGAGTTGTACATAAGAAGAAAAAGGATTATAAAGATAAGGATAGAAAGGATAAGAAATATAAGAAGTTCTACTATCTTAAAGAAGAAGCCAAAATATTTGATGATGAATCTAATTATGGGGGTGATGATAGTGAATGCTTTTTTTTAGCTTTGGAGAATAAATATGTGTTTGCTAACCCTAGAAAATGTGCAAGAAAGAATTTTTCGGAGAACAAAAAGAGTGAGATTGAAGGTACTTTGGTGACCGCATTCCTTGTGAGACAGGATGAAGACTATTGGGTGATTGACAATGGATGCTCTAATCACATGACCAGAGATAAAAGTAAGTTTACTAAACTCAAAAATTATGATGGTGGTTTGGTCATGTTTGGTGATGATTCAAGAGCAAAGATTGTTGGGAAAGGTACAATTAGTTTTAATGGAATACACAACACTGATGATGTAAATTATGTAAAGGTTTTAAGGCATAACCTTTTGAGTTTTGGATAGATGTGTAGAAATTTTTCTAAACTTGTGTTTCAAAATAATACCTATGAGATCAGAGAAAGATCTAGAGATATGGTTGTTGCAGGAAGGAGAAATCATGGAAACATCTATCAGCTTAAGGGTTTGGATGGTTAGTGCCTTGTATCTCAAGTCAATGAAATTTGGTTGTGGCACCAGAGAATGGGACATGTAAACTTTGATAATATGGTTAGAATCAGTTCAAGAAATGTTGTCCGAGGTCCGCCTAAAATCACAAGGCTTGCTAATACTATTTGCAGAAGTTGTTAGTTAGGGAAACATACAAGAAGCAATTTTAAGGGAAAAAAGCAATCTACTACCAAAATTTTGGAATTAATTCATACAGATCTATGTGGTTTGACTAGAACAGGAAGCCTAAATGGTGACATATATTTCATGCTCTTTATTGATGATTATTCTTGAATGACATGGGTTAATTTTCTTAGAGAGAAGACTCAGGTTCTCGATAGATTTCAAGAAAATCCTAAAGATGCTCATGTTATAGTTGTAAAGAGGATATTCAGATATCTTAAAGGTACATTAGATTATGGCTTATGGTATCCTAAGGATGCTAATTTCACTTTCAGTGCTTATACCAATGCAGATTGGGATGGTTGTGTGGATGACCGAAAGAGTACCAATGGAAGTGATTTCTTTCTTGGCAGAAGATTGGTTTCTTAGTTGAGTAAGAAACAAGACTCGATTTCTTTATCCATTGCAGAGGCTGAATATATTGTTGCAACATCCTACTACACACAGGTTTTTTGGATGAAGCAAACTCTGAAATACATTGGAGTGATATGTGATGAGTGTATTCATATTTTTTGTGAAAACAAAAGTGCTATAAAAATTTCAAAGAATCCGATGATGCATTCAAGAACAAAACACATATCTATCAGATATCATTTCCTGAGAGAGAAGGTGTTGGAAATAAAGTCAGGCTAGAGTATGTATCAATGAAGGAACAAATTGCAGATATATTTACTAAGGCCCTTCCGAAGGATACTTGTGGGTATCTTAGGGAGAGGTTGGGGTTCATTGACCCTCCAAACGAGGTGCACATGGAGGTGCATCATTCCAATGAATTCACAGATTCTTCATTTATCTAGACTGATGAATGGTTCTACTCCATAGGGGAAGTAGAAAAGTTTTTCATTGTTGGAGTATAATTTGAATGGGTGTACTCCTAAGGGGGAGTAATCAGAGCTTTTAATATTTTCCATTGATGTCAAAGGGGTAGAGAAATTCATGTGAAAAATAGTAGAGGAAAGAAGGAGAGATAGTCATGAAGAGGAATAGAGTTGTCTTTGATGGTTTTTCACATCATGTGTTGCCATCAATGACAAAGGGGGAGATTGTTGCAAGTATGAGCAAGTTTGGTGGTGTTGTCATTAATATTGTCATTGATGTCAACACAATTCAGTATGTTGCAGATTGTGCATGTATAGTTGAGATGTTGTTGAGATGTTATGAGTACATGGAGCTATCCTTATGATGTTGCAGAGGTGCTGAAATGATGAGTTTCTAAATGCTTTTGAGAAAATTAATAAAGAGTGAAGTCAAAGTTATGTATGGGTTCAAAATGTGCTTCAGTATGTGCTCCACATTTCTTCTGTGTTGAACCTATGCTTGCGCAGATCTGAAGGGTTGTTGTTGATGATTTGATGGTGATATCTACTAATTTGTAGCTTATGGTTTGATGGTGTGTGAAAGTTGTGTTGACCGGTGTATGAACTGGTTTGGCAGAGTTGCTTGTCTATGGACTGGGAGAAATGTTTCTTCTTTGTAGTCCTCCACTATTTTGTTTCAGATCTTGTAGATCTAGAATATTTCTTGTAATGGTGTTCTCTGGGTTTTGGCAAAGATGTTTGTGGTTTGGTGATCTGAAAGTTGAGTTTCAAAGTTGTTGTATGTGTTTGCACAGTCCAGATGGACTGATGGAAGATGTTTTGTGTTCGAAGGTTGTTACACTTGTTGTGGATGTATCTGAAGGAACTTGAGAAGTGTTCCCATGCATAATGAAGCATGTCGTGTCATCCACGTCTTATCTTCTTGCTGGGAAGTGTGTACTTCAATGTTCATTTGTGTTTTCATTAGGTTTGGTCGACCTAGTATTTACACTTCATATGAAGAATTAAAATTTAATTAAGGAAGCATGTGGTTGATCTGAGACATTCTTTTTGGTCTTGGTTAAGTGTTTAATTGGTCCACTCTCATTCCTTTCCACTGCAGGAATGTTGAGCTGCCGACCTAATTTGAATTTATGAAATGAAGTATATGTGGCCGACCTTGGAAAAAGTTTCTAAGGTTGAAGATGGTATAAATGAAAGTCGAGATGTGAAGGATTAAGACATACACAAGTAACGAAGTAAGCCACAAGTGAAGAGAAGAAGTGTGCAAAAGTGAGTTGAGGCAACAATACTTCATTGTGTTAGATTCCTGAAAGCAATGAGCTAAAGGTTTCTGCAATCTTCTATTCAAGGCTGCGGATGTGAGTAAATTTTTGTGGTGGATATTTTTGTTATCTTTTGTATTTGTACGCAGTGAGCTTCCCTGTTGAATAGTGAGTCCTTTTGTAGGAAGTGAGCCTTTGTATTTGGGAAATGAGCCCTTGGCAGTGAGCCTCTTGTATTCGGTTTTGCTATCACTTTATATTGTGAGTTAATCCTCACCGTGGTTTTTCCCTCATTGGGTTTTCCACATAAAATATGGTGTTCACTATGTTGATTTTTCTTTATGTTATCTGTATTACATGTTCATACTTAAAAACATAACTATGTGGTTGTGAAGTTAATAAGTGTTTGAAGTTTTGTGTTTGAATTTGGTGACAACTAATTCACCCACCCCTCTCAGTTGTCTTGTGCCTTTTAACAAAGAGGACTATCGAGTCTTCCTCTTCTTGAGAGTGCTTTATTCAATTTTTTACGATTTAGATTTAAATCAATACAAGTTTGTCTCATTAAATGATCCTTTTTCAAATGATGGCTTACTAGTGAGGTTGTAATCACTCTACGAGTAGCTCTTTTATCTTTTTCCTTACTAGTCTTTACAATAGAAGTTAGAGCATTAAAAATATTTTTTACAATAATACTATTTTTTTCAAACTTTTTGGTGACATGAATCTTCAATTTTCTTAATAATGGTCTCATTTTGTAAGACTTTATCAATTGCACAAAAATTTGACATTGTTCAATTAATGTCTTATCGGAAAAGTGTTAATTGAAAATATTGGTAGCCCACAACCGAACCATTCATGATGACATTTTTCCATCAAGATTATCTATTATGTTCTCATCTATTTCAAGTAGCCATTTAGGGGTTCTCATGTAATTAGATGATACATAAGGTTCATTTTCACCATTTTCAATGTTATTAACATTTCCATTTTTAATATTTTCAATGCTATCAACATTTTCAATAACAATTACAAAATTTTCATTTTCAATTCCAACATTTTCAATGATATTGCCATTTTCAGTTTCAATACCAATTTCAACATCTTCTATATCAATTCCAACATTTTCATTTTCAATGTTAACATTTTCATTTTCATTTTAAATATTTTCATTTTTCAATTTCAATATGACATTCAATATTTTTCAAATTCTATTTCATATTCAATTGAATTAACATTTAACGATGGAGAAGAAGTCTCAACTTGAGTATTTGTCATACCTTGTCTTCTTTTCCTATGACTTTCTCTATCTTTTTCTCTATATGCTTCAATTTGATCTGTTGTTAGTTTTCTCTTTCCTTTTCTCTTACGGTGACTACTACTTCCCATAACACAAACAAAAAGGAGCACACAAATGATTGTAAAAATTAAAAATGTCTAAAAGAATCTCCCAAAAGCTAAAAATTTCTGATATAGATAGAAAACATGGGATTTCAACAACAAAGAGAATGTGAGGACCATTGGAATGCTCAAAACAGTCCCATTTTTGTTTTTTATGTAATTCACTAAACATATATCCATTTCAAATGGATATATGTTTTTAATAGATATCCATTTGTAATGGGTATCCATTTGTAACAGATATTCGTTTGTAATGGATATTCGTTTTGTTTTTTTAAGGTTTAGGGTTTAGTATTGTGCAAAACATAATAGATATCCTGATAGAGAGAGACATATAATTAATACCTGTTAATTTTATCTTATAGCAACTACTGCTCCCCATTACAAAAATAAAAAGGAGCACACAAAATGATTGTAAAAGTTAAAAATGTGTAAAAGAATCTCCCAAAAGCTGAAATTTGTCTGATACAGATAGAAAATGGGTTTTCAATGACAAAGAGAATGTGGGGACTATTGGAATGCTCAAAATAGTCCCATTTTTGTTTTTTTTGTAATTCACTAAACAAATATCCATTTTGTTTAGTTTTTAAAAAACTAAACTTCATGAAACATTTTATGAATTATCAATAGTATAATACTACTAATATATTATGTTATGATATATTATATATTATATATTATGATATATATTTATTATATATTAATATATTATATATTTATATAATATATGTTATATATTAATATTGTTATTATTAAGGTATATATTTGATATATTATATAGTATATAAATTATATTATATATTAATATGTCTCTCTTAGGTTTCTATCTCTCTCTCTCCCCCTCCCTCTCAAGTCTCTCTCTCTGGTCTCTCTCTCTAGTCCCTCCCACTCCCTCTCTCCCTCTCTCTCTCTCATGTCTCTCCCACTCCCCCTCTCTCTCTCAAGTCTCTCCCACTCCTTCTCTATCTCTCTCAGGTCTCTCCCTCTCTCTCTCACCCCCTCTCCTTTTTAGGTTTCTCCCACTCACTCTCTCCCTCTCTCTCTCTTAGGTCTCTCCCACTCACTCTCTCCCTCTCTCGCATCTCTCTCTCTCTCTCTCTCTCTCTCTCTCTCTCTCTCTCTCTCTCTCTCTCTCTCTCTCTCTCTCTCACACACACACACACACACACACACACAAGCCCATGTGGAATTTTATTTATGGGCTACCATATCAACGTTTATCTTAGGGAGGAGGAGAGAAAGTTGATTATCTACTATATTTGGAAACCCCAACTAAACCAATGTAGGGATTATGGATTCAAACTATGGTGATTTTCTCAAGTCATCATGATTCATTTGAATGCTCTAATTAGTATAACATGATCACATTATATCACTCTCACATACTATAGAAAGTGGACAAAAAGGTTCTTTTGACTAGTTTTTGGTTCCCTATCTTTGCATACTTACCTCATGAACCTAAATCTAAACTACTAAATGAGTGGAATTCACTTTATCTTATTATTGTAGAAAAACCTACATAGTTTTCAATATTACATTATCTACCAACCATACAAATTATAGATTCTAGACTCGTCTTCATTACCTAGTCTCACTATACATAATTGCATAATTATTGTTTCATCTATCATTTTAGCACTGCCTTGGTAATTTAACTTTTCTATTATTAGGGAATTTTGTATACATGTTCCTACACCGTAATGCTTCCTTTTGTGTCAATACTTAGTGAAATTCTAAATATATTGAATGTAACTCATCACATGCATCTTTCTTAACCAATATAAAATCCTCAAATTATTGAATTATAATTTTTAGTTATCTAACAATATGATGTGCTGATTAAATATGATATTTTTGTCACTTAAATTGTCATAGAGCATCTAAATAAACCTTGTAAGAACTCAATGGAATGACTATGATCTTGCCACTAATGTAGAAGTGATTCTTTCTCAATATATTTATTTCTTCCTCTATGGTATTAGGTGCATGCATGAATGATATATGTAAAAAATAGTAACCTAAATAATTTTTTTGTACTAAGATTACACTTCATTTTGTAACTGTAAAATATAAATATTAGAAAATGTGGAAATGTGTCCTAACATAACTTTCATTATTCATCCAATAATCAAGATTTATGTGTATGCATCACATACTCATTTTATTTTATCCTAAAATATTATCATAAACTCAACTATAGATATATATCTTTTTGACTAACATATTTTTAACTCTTTGCCATCTTTAACTCCATATGTTACTAGCTTGTATTTTTCAAAAATGTTTCTTTCTAATTTCATGTGTGTTCTCTAATTTATATATTTTTACAAATATTACAAACTGCCAAAAGATAATATATGATCAACTTAAACATTATTTCTTTAAAAAAAAAATTGTACATCTATTTTTACACACAACACACCTGAAATAAAATTCTTCAATGACTTAGGTGAGACTTGTATTATATATTCCTATAAAACACAGTGTACAAAGTAACACATATATGATGATAAATATATTAATCCATGGAAAATTCAATATGCACCCTATAACAACAAGTAGTGCATGAATGGTTTGTTTTAACATAAAAAGGTTTGAACATCACAAAATACATTTGAATCATTCTTATTTGAATATAACTCTAAATAAATTTTTGATAAATCTATGTTTACATCATATCCAATAAATGTTTAGGATGAAATTCATGATTTTGAGATCTAATTCTCTTTCTCACATCTCTTTGATTAGGTGAAACTCTTGTGTTATTTTTCAAAATTACATTTAATTAATTTTCTTAATGCATCTTAACATAAATCTTGTCTTTGTATGAGATTCTATTTGAGAATTCCTATAGTGCATTATTGTTAGGATCTTCAACTATATCACATATCTCAATTACTTTCAATAGTATGTTTCTAGTTTTTATTGATCTACTCGTTTTCCTAATTAAATGATATTTTTTTATTACTCATTATAGTTGGTGTAAAAACACATTTGATAACATTATTATATTTAGTGTATGAGGTTGAACCTATTGATTGATAATATGCACTAATTGTATTTCTTACAATAGTTTTCTCACCATTGATATTAAAAGATATTAGATAGAGGATCTTCATAGTTTATCTAAACTTAACATTTTTTATCATTTTTAAATAAAATATTTACTCTTTTATATTTTATTTAAGCTTTCAAAAACTATTTTCTATAATTTACTAGCAATTATTTTGTTAGTACATTCAAGAATTTTATCGGGCATTAGTTTTAAAATATTTTCATCAATTTTAATTGTATATATTAGTTTTTATGAATTTTTATTTTTATTATTAGCATGTATTCGTAGTTTGTACTAAGTAAATTTGGTTCATTATTTTTATTTCAACATGTGTTTTGGGACTTGTTTCTACATTTATATCAATTTATATTTATGGAATACCTACTCCTCCAAATTTTCTCATTTCATGAAGCCTTTTCATATACTCCTTTCTTATTTCTCTGCTTAAATTTTTTTGAGTGTTCCTCACTTGTTCCTTCTCATGGTAATTGTTAGTTATTTCTAAACACACAAAAATTGCTAATATATATGTGGGTGGTAGGGAGGGTGACTCTCCACACCAAGTATTGTGGAGATTCCGTGACTATCAGGAAGGTGTGTGTTCTATGGTGATAAGGATGTCCTAGGTGGCAGTGTTATTATGATAATAATGCTAGATCTTATGATAGGAATTGGTGGCTAGGTGGCTACCACATCACATGGTGGAAAGGAAATCCTATTCAATTGGTTTGAGTTAGGTGATGATGTAGCATTAAATCCTGGTCTTGTCATAATAATAGCAAGATGTCAGGCATTTTACAAAGCACACAATTTGGAAATCTGACCTGTCCTTCTAAGATTACAAGTATAGATTACCATAGGTGAGCTAGAAAACTTGCATCATCCCTTGGCTACTCTCATGCTCGACACTCATACGGGGAAATAATGGCATGAAATGGAAATGAAATTTGGTGCAATAATCTACAATATATCAGCGGTTGGGTGGGAGGTCTTTGTCATTTCTTCTTGAATTCTCATTCTACTATTTTGTTTGGTTCTCTCAGTGTCATGGGAGAATGCTCTAAGTTTGTAGTGCAAATTTCCTCTGAGACCCTGACTACAATTGGGTTTGATACTCCTATAATGTTGGATTCTAATGTGAGGCAAATGGCCTTCTGCTAGGTCATCACTAATCATCGACTCAAATGTCTGTTGCAGAAGAAATATGATCCCCTCATTTTCGCTGTAGTCAAAATTATTTTGGGGAAAGGTTTCCTGAAAAGCATAGAGCCATTTAGGGTGGACACGACAGTCACTTCTCATTTTCTGGTGGTGTTGCTCAACATCTGAATGGTGAAAAAGGATGCAAAGCCATTGGTTAAAAATATTTTTCTGGTGGATTACTTGGTTGGGCTAGAGGAGATTCTCTATGTCGCCTCTGCAAATATGGGGGCCCCGTGTCCAAAGGATATAGATCAGTTTTATGTGCCCGAGGAGGTAGTGAAATACTACTCGTTCATACTAGACCTGAAGAGCATGGCATTGGTTGAACATAGGCAGATTGCAGTGGTGGGTGCAGATTTTCTCCAGCAGAAGTTTAATCTAAGCTTTCATTTGGAAGTGATGGGTTCTAGATTTCAAGTCCTTTGCACTGGCCAATAGCTTCCTAGGTGATGTTGGGACTTCTTAATTGTCTTGTTATGGTGTTAGTTAAAGTTTCTTTTTCTGGGTAGTGTCAGTTTTCTATAAGCATTTGTTGGTGTTGGTAGCAGTTATTATCAGGATAAGGTTTTTGTATAGCTATGTTTGCCTCATGTAGGTGTTGGTAGTTGTTTTGGCAATAAATGGGTATGTTGCTTCAGTGTCGTTGGGGTCTGTTAATGGTAACTATAAGCTGCATTTTGATACTTGCTTGGCAAACATGCTGTAAAATTTTGGAATATCAATATACTAAAACCTATTACGTACCAAAAAAAAAATTTACTAATATACATTAAAATTAAAATTCTAATCACATGAAAATAAATAGAATAATCACAAATAAAATCTTAAAATAAAATAAAATGATTATTTCTTGTAAAATTTAACAAATTATCAAAACTATGTTGATAGTAACTAAAATTGACAACTAAAAGTCTTAAAACCAAAAAAAAAATGCAACAATCTAAAACTTTTGATTTTAAATGTAATTCAATCATTCGTACTCATATTTTAAACAAAAATTTATCATGGATTGTCATAAAAAAAAATGCACAAAAGGAATGTATAGAGTTGCAATAGAACCAAACCATAGGTTAACTATTTTGAAAATGCAAACACATTTTGTAATGCAAGTGTGTCACATAACACACCCACTTTTTTTATGATATCCCCCCCCCCCCCTTTGAATAGGATTGTATAACAAGATTAAAGGGTTGGGCTTCTAATTTTCCTCCATTTAACATGTTTTTTTAATTTTTAATAGTATTTTCCAAATTCAATGACATTAGATTTATTTATTTTATAATAATATTTAATAGAATTACCATTGAAAAATGTCACATTGTTCGAACACTAATTTAAGAGCATTTGGGTGGTGTATGCATAGATGATGATGTAAAATATCAAAAATGTATTTTTTTTGTATTTTTATGTTTCAATAATTTGTATTTTCGTAGGTTGCATTCTAGAATCTCAAACTATTTATCTTTGAGACATTTCAGATGGTACCAAGAAGTTCATTTTTTTCCCAATGGGCTAGAAGTTATCATATTGTCAAGTTGGGATACTAAAATACATTTTGAAAATTTTAGTTGAGTTAGTTATTTGGTCACTATCCAACTATCCATTTTGACTTTCAAGGTTATAGTACGCTTTTATATTTTTTGCAAATATATGAATATTGTTTTGAAGTGAATATATACAATTTTTTTTTTGCATACATCTCTTTACAAGTTTTCTATATTGTTTACTTGTGTATCTTCATAATACCACCAATTCCTCACAAGTAATGTTACCTAAATTCCCAATTAAATTCATATCACACACATCTTCTTAACTTTCTAACCATATAACTTTTTTTCTATTTAGAATATATTAAAATTTTGATTTTATAATTTTAGGAATGTTTCTATATTCCTTAGATACATTATATATTTTATTTTTTTTATAAATTTTAATCCAATTATCAAAACTTAAATATATATATATAGGAGCATTATATGCTTCATTTTTCAAATATTAAAAAAAAAAATCGTGTAAGTTATGTGACATACACACTTAGTGATATAATTTTTAAGATACACTCACTTGACAAAATTAATAAAAAAAATACACTTGTAATGCTCGCTATTAATAATATTTTTACCAAGTGATTTTAAAAATTACTTAGTGCAACAAAAAAAATAGTGGGGTAAACACCATACTGTGTTATATTTTGTTAATATAAATATTAAAACTTTTATGTGCACACAAATCTTAACCATTTTTAAAAAATACTAGTTTAAAAGCTAGATTTAGAATAGTACAATTCTTGTTCTTGGACATGTGCGTAAAGATGGGGGACCAAAAAAGTAGCCAATTTTTTGTTCATTTGCATACAACACGAGTACATTGTAATGTGAGTGTGTTATAACATGAGTGCATTATCATGTACTCACATCTGGATTCCATAAAGAAGTATGCTACCATTTAAGTGCAAACATGTTATAATGTACTCCCATTATAAATTGCTTTGAAAACTGCCAATCAATGGGGTTGGATTTCCTTAGGTACCCAACCCCAAGAGTTAGACTTGCATGTCAATGCCCAAAGATGCATTTTATAAAATATAGAAAAATAACTAAATATTGTGAAACGTCTCCATCAAGTTTGCAAATTTGAAAAAAAAAAAAAAGTTTGCAAATTTGTTGCCATTTATTTTTAAAAATACAATAATAATTTCAAGCTCTCTCTTATCTTTCTAAGCATGTAATTTTTTGTACATGTTGAATATACTAAGATTTTGGTCTTCAATTTTTTTATGTGTATCTTCTTTTTTTGTTGAAAACTTATGTATAGTATTTTTTGTGTCATTTTTTATTCATTCATCCAAATCTAAAACAAATTATTCTTTTACATTGATTGGTTTTTGAAATAAATATGGGGAGAACACTCAACTTTTTATTTTTTTAGAACGTATCAAATTTGAAAATTAGTAAAAAACTATATATTCATTAAAAAATTAGCAAAAAAAAGTATAAACTATATGATGTTAGCAAATTTTTCACTAGAGAAATTCATGAAATATTTGTAAAAACTCAACATTTTAGGGGAAAAATTGGATTCTATCTTATATTTTTTTGACAAAAATAGGAGCATTTTGTGTGCTTGTTCTATTTGAGCATCTCAATCTCCATTTTTAAAAAAAAAATAGTTTAGAAACTAGATTTCAAGCACTAAAAATCATGTTCTAGTCACATTTTTAAATTCTGAGTGTGGCTATTATCAAATTCTCACCCAAGATAAATTTTTAGTGATTTAAAAAATTATCCTCTTTTTTCCCCTCATTTTCATGCAATTAGCCCTCTAATAACTCAGATGAAGAGGTGGAAGTTCAACTTTCTACTCTAGCTTAGCTAACACCAAATCACATAGTAGATTACATATTCATTAAAAATTAACAAAAATTGAGCATGTGCCCCCCTAATTTTTTTGAAGCTAATAAAAATTTAAAAATAATGTTGAACATGCAAACAATAGAGTCTAGTTTGTAAAAATGTAATTTGTTTCAAATTTTGATGAAGGGTTAAAAATGAAACAAAAATACCATATGTAGGTTTTTGAAGAAGTGGAGACACTAGCAAAAGAAATTAAAGATAAAAAATTTAACATATCTGAAATGTAAAAAAAATGCATGGTTATAAATCTAAGAGAGATGTCAACATTAGTGTGGCATTTTTTAACTCAACATTGAAAGATGTGTAAACTTGATGGAGAGCACACTTGAGATTGTATCATTTTTTGAGAGATTGCAAAAAAACACCTTTTGCCATTAACATGATAGTCCAACCCTTTGGGTTGGATGCTCAAGGTAAATCCAACCCTAGAGGTTATAAATTACCAAAGAAGATAATAACATAGGCATGTTATAATACGATCACATTCCCATAAAGAAATTTTGATTTTGCTTGACCTACCTCACTTTTTCTTCACCCAAATGTGAGCATATTATAATACACTTGTGTTTGTGTGAAGAAAAATAATTTATCTCCTACTATCTCCCTTTCTCTATGTCTCTCTATATCTCTCTCCCTTGAGCTCTAGACCTATCTCCCTACCCCCCCCTCCTTCCCTCTCTACTTCTCTCTATCTTTCCCTTCTCTCCCTTCTCTACCTCTCCCTCTCTACTTCTCCCTTTCTCCTCTCTCTCTATACCTATCTCTCTACCTCTCCCTCCTTCCCTCTCTCTATTTCCCTATTTAGATCTCCCCCTTTCTCTAATTCTCTCTATATCTCACTCTATCTCTCCCCTAAGCTCTAGACCTATCTCTTAACTCTCTGGCTCTCTCTACCTACCTCTCCCTATCTCTCTACCTATCTCTCCCTCCCTACCTCTACCTCTCTCTCCCTCCTTCCCTATCTCACTATCTCTCCTTTGAGCTCTAGACCTATCTCTCTACCTATCCATCCATCCCTCTCTCTTTTTCCCTATTTATACCTCTCTCTCTCTCTTTCTCTTTATGTTTCTCCTCACCCCCTCTCTATATAGCTCTCTTCCTCTCTCCCTATTGTGATTATCAATGCAAGTTATAACATGAGTGCATCTATTGGAATAAAAAAATTGGTAAAAAGGCATGGGGGTCCGATGATTTAGGAACCACGTGATCTTTTTTCTATAACATGTGCTTTATCCAACATAGAAACATACTTTCCATGTTGCTGACAAAATATCAATCATTGTTTAATAATTTCACCGCCTTTTTGTTTTGTCAATGTAGAAGAACTAGTTTGCATGTTTTCAAACTAAATTTGATTCTATGAACTAATATTTTCATGTTCTAGTGTTGGAATGTTAATTATCATTTTTTTTGTTTGAATTTGATAATATACAATCATTTTTTCATAATTTTACTAATTTTATTAGATTGATATAAAATTGAACATTAAATATCAAAGAAGTTAGCAAAAAACTTAAATTTTTGAGTGTGAAGTCAAAAATAAACTAAACAACATCATGAAATTAGTGAAATCAAATTCTGGAGTTTAAGGTATGTTCTATTTTTCATTATACATTTTTTCATGTCACTTGTTGACATAGTTCATGTGCTATGTATCATAGTATTAATTCACCTCATTGCAACCAAATTGTTGACCTAAAACACATAGCCATGAAGAAGAAAATAAGTGACCAAAGTATCCACACTATAAATCCCAAGAATGACATGACCTCATTGAACTCTATGGATTATTCACCATTCAATATTCCCAATTATAATCCCACTTCCATTGTAACTCCACTGAAAAACCTAAATTCCTCATAAATTTAGGTTTTTAAAGCTCAAGAGAATCTACTCTACCAACCCTTTTATTGATTCCACCTACATGTTTATATAGAGGAACCTTCAAATATCTTAGAGGATAAATCAAAAAGGAAATATTCAAAATTCACCTTTCTCAACTCATAGGATTGGATGAAGTTTCATGTGGAAAATATGATTGGACATGTCATTTATAGTTGTAGATACCTTTTCACCTCTAAATGCAACACCTAGTCTTCGTTGTTCAAGTATAGTTACGAATGTGTATGTAGTGTAGGAAATTGTATACCTTTACAATTTCACACTATGTTTGGGTCGCTTAATTTATTGAACTTAATTAAGCTTCTAATTTTCCAAATTATGCATTTGAAAGCCTTATTTTCCCATTTTTCAAAAGGAGAACCAATATTTAATTAAAGCAATTAATAATTAAATCACCATGGAATATGTGTGTCCTAGAATTGTAGGTCATGAACAATTCACCCATGGGAAAATGGGTCCCCTTCAAGTGTCAAGAAAAAATTTTAAATATGTTTTTGGAAAATTTTTAACGATTCAAATTCAACTTGAAATTGTCAACTTTTGGAATCTAATTTTCAGGAAATTAGATAAAAACCTATAAATACATATTATTTATTATCATTTGACATTTAACATGCATGATCAAGTATTTTCAAGAGCATTCAAGAGTAGATTCATCAATTATTTGTTGTAGCAATCAAGATCCTAACATCATGTAATTCTATGTGTGTTCATGTCATCTTGTGAAGGCTAATATGCATTATTGATCCTAAAGCATCCAAGAATTTCAAGTATCCAAATCCATCATGTAAAGCAAGATCAAGTTCCTTGGAGAGATGTGTTTGACTTCAGTCCTCTAAGGGAAGCCATTGAAGGGTGGTGAGTTGTAGCAAGTGTTCATTCATCATTTCCTTATCTTTTATAATTATCTTTCTATTAAGGTTTAATTACCAAAATGGGGTTTGACCAAGGTAAACCCCCATACAAACAAAACAAGTTTTCCTCCTTGTGTATGTGCATATTATAGGTTGAAGAAGAAATGAAGAGATATTGAAGAAGCAATTTTGCATTGTTGAAAAAGTTGTCATCATTATTGTCTAATCCATAGAAACTAAGTTGTAGAATTTATTTCTAACCTTATGATAGTGGAACCTATGTCAAACAAAAGCTAAGACCCAGATTAGAGGACTATAAAAAGTTATTTTGGAGCTCTATACTTAAACCGATTCACCCAGGGGAAAATGAGCCCCTTTACACTCCTCAAAACATGTTTCTGGTGGCAGGTACATGTGTTCAAACCCTTCTCAGATCTGCTTGCAAACTGTCATTTCCATAGTTGTACATTTGATAATCTACATTTTAGGTATTAGGTGTTATTGTTCATTTTTTTTGAGTGCTTCAAATCATTTTAGTTTGGTTTCAAATCTTTCTTATTGTCCTAAGGACTAAGATCTAGGTTTGATTGACTTGCCATTGAGGTTGAAAGTCAATCTCTACAACTTGTGATCTCTTTCCTAATGAGATTCATGGGGAAAGACACCTATTAATATCCCTAAAGTTTTATAAACAACACAATTATAAAAAGCCCTTTGGGGTTCACCTTTTCTCACCATTTTAGTGTAGTGTGGACTTCCAAACATTACAACTAGTTTCGCATTTACATTTATAACACCTATGCTAGTCCTAAGAGATTTATGACAATCCTACAAGACCTACAATAGTCCTAAGAACCTATGACAATCCTAAGAGACCTATGATAGTCCTAAGCGAATAATAAATGCACAAGATTTAAGTCTTGACCTAGTGATAACAAATTACTAATTTACCTTTTTTCATCTTGATATTCTAATTCTCAAGAAAACTTTAATACATCTTGGTAACTCCATGTGAATTTATAATGTTTATTTCATTTAATTGTATAATCATTTAGCCCAATATCACCTCTAATTATATTACCCAAAAATTTAGCTCCTACACAAGGCTACTTTATATATTTTCCAGGAATTGTAACATGGGGAACTATAAAGTGAATCCCTTATTCTCTCAAGCTCAATTCTATGTTTTCCTTTAGAGTTGAAAGCGCCTTATTACTCAAAAATTTTGGACTCTAATATTTATCTATATTACAAGTTTGAGGGTTAACCTAGGATTCCCCTACATCATACTCTCATATCCATATCTACTTTGGAAAAGATAAGACTATAGCCTTGGAAAAGGATAAGTAGTACTAGCCAAGGATGAAAAGGGACACAACCAAATATGTAACAAGGTGTAGAATTTTCAAGTGGATAAATGATACTCACAAAATACAGGCTTATATATGTCATTATTAGTGCCCCAAGGTCCATGGATAGATTTAAGTATGGACTTTGTCTTGGGTCTCTCAAATAGACGGTGAGGTAATGATTCCATTTTTATGGTTGTTGACATGTTCTCTAAGATGGATCATTGTATTGATTGTAATATTAATAATGATGTAACTAGATGGAGGAATTTTTTTTAAAGAGGTTGTTAGATTATATGGTGTCCCAAAATCTATTATCTTTGATAGGGATACCAAGTTTCTAAGCCATTTTTGGAGGACCCTTTGCAATAAGATGAGGATTAAGTTCCAATTCAACAATTTTTATCAACCATGAATAGATGGGAAGACAGAGGTATTCAATTAAATTTTGGGAAACCTATTAAGATGCATTAGTAGAGAGAAACCTAAGTAATGGGACTTGGCATTGTCACAAGCTAAGTTTTCCTACAACAGTTCAATGAATATATCAACAAGTAAATCATCATTCCAAATTTATTATGGAAAAAATCCTCATGTTGTTTTAGATTTAGTGTATATACCACTTGAAGGTATGAATATTGATGATGGTTTGAAAAACACCTTCATATATTGTAGGAAGAGGTGCGAAAAAAGTTACAAGACAATAATACTAAGTATAAAATTGCAATAGATTCTAATAAAAGGAATAAACTATTCAAAAAATGATATTTAGTGATGGTTTATCTAATAAAAATAAGGTTTCCCACAAGAACCTACAATAAATTTAAATACGAGTGTGTGTAAGTGTTTCTATCCTTAAAAATGCAAAACGCCTAAAGGAAATGAAAAGGAAAGAGCACAAACATTCACCTCAAGATTGGCCTAGTTTAACCCAAACAAAATGCACAAGAAATAACAATTTTTACCTTGCTTGAGTTGTCTCCATTGGTTGGCCCTTTGATGTCGATTTTGTGTGCTCCTTCTTAGAAAAATGACATAAAACCTAATGCAAAATGATGAGGATGAGATGGAGAATGCAATGATGCAAGAGGGTATTTGGATGGATGCACAATATGAGCTCAAGGATGCAACAATGGTGGATGGTTGTTAGAGTTCTTGGATGAGTGCTCAAGTTTTTTTTTATTGCAAATGTGGATTGTTGTGCCCTCTAAACAATGGAGGTCCAAGATGAAGCCATAGTGGATAGGATCAAGGGCTAGGCTGATTTGAGGACTCACAAGCCCTCACATCTTGACAAGTGGTGGGTAAGGTGTCAAAGGAAGGTGAGGTGGAGGTACTACATAGTAACTAGGGATTTGGACAAGATCTCCTCATAAAGGAGGTCCCTATACCTATGTGGGTGATGGGATATGTGAGTAATTAAAAATCCTAAAATATTCACATGGGGATGAGGAAAGGAATTAAAAATTCCTTACAAAGCCTAGGGAGAATAAATGTGAATTTAAAATTCACATGGGGAATGGGTTGCCTTCTCCAAAAGGAGAGCAATAAATGAAGTTGACTCTGTACATATTCCATAAATGGCATAAAGATTAGGTTGACCTAATCAAGTGATTAGAATTGTACAAACAGAGGATGAAGCAGACTAATGAAGAATTAGAGACAAGTGGGGTATTATGGAGGATGTGAACCTAATCATGATTGGGGTGTGCACATCCTAATCACAGATTAATTAACATAATCTAGATTAGAGAATATTATGGAGGTTGGGACAAGGAGAGAGAAAATAATGAATTTAAAAATTTATTTAAATTCATAGAAGGAAAATGACTAAATTAAATAAATTAGAGTATTTATTTAATTTGGAGAGGAAAGGGGATAAGGGGTAAAGTATTTAATTATTTAATTAAATACCTTAGGAACATTAGAAGAAGGGGAATATTGATTAACTAATAAATTATTTAATTAACACAGATGAAGGGTGCAGGATAGAGAAATAAAGGGGTGAATTTGACCATATGGAGGTGGTCAAATTTAGGTGTCTACATTTTTCCCCTCTTTGAAATACTGTTAGAGTAATAGTGTTTCAAAGAAAGAAAAAATATAGACAAGTCGATAGAAGAAAGAGTATTAGACGATTCCCAAGCGTGGAAGAAGTTGTGTAGGCTGTCTAATCATAAAGAGATGAAGAAATATGCCCCAATGTCTTAGGGAAATAGACAGGACAGAGGAATGAAGGAAAATGGCAGGGTATGCCCCCTCGAGAGGGTGGATGAGGAAGAAAAAAGGGGGCCTTGTGCAAATTCTCGATATGGAGAAACAAAGGGTATCACAGGAGAGAGTGTGAAAAACCATGAAGAATGACTTTTAAATGAAGGAAAATGAGCAAATGGGGTGCTAATGGCAGCCCACATAAGAAAAGGGGTGAAACGAATTAATAAGAGGTTAAATAAAGGGTAAAAATTACCCAAAATTTAAAAGGCTAAATAGGTGCAAAAGTCAAAAATTATAAATAGTAAATTTGAAAATTACTATTTACTATTTGCATACTTGGTAGCTGACTAAGCAAGAGAGAGAGAAAGAGAGTGATGAGGATGGCTGACAGGTCGAGTGAGGATGAAGGATTCTTGGAGGATGAGATCATCCATCGAGGAGAGGAGGTGCGCCAATTTTATTATTACCGAGCAACATTGCACTAGGTAGGGTTCTGAACCCACTTCGTGATTTGATTTTTAAAAAATTGCATAATTTTAATGGGGGATTTAGGAAACCTAGGGTACAAGTCCACGGTGGAAGGGCGGATTCGCCCATCTACTAGGAAAGTTCGCATGTCCAACCGGGCGACTCAAGAAAAGGGTGAATGTGTGATTCATAGGGGTAAACACGTTGGGGAGGGACGATCACCAAATCACCTCTCCTTGAGAAGGAGCATTTTTTCTTGACACAGGTGAATGGGCCAGAAGACAGGTGATTTCAAAATCACCTAAAATGAGGGAGGGAGAATGCTATCTCACCCAAAGGGGCAGCAAATTTGCCCGTTTAGAGGGACAAAGACATAGGGGCGATTATGAAATTCTCCCTCAAGGGGAAAAGGAAAATCTGCCTAGAAAAGAGGTGAATGCATGTTAGGGAAAAGAAAGGGGAAATTCAGACTTGGACTGGGAAAGGGGAAAATTCGCCAGTAAAACAGGAGAATTCAGGATCAGATAGGGAAAGGGGCAAATTCGCCAATGAGACACACAGATTCGCAAGGGGATAGGAAAAAGGGTGAATTCGCCAGTGAGATAGGAAGATTCATGAGGGCACAAGAAAATGGTTGAGTTCACCTTACATAGAGGCGAATTCACCAAAACCGAGGTAGGGGAAAAATGATGGAAAAGAAAAGAAAATGAATTATGAAAGACTGAAAGAATGTTCTGTGTGGATGCAGAACTTTGAGACCTTGAGGACTCTTGAGAGACGATCAATGGTTTTGGAGGTGGATATCAGGGCGATGAATTCCCATGATCATGTGGCATTGGCATAGATGGGGCTACTACAAATGTTGGGGTATCCCAACATTAGAGCACATCGGGAACTCCTGACAGGACTAATGGAGAGGTGAAGCTTAGAGATGTCGACCTTCTATCTCCTGATAGGGGAGATGACAATGGCATTGGAGGATGTGTGGAGGATCCTTCGGCTACCCATCAAAGGGAACTTGGTTAGTTGGACACAGAGCTAGGGCCAAGATCTAGACAAGAGCCTATGGGCGATTTTTAGATGAGCTGACCTTCCCATCTATGGGAAGGAGTTGGATTTTGATGTGTGCCTAAGATTCAATGTACCTGCACTACCATTGTACCTCTGCAATCTGATCAGTGGGATTCTACTACCAGATAGGAGCAGACGCTTTTGTAGCCTCATGGTCATTGAGGTTTTCCAACATATCATGGAGTGGCGGGAGGGAGAGTTTGCATGGGGGTGTGCGTGTTAGCCCAGCTGTATTGGGATATGCATGTGGTTTACTACAAGAGAGCCCTCAGTGTCACACATGTGACACTACTCTAGGTATGGGCCTATGAGCACATGATCATTACGAGGCTAGGGATTCTGATAGTAGGGACATAGGATGAGACACTACTAGTGGGATACTAGTATGGTACAAAGTATGGCTAGCGACTACACTACCTGGGTGTGAGCAACCTAGAGGCATGGAGAAGGAGGTTGGATGACCTGAGGGAGGACCAGATTATATGGAGACCCTATCAGAGGCAATGATTTTCTAGATGGAGAGAAAATGAGAGGAGGCACAGAGGCTATTTCTTCATAGTTTTCTATTTGATTAGACGAGACCTGCTCATTGTTGAGCTTCACAAACTAAATAGGGTCATGAGGAAATTTGGTCTACAACAAGATACAATCATAGGGCCTTAGATATTTCATCAGATTAGCCGACAATGTGTATGGGGTGATCAAATCATGAAAAATTTTATAAGGTAGATGTGGGAGGACCTACAACTGGTTCCATATCCTTGGAGAGGAGGGATGGAAGATGCAGGGATGACGGTGCAGTACTCTACATGGTGGACAGAGCATAGGCTAGGGTGGATGACAA
This sequence comes from Sequoia sempervirens, assembly GCA_007258455.2. Lineage (NCBI taxonomy): Eukaryota > Viridiplantae > Streptophyta > Pinopsida > Cupressales > Cupressaceae > Sequoia > Sequoia sempervirens. The sequence goes on along the minus strand of VDFB02000003.1, from coordinate 734,080,810 downwards.
GAGTGCACCCAATTGTAGGGGCACTAGGATACGGTTCAGAGGATGAGAGGATAATGGTCAGACACCAGAGGAGAGTCAAGAGGAGAGGCGACTGACAGAGGATGGGTGGAGATATAGAGGCTAAGGTGGAGGAGGTGAGAGGAGACCAACGGGTGAGAGGGAAGGGGGAGGTAATGGATTAGGATGCCCCAGAGGTACATCCACTGGTGATGGTACCATATGTACCTCCACCACCTGAGGATCCAAGTGGTACTACTGAAAAAATCTCTAGCGAGAATGAGGATTATAGAGCATAGGCTCAGGGATTCAAAGGCAGATCAAGAAAGGTTGTAGGTAGAGGTAGATAAGTTGCAGGCAGAGCGACAAAGGGATTATGGAGAGCTAGTGGATTAGGTAGCCAAGTAGGTGCATGATGCAGAGAGAGAGGGAGGACCTAATGAGGTAGCTAGCATAAATGCAGAGGGGGATGGAGGAGATGATGAGGGAGATGGATAAGCTAAGGAGGGAGCAAGATGAGCTCCGAGATAGAGCAGAGTGTGCGGAGATGACAGCGGGAGGTGCAAGGGTGATGTTAAAGAGAGATGAGGCAACAAAGGCACAGGTATAGGCCTTGCAAGGTGAGAGGGATGCAGTGTGACTAGAGATGTCATGGATGCAGGAAAAAATAGACTAGCTGAGGCTGGCATGGGATGCATGGGATTAGGAGAGGAGGTACCTGGTTAGATTATGAGACAAGTATAGGGTGGAGTGGGACATGGCGAGGGCACATGGATCAAAGAGGGATGAGTATATGAGAGAGTCCAGCTACTACATCAGGGCTTACTTTAGATAGGTTCCAAATCCTGCACTCCATGTACCTCCATATGTCCAAGTAGAACCACAGATTCCAACATCATCACGCTCAAGAGAGACACATACACAAGGGTACAATAGTTACCGTGAGACTCCCCCATGTAGAGGACTAGTGCCAAACTCCCCTTAGAGATCAGATGGAGCCAACACAGGGTAGAGAGGACAGGAGTAATAGGATCTTGAATTTTTTGACAAGTGCAGAGTGGATAGGCAATGGATAGCGATAGGGGTTACATATTTTACAACATAAATGAGACATGGATTATTTCATTCATTGATGTGGTCTTTGTATTTGATTAGAGATTTGTACCTGTATTTTATTTTATGATTATGGATGGACATGACAGATATGTATTTATGCTTTTATGGTGAATTTATTATGGAGTTTGTGATGAACTTGATATTTTGGCATTTATATGCTATGCAATAGACATTATCAACACTATGTGTTATTATGTGATGGATGTTTATTTGTGATCATGATGTATGTATGCGATGTGGTGTGATATGTAGATGATTATTATATGTAAATACCTATGTGCATGACATGGATTGAATGCATTATGTCTAACATGTTGTGATGCAGGATGTGATGGATGATTTATGATTTTATATACTATGATCATGGGACTAATGCTTTGTGATCAGGTGGTGATGTATGTGTGGAGATAGAAAACTTATGCCTACAATGGATATGTTTAGAAATAACTATGATTGATTCAACAAATGTGATGAATATTTGTGTTATACACTGTATAGTCAATTTTCTTTTAAATCTAGTGGGAATTTTTTTCAAGCATATTATTATGATTTGATGTATGTTACGAAAATGCAATGTGATGGACCAAATGAATGATGTGATGCATATGTACTAATGTTATGAATGAACAAAATGGATGTGATATAATGCAATGTATGCAATGTATGTAATGAGATGAACTAATATGTTTAGAATAATGACTCTAAACAACCTAAAAAAAGATAAAGGCAATGAAATGATAATGAAATGAACATAAGATGCTTAGAATAACCAATTAAGATTAATCTAAACAACTTAAAATGAACATGATAATGATGAATGCACATGAGATGAAATGAAATGAATTTGAGATGCTTAGAATAACCAATTAAGATCAATCTAAACAACTTAAAATGAACATGAGAATGATAAATGCAACATGAGATGAAATGAAATGAATGAACTTAAGATGCAAGATGAGATGACATTGATGTTGTTTGGGATGAAATTGTACTCTTTTTGTTTAATATGACATTGATCAAGATTAATGAATGATGAATTCACCTGTTTCTATGATGGGCATGCTTGTCCTTATAGTTATGTATCAATCTCATTTGCTTCACTCATTTTGCATGTCATAAACCAGGCATTTGAGAGTAGAGATGACCATGGTACTATCGGTGTAGTAATGAATGCAACCTACATGAATGATGGGTGTGATTAAATTCCTTACAAAAATTAATATATGAATTAAATTAGCATGGGCATGAGTGTAAATAAGGGCTTGCATAGTAATGGAATCCATTAATAGGCCTCCTTTATTTGTGTATCATGCTTGCTTTAGCTTATGTGGTCAACAAGAGGGAGGTAGCCTGCCAAGTACTTTCCCTATAATCATATCAAAATGAGGGATGGTGGGTGTGATATTGCACCTGTCAAACACCATAGGAATCTTAAGAAGAAAAAGAAGGTGAAAGAGGATTGTTTGCACAACCGAAATCACCAATCATAGGTGATGGGAAAGGGTGGATGGGGGGAGATGCAATGCAATGGAATGAGAAATGAAATGCAATCCTAATGCTATTTTTCCAATTTTGAGAGCACTGATTTTTTCTATAGCACAAGACACGATATGCTATTGTATGAGGAACCAAGGAAGATTAGTGTCTAATACATGAAACAAACATAGCAGACAAGGAGGCTATTCCAATACCCCAAAGTCACAATGAATTTGGTTGGGATAGGTATTGGAGTAACCACAAGCACAAAGGATTCCCCAACATAACACAAGACCACAAGGATCTTAGTGGGTACTACGTGGGACAACCAAGAAGATAGAAATAGAAAAAAGATCAAGATATGCCCCTATGTTTACCAGTCAAAGCACGCCATGATATGATGGATCATGGCAACCCTAACAAGGTATGATAGGAAGCTCAAATGATAAACAAAATCCAAAAGTGTTTAAAAAAAAATCAATTTCAACGTCCTTTGCTACAGGACCAAAAGGTGGATGGGATTGATGCAGTCTAATGTAGGAAGGATGCATCTTATTAAGACCAAAGATAGAGACTAAACTAAGTGATCGACATGACTTAGGATACTCAAAATTGATTGAACCTTGTGATACTAGTGGATCTTGTTTGTTAAGAACTAGCTAGATAGGGACATACTCAATGACACAACACATGAAACAAGACACAAGACCAACACACCCTAAAGACCTAGGGGCTTAGGGGTTGATCAAAGATTAGCCTTGCCTACATGAAAGTGCAAATCTCTCGTAGTTCAATAAAATACCATGGATAAAAGAGAAAAGAGGAAAATGGAGACCAAGATGGATGCCAAAGACTAAATTAACAAAATCCCCAGGGGTAGATAAAATGATCAGCCTTGCGTATGTGAAAGCGCATGGGCAACGTAGTTTGATAAAAAGAACAATGAAAAAAGATGGAACCAGACAAATGCATGATGGGGGACTAACACAATGGGATAGAAAAAATCCCTAAGGAAGATCCAAATCAATCTACAAACTGTACTATTTCAAATAATGGTAACTAATAAGGATATTTTTCAGGCAGAGAGATTTTCTTTCCCACCCATTCATAAATAACTTCTTGTCATGTCATGAACAACGAATCCAACTGCATACTCCTTAATTTAAAGAAAAGATGAGACCCAATGAGGATTGACATGATGAAGGATCCCAAGTGATGGTGGGAAACTGACAGATGACACAAACAGAAGACAAAAGATCAAATTGGGATAAAAGCTCAGGATTGTGGATAGCCAATAAAAATTGTCCAATGCTCAACCAAAACATACCAAGTGATGGATAAGCAGAGATCAATGAAAGGATTGGATTGATAGGATGCTAAGATAGGATGTGAGGATAGGATGGATGGAAGCATAAAGCAACTAGGATGCAAGGTAGACAATGATTAAGCCCTCTATGAATGGTGCTTGTTGCTAAGTTTTCACCAAATGTACTTATCCAAGGAGCCATCAGGGGTGGTTTTCACCATAGGACTGATTATTTCTCTTAACTACTTTTGGATTTTTGACTTTTTTGATTTTTTTGTATTTTTGACAATTTTTTACTCTCTTTTTTGGAATTTTTCAAGATAGGATAACCCAGCTGACTTAGGCATAAAACCTCTTTAGGTACATGATGTTGATAGGCTCCTCTAGGGGCTCTCCTT
>VDFB02000003.1:734027543-734076417 GCA_007258455.2 Sequoia sempervirens | reverse complement strand
TGTTCCTCAATTATTTTAGCCTAAACAGACTCCCAAGTCAAAATTTATGACCTCCAGAGGTCCTTGCATCATTCTCCTTTGGTTGAGAAGAATGCAACTCCTGCAAGTTGCTTTCTTAGAACCTATGTCACTTATTCTAATCCATCTTCTTCAATTTAGAATCTATACTCCATGTATTATTTTCTTGTGCTATCCTTTCCCACCAAACCAAGTACTTGTTGTATTGACCTTGGCATGTGGATATCATCTTCTTGTCCAAAATCCGTGCAATTTTTTCCTTTTTTGTTGGAAACCCATTACTTCCAATTCACTTCATCCTATCCTTCTTCATCATGAACCTCTTCACGAAAATAATATAAATAAGAAACATTAAATATAAGATAAATATCAAAGCTCTTTGTTAAGTCCATCTAGTAAGCATTTCCATTGATCTTCTTTGTAATCTTGTAGGGACCAATTTTCTTGTTGTAGACCCCTGAATTTAACCACCCCCATATGGTCAAATTCACCCCTTTATTTCTCTATCCTACACCCTTCATCTGTGTTAATTAAATAATTTATTATTTAACTAATATTCCCCTTCTTATATTGTTCCTAAGGTATTTAATTAAATAATTAAAAACTTTACCCCTTTATCCCCTTTCCTCTCTAAATTAAATAAACACTCTAATTTATTTAATTTAGTCATTTTCCCTCTATGAATTTAAATCAATTTTTAAATTCATTATTTTCTCTCTCCTTGTCCCATCCTCCATAATCTTCTCTAATCTAGATTAAGTTAATTAATTTGTGATTAGGATGTGCACACCCCTAATCATGATTAGGGTCGCATCCTCCATAATACCTCACTTGTCTCTAATTCTTCATTAGCATGCTCAATCCTTTGTTTGCACAACTCTAATCACCTGATTAGGTCAACCTAATCCTTATGCCATTTATGGCATATGTCCAAAGTCAACTTCACTTATTGCTTTCTCCTTTTGGAGAAGGCGACCCATTCCCCATGTGAATTTTAAATTCACAAATATTCTCCCTAGACCTTGTAAGGAATTTTTAATTCCTTTCCTCGTCCCATGTGGATATTTGAGGAATTTTTATTTCCTCACATACCCCATTACCCACATAGGGACAAAGACCTCGTTTATGAAGAGATCTTGTCCAAATCCCTAGGTACTATGTATTACATCCACCTCACCTTCCTTTGACACCTCACCCACCACTTGTCAAGATGTGAGGGCTTGTGAGTCCTCAACTCACCCTAGCCCTTGATCATGTCCACTACAGTTTCATCTTGACCCTCCATTGTTTAGAGGAACTTCCTCTAAAAATGGAGGAATTTTTCCTCATTTGAACAACACAATAATCCACATTTGCAATAAAAAAACTTGAGCACTCACCCAAGAACTCTAACAACCATCCACCATTGTTACATCTTTGAGCTCATACTTTGCATCCATCCAAATACCCACTTGCATCATTGCATTCTCCATCTCATCCTCATCGTTTTGCATTAGGTTTTATGCTATTTTGCTAAGAAGGAGCACACAAAATTGACATCAAAGGGCCAACCAAAAGATACAACTTAAGCAAGGTAAAAATTGTTTATTATTGTGCATTTTGTTTGGGTTAAACTAGGCCAATCTTGAGATGATTGTTTGTGTTCTTTCCTTTGCATTTCCTTTAGCCATTTTGCATTTTTAAGGGTAGAAACACTTGCACATATTTCTAGCACACCTAGTGGGACCCATGTCATGGGTCTACACTTTGAAGTTTTCTATTGTTTTAATTTTTCAAGATTGGATTTTACATGCAGGGGAAAATTCACCCCAACAGGAGAACTCGCCAGTTATAGAGGCAAATCTGTAGTCGGCAAAGGCGAACTCGAATTTTCCTTTTTGTGAAAAGAGGCGAATTTGATGAGAAAGGAGAACTTGCTTGAAACAGAGGCAGACACGTAGTGGTCTTCGAGAATAGGTGAGATCAATTGAGTTATAGAGGTGACTACACATTCACCCCTTCCACCTGAATAAGCGTCTTCAAATTTTCCCGTTCTTCCAAATAGGCAATTTTGATCATCATAAATAGGCAAATTTTCCTTACATAGAGGTGAATTTGAGGTATTCTCGAATGTTTAATTTTTACGATTACAGTTTCAATTTGGTTTCAATTTCGGGTACTGATCAACTAACCTGTTTGTTTGTGAGTGTGTCATTTTACTAATGATTTGTGCATCAATTGTCCCTTGTTCATCCAAGACTAGTGGTGAAAATTACTGACATATTTTCTGCAAGTCGATTAGTTGAAGACCCTTAGATTAGCTCTATTTGTTGTCTATATTTCACACTAATCTAGGCACACGTAGAATTAATTAAAGGGTCAATTTAAATTGTTTGCTATGTTTGGGAACAATTTGTATACGTATCCACTCCCCTTTCACCTTTCAGTGATCCTAGGTGATGAGAAATCGTAGTTTGTTCTAGTCTAGTATAGTCTACCTAGGAGGTGCTAGTGCATCTAAGCTCTCCCCTTGCACTACATGTGAGCCTGGGGACCAACCAAAGTGTCTAGTATCTTCTTCCCTTAGTGGGACCTACTTGGGATTTCATCACCCGGGGGATGATCCCAACCACGTGTTACCAGCGGGGTATATAAAGGGGGGAGAACTAAAGTTGTACCCCGATCTAGTCATGTCATGTTTAGTGAAGAATCAAAGCTAGGGCGATACCTCGATAAGACATGTAAGGTTGGTCTAAGTTTCCAGTACCTCATTGGGGCTCTTGATACCTGCTTGTGATGAGCTAGTGTTCACGGTTGTGCCTCACATACCTAGCATATATCGAGGATGCACAAGATTGCCTCGTGTATCCTAGATAGAGACCCATGTTTTAGTTGTGGCTTGGTTTAGTGTAGGGGATGTGCACCATACCTCAAATTTACTCACCACGTACTCCCTTGGGTTGAGATAGAAATCCTCATGGTGGACTATGATAGTTCTTGAGAGAGAGTGTGAAGGTGAGCTCGTGGTGTCTGTTCATGAACTTGTGCCACTGGAACACTAGCTATCTACCTTCGCTAGAAGGTGATGCAAAGAACCACCCTAGTATCATAGAGTATTAACCTTGGGATTTCCACTCAAGGTGGTGGGTCTATATCAATTTTGTAAACCTTCAATACTAATTTTAGGATTGTGTTGTCTGGCATGTCTTCTTGTGCGATACAAATGCTTATTTTCAGTTGAGTCATTCTAGCCTTCTTGTCTGTTGTTTTCTATGTTTGTTGTCCTTTTCCATAGTTAGCCCCTACCCTCATAGGTGAATTTGCTTCCTATAGAGGAAAATTTTCTTTGTGGATAGGCGATTCTGCCCTATAAAGGGGCAATTTTGTGTCTGAGTTCGGTCTAGGTCATCCCTTTTCATCATTGTCAAAGGTGAATTTTCCTAGGGGTCCCTTTCTTGGGTGACTTTGTGTCCACCTATTCTCTAAATAGGAGAGTCTTTCCAGCCTTTAGGTGAGTCTATGTCCAGTCCTTATCTATTGAGTCCACCCATTCTCCATAGAATAGGAAAATTTGTCTCATCTTGGGGCGAACTTGTTGTCCATAGGAGCAATCCCATGTTCTATCCGAGTCTCCCTCATTTGTACATCTCCTTCTAATAGGTGAACCTATTGTCCACAGGGGCGAATTCGTGTCCGCCCATGTCATCCCCTTTCGTGCAGTCTAGACTTAGGTGAATTTGTTTGTCTGATAAGTAGTCCCATTCTTAGGCGAGTTTGTTCCCTTCTATACATTTCTAGAAATAGGCGAGTTTGTTCCTCCTCAATAGGCGATTTGAATTTTTTTTGTATGTTTCAAGATATAGAAAAATTTGACATCCTTGTTAGGAAATTTTGCTAATCAAGTCGTCCTGTTCCCCTATGGTCTCCTGAAAGTTTAAGCAATCTTGTGTCTTAGGTAGGCGATTCTATTAGTAGTTTGGGTGATCTTGCATCTAGATAGGCAAAGTTTTACCCTAGGTTCACCCATTTCTTTTGTGTCCTCAAGACATAGGCGAGTTTGAGTTCCAGAAATAGGTGAATTTGATTGACACAGAGGCAATTCTGTTGACCTAGAATAGGCGAAGTCGTGACCTGAAAGGGATAAATTTCACTACACAGAGGCATATGCGCTTCCCATACAAATTCCAGAGAGTGAATCCTTTGGGCTACTGAAATCCTATCTATTTGTTAGTCCTTATCTGCAATCAAATTTTTTTATCATCATCCATCCACCCATAATTGCCACTTTAGTCCATCTTCATTTTCCAAAATTTGTCCATCCATCAATCAAATCATTTAGGTGCATTGTAGAACATCACTATATTACATTTCTATCATAGGTTTATCAATCCCAATCCCTTAGACTTCATTTTTGAGGCCTTTATCCCAGTTGGCTTAGGTGCTTGACTCTGATCGTCATCCTTCACACTTAGGATTGGTATTCATCCTGAGTTAGTAATCATTTACGGCCCAATCAATCTACTTCCATCTTGAGGTAGATTCAGTGTTGTAATCATCCTTTTCATCATTTAATCTAATCGTCAGCATCTTGCATCATCTAGTTTGACCTTTGAACTTGGTTTAGAATAAGTCTCATCATCCTATCCAATCAATCATCCAATCCTATCAATTGTCTCATCCCATCAATCAATCTAATTGAATCCAATCACATCCTCTATCCAATCGTCCAATCAATCAATCTGCCATCTAATCCAATCAATCCTTTAATCATCATCTAGATCCTTCATTTAAGTGCACCTTAGAGTGTAGCTTCATCTTAGTTCATCCTGGTATTTTTTCATTTTCATGCCCCTTACTCGATTGCAAGAAAAGAAACTCATGGTAGAACAACAGGCTCAAGGTACCCAACCTCATCTTCCTCAAGATCCCACTAATGGTGGCTCATCACAATCCCATATTGAGGTCCACACTACTTCACCTCCTATTGACGAAAGCATGGTTTACCAACCTGAGGTCACAGTTGATGAATACCTTAGTAATCCAACCACCATCCAAATGATAGATCATCTCCTTAATGAGCATGGGGATAAAATCCTTGCCACCTTACTCCTGAAGGGATTCAAACCACCACCTGGGCTTGATCTATCAAAATACATCAACATCACACCTGTTGCACCCTTGGTGTCTCAAGATCCTCATAATTCAAAGAGTAATCTAGGTAATTCATACATCCCTAAGGGTCCACTGCAGGAAGGATGGTATCAACCTGGGTTTGGAAACACTATGCTCTATCAAGTCACACATCCTCCTCAAGTTCTAATTTTAGTTATGGGGGCACCTCATCCAATCATTCTGCAAGGCCTTGATCCAAATTATCCTCTTGCTTTTGGTATGCCACAAAATCTTTGTGACCTTCCATCCATGCCTATCCCATAGAGCTCAACTCCCATACCATCTGCACCACCTCTTTCGCCTAGCCAACTAGATCAACTACCAATGAATATTGGGGGGAATCCTTTTACTGCACTGCCTCCACCTCCTATATCTACACTCACATCTAACTTACCACCACCTTCGTTCACATCTTAACAACCACCCCAAGGCAGCATCCCCTCCTCACATCAGCCTAAGGTTAATCTACAGTAGATAATGTCATCGCAACCACCTCACCAACAGTTGTCACAACAACCTTCATCTCAACCTTTATAGAATTCCACCATCCCATCTCAACCTCCACATCAAGTAGCACAACTTATGTCACAACCCTAGTAGTAGCCTCCGCAGCATCTACAAGGTGTTCTAGTACCAATCCCTTAGCGAACGCAAATCTCTACTCATCAGCCAACATCACCTTATCAATTACCTCCTCACCAACTGCAATTCCCTCAACAACATCACATTCCATCTCAACCTCTTTATCAATGCCCACCATCATACCAACAACCACCTCAACATACCCAAGTCCCAACACAAATCCAAAGCAACCCACTACTCAATACCTCTACCATCCATTAAGTACGTATACCACGTTTTCTACCCCATCAAATCCAAATACTAGCCCTACTTATTAGAACCCACAACAATCCCAACCACAAACTTCTTACACAAATCCCGAACAACCACAATTGAATCCTTATTACCAATCATCTAATCTGCAACAACCTCCATATGCTACCCAACAACTAACGACTGCTTATAATTATGAGTCGAATCCATATTACCCGGGTAACAACAACCTTCATATCAGCAAGGTGCTTCCACCTCCTATTATCAAGCATCTCCTTCATACCAACAGGGTGCCTCAACCTCATACTATCAAGCCCCGTTAGCCTATCAGCAATCTTATAGCAATCCGTAGTTCACCTATCCCAATCAATATCAACAAGTCCCTTCATATCAGTGTCCACCATCATACAATCAAACCACCTCGACTCCATCCACATCATACCAGTCATATGCTCATTATAACCAATCCAATATGACCACTCCTCCTTTGTCATCCACACCTATTAACAAGGAGTGGGAAGAGATAAAAGCCTCATTGAAAGACTTGCAAGAAGGGACATCCAAAAATTCTTTCAAGTTTGAAGAGATTTGTCCCTATCTGTTTGATCCCTCAATCTCACTTGTTCCTTTTCCTAATAATTTTAAAATGAAAAAGTTTGACAAGTATAAAGGAACTAAGGACCCAAAGAACCATCTTCAGGAATTATACTCACATTGTCAAGAAGTCTTGCATAATGACAATTATATCCTGCGGTTGTTCCCTAGGAGTCTAACAAGGTGGTTCTAGATTGGTTTATGGCTCTTCCAAAGGGATCAATCTCTTCTTTTGTGGATCTTTTAGAAAAAAAATTTACACACTTCTCCTTCAATTTGGAGAAGGATATTGATACCCTAGATTGTATGAAAGAAAAACAATGTGAGGGAGAGACCTTTGCAAGCTACTTGCAAAGGTGGCATGCTTTGGCTAGTCGAAAGAAATCTCAGCTCAGTGAGAAGGAAATGGTGACTCTTTTCATGGAAAATTCCCATCTAGATATGGCACATAACCTCAATCTTCATTGTGTCACAACCTTTATAGAGGTCATAGAAAAAGGTCCTATCATTGAGAGAGTGCTCATTGCTAAGGGACAAATCAAAATTTATAATCCTGATAAGGATAAGTCATTTTAGGATAAGTCTTTCTATTGGAACAAAAAAAAGGAACATTGTCAATGATGGTGTCACCGAAACCAAGCATGTTCAGGTAGCTAACACATCCCAAAGATCACAATATGTCCCTAATCAACCATCCGTTTCTAATGTCATATCAGTGCCACAGGGGGCACCTCGCTCTCCTCACCAGTCAAAACAACAAAATTAGGGAAACAATAAATGCACATTCACTCCATGGGGAGAATATTTAAGTGTTGTCTTTAATAGACTCCTTCAAGAAAACTATCTAGTCACTTATCTTGTGACCAAACCTTTTGATGAGTCTAAACCAAAGCCTTCCTATTACCAAGAAAACAAATATTGTGACTTTCACAAGATCAAAGGGCATTCCACAAACAAGTGTCATGGACTAAAGACATACATCCAATATCTTATAGATCAAGGTGATATGCAAGTGGATGCAAACTAGGAAACATCATCCAACGCTCAACTCTAGATATATCAAAATTCTTTTCCGAAACACAACCAGGGTGCTAGTACATCGAATGCTAATCTTGGGTTAAACAATAACAACAATCAAAATAACAACACAAATAATGCCAGCTACAAGAATGTATCCTATAATTATTATGGCATCATTATGTGCATTAGTCAGGTAGAGCCTCGTGTGTCCATGATACATGTCAAAGGAAAAGAATCACAATGTGCTATCACAACCCGTTGCACCCGCATCACCATTCCTAGAGCCTCCATGTCCACCCAACCAGCTCTTGTAAGCTCTCAATACAACATCCTTAATCACTTTGGAAAGACTCCAACTAAAATTTACATCCTTGATCTTCTTAAGTCTTCTCTTGTCCATCAAGAAATCCTCACTAAGGCTTTGCAGGATACCCATGTCCCTAATGATATAGATCCTACCCAATTCCAAGCCTTGGTAGGACACTTTTCATCCATGCATTAGCTAGCCTTCAGCCAAAATGATATGCCTTGCATCGATTTGAACCATAACCGTCCCCTTCATATTGAGGTCCTTGTAGCCCGACATAAAGTAAAAAGGGTCATGGTAGACAATGGATCTGCCCTTAATCTTTGTACATTGAAGTTCATAAAATAGGTAGGCTACACCCATGCTAACTTCATAAAACAAGTTATCACCATCAAAGCACACGACAATGCAGAACATGACTTTGAAGGAATTATTTATTTTCCAATTCAGGTTGGCCCTATTGTACAATATACCACATGCCATGTCGTTGATCTGGACCTTCCATATAACCACCTTGGCCACTCATGGATCCATGCCATGCAGGCCATCTTGTCCACCTACCATGAATGTCTGAAGTTCCCATTTGATTGGATTGAAGTGACTATACATTCTAATCCACAACCCTTTGAATATTGTCATGAACTAGAAGCTTCCTTCCCTCACTCTCACTATTGTCCAGGAGTAGAAGTGGGGGCACCTCAGGCATCATTCTCCCATCCATATTCCCACTTGTCATCCACTATATCATCCATTCCAACTTCCACATATGAATCCAAAATTACCAAGGTCTAGATCATAGAAAAAGGTTGTAGTGAGTACAAGAGGCGAATGACTTTAAATGTGACAACCATGCCACCATCTCCTCATACTTATGGTCAGCCCTCTCATTCCATATCAAAAGAGGAAGAGAAGACAATCACACTTAGTTATAAGAACGTGGGATCTAACACTTTCTGATCTCCTGAGACTCGACAAGATCAACCAGAAGATGACATCAGTCAATGGATATACCGAGAAGAGCTTGAGCCTTCTCCCCATGTTAAGGAATATTTCCAGGATACTTATCCTCATGCCTCTAAGCTAGCTGAAAAGTATAATTACCAAGGGGGAGGCCTTGGTGTAGAAGAACAAGGAAGATGGCAGCTTTTTGATAATATTGTGCGACCAAAATTTTTTGGATTAGGCTATGACATGAAGAAAAAAGGTCATGCGCCATCAACTAGTACCTCCAATAACATCAGTATGGATAATGGTCTCCTTGAAGACATACCTGAGGAAGAGTCCATCATACTCACATACGATGACATAAATCTCTCATCCATATTTGATTTCCTATCTATCTTTTCTATCAATCTTTCCCTTCACCATCCCGAACTTATTGATTGGGACCTACGAGGTAGTGCACCTATCGATACATTTCCATTGGTGCATACCGATGTGCATCTCATGGGATTGGGGGAAGATGAACATTCTAACCATAAAAGTAAGAAGAAACAAAATAAAAAAGGGTCATCTAGTGAAAACCTGTTTGAGGCACTTCATGACTCAAAAAAAGTAAAAATAAAGGGTGTATCTGATAGTGAAAACCTCAACGAGGTGCTCAAGGATGGGGATGTTCATCTTCCCCATGTAGGAACTCAATTGTCTGAATGATCTTCTATTTTGATCAAAGAAACTCAAAAAATAAAGGAAGATCCTAAGATCACATATGTAGCCAAATCCTCATCAGAGGAAGAACATTCTATCATCGTCAATGTGCTAAAAGAGGGAATCATCAATTTTGCATGGACTTATTCAGACATGCCAAGTCTAGATCCTACATTAGTGGTACACCATTTGGATGTGCACCCAGATGCCAAACCTTTCAAATAAAAACTAAGAAAGATGCATCCTCAGGTGGCTTTTCTTATCAAGAAAGAGTTGGAGAAAATTTTAGAAGCTGGGTTCATAAGGCCTATCAACTATTCCGACTGGATATCCAACATAGTGCCCATGGCCAAGCCAAATGGAAACATTAGAATTTGTAAAAAAATTTGGGATATCAATAAAGCTTATCCCAAGGATGATTTCCCCCTCCCAAATATTGACATGTTGGTTGACCTTGCAGTAGGGCATAAGATGCTATCCCTTATGGATGGTTTCTCTGGCTATAATCAGATTAGGATTGCACTAGAAGATCAACATAAAACAACCTTCACCACTCCTTGGGGAACCTTTTGCTACAATGTCATGCCCTTCAGACTCAAAAATGTGGGGGCAACTTATCAGCGTGACATGACACATCATTCATATCATAATGGAAGATTATGTTGATGACTTATTTGGGAAGTACAAAACGAGAGAAGAGAATCCCATGATCTTGAAGAAAATATTTGAGTGGTTAGAGCACTAAAAATTACGTCTAAATCCAAAGAAGTGTGTGTTCGAGGTTACATCAGGAAAGCTATTGGGATTCATAGTCTCTGGAAGGGGTATAGAGGTAGATCCAGCAAAGGTCAAAGCAATAATGGAAATTCCCTGTTGTGTAATCTCAAGCAGTTAAGAAGCCTTCAAGGAAAGTTACAGTCCATCAAGCGGTTTATAGCTCAGCTAGTTGACAAGTTCCAATCATTCAAACATCTCCTGCATAAAGATATCACCCTCAAGTGGGATCTAGAATGTTAGCAAGGCTTCAAAAAAATTAAGGAGTACTTGGCTCATCCACCTATCTTAATGCCTCCCATCTGAGGTAAACCACTACTATTGTACATCTCAGCTACATCACTGGGGAATTATTAGCTCAACATGATGAGTCCTCTAAAGAGTATGCAATCTATTACATTAGTCGAACATTGGTGGGCTATGAACTCAAATACTCTCCAATGGAAAAGGATTGTCTAGTTGTAGTCTTCAGTTCGTAGAAGCTTCATCATTACATGCTTAGTCATCCCGTCAAGCTGATATCCAAAGTCGATCCACTTAAGTATTTTTTATCCCAAACTTCTTTAACTGGCCATATGGAAAAGTGGGTCATGCTACTAAGCGAGTTTGACATAGAGTATATGGACCGTAAGGTGATCAAGGGACAAGTTATAAAAAAATAGTTGGTAGATGCTCCTTTGGTGGATGCATATCTTTTGGTAGCTAAATTTCCTGATGAGGAAGTCCTCACAGTTGTAGAAGTAGATAAATGGATGCTATATTTTGATGGGTCATATACACACAATAGAGCTAGTGCGGGTGTCGTATTTGTCACTCCTCAGGGTGACTACATTCCAAAGTCAGTCAGATTAGCATTTCCATGCACAAACAATATAGCAGAGTATGAAGCTATTATCACTGGTCTTAGGATTTCTATTCAATGGAATATCACCCGTCTATGAGTCTTTGAAAATTCTCAATTGATTATCAAATAGGTCAATGCCGAGTTTTAGAAAAAGGATTACAAGTTGTTACCCTACAAATTCATGGTGGATGACTTCAAGAAATACTTCACCTTTATCTAGTTTGAATGGATCCCCAAAGTTTAGAACAAGGTGGCGGATGCAATGGCTACGATTGGTTCCCTCATTGATATACCTAAAGATTGAATGGATTGCGAGTTCCTTGTTGAACAAATTTTAATCCCAGCATATGATATCCCCAAGAGTGAGATGGTGTGCAACATTGTAGGTCCTAAATCATCCCGGTATCATGAAATTTACACCTATCTTTGTGATAATATCCTCCCACCCAATTTTACATGAAATCAATGCAAGTCCTTCATCCAACGCACTTCCTGCTATACCATCGTGGGAGATACAATTTATTGTCATGGGTATGATGGCACTCTCCTTAGGTGTCTGAACGAATCCGAATCTCACACTACGTTAACTGAGGTACATAGTGGTGTCTACATGGCCCATTCTAATGGCATGACCTTAGCCAAAAGAATTCTCAGAGTTGGATATTATTGGCCTACAATGGAGCATGACTCTTGCAATTTCGTGAAGAAATTCCTACCCTGTCAGCAACATGCAGATTTCATACATGCTCCTGCCCAAGATTTACAACCTATCATAGCACCATGGCCCTTTTCTCAGTGGGGTTTTGAATTGATCAGAAAGATCTACTCTCCATCTTTTGACGACCACACTTTCATCATTACCACCACTGAATACTTCACCAAGTGGGTGGAAGAAATTCCACTCTCTCAAATTATGGGTATTCAGATCTCCAAATACATCCTCTTCCATATTCTCTTTAGATATGGAATCCCTTCCACCATCATCACTGACAATGGAAATCCCTTCAAAAACCAATTCATGAAACACTTGTATGAAACTTATCATATCCAGCATCGTTGTTCCATACCCTATTACCCACAAGGTAATGGTCAAGCAAAGGCAACTAATAATACACTTATCAAGATCCTTAAAAAGGTGGTTAATAACACTGGTCGAGATTAACATCTCCATCTTCATCCCTCCCTTTGGGCTTATCGTACGTCCATCTACACTCCCACTGGCACCACTCCATATTCTCTTGTTTATGGTGTTGATGCCATCTTTCCAATCAAAATCAAAATCCCATCACTTGGAATATCTCTAAAGAACCTAATTAGTGATGAAGACACTCTGGTTGCATGAATCAGTCAATTGGAACTCCTAGACGAAAATGGTATCAGGGCCTACAATCATCTGCAAGCATACTAATATCGTCTTAGGAGAATCTACAACAAGAAAGTTCATCCCCATCAATTTAATGTTAGTGGTCTATTCCTCAAGGAGAATTAATGTACGCAACAAGATCAAGACAAGAAAGGAAATATTGAGGCTAATTGGTTGGGTCCTTATGTTGTCATAGATAAATATGGTTATGGATAATATAGGCTTGCTACACCTGAAGGAGAGCCCCTAGAGGAGCCTATCAACATCATGTACCTAAAGAGGTTTTATGCCTAAGTCAGCTGGGTTATCCTATCTTGAAAAATTCCAAAAAAGAGAGTAAAAAATTGTCAAAAATACAAAAAAATCAAAAAAGTCAAAAATCCAAAAGTAGTTAAGAGAAATAATCAGTCCTATGGTGAAAACCACCCCTGATGGCTCCTTGGATAAGTACATTTGGTGAAAACTTAGCAACAAGCACCATTCATAGAGGGCTTAATCATTGTCTACCTTGCATCCTAGTTGCTTTATGCTTCCATCCATCCTATCCTCACATCCTATCTTAGCATCCTATCAATCCAATCCTTTCATTGATCTCTGCTTATCCATCACTTGGTATGTTTTGGTTGAGCATTGGACAATTTTTATTGGCTATCCACAATCCTGAGCTTTTATCCCAATTTGATCTTTTGTCTTCTGTTTGTGTCATCTGTCAGTTTCCCACCATCACTTGGGATCCTTCATCATGTCAATCCTCATTGGGTCTCATCTTTTCTTTAAATTAAGGAGTATGCAGTTGGATTCGTTGTTCATGACATGACAAGAAGTTATTTATGAATGGGTGGGAAAGAAAATCTCTCTGCCTGAAAAATATCCTTATTAGTTACCATTATTTGAAATAGTACAGTTTGTAGATTGATTTGGATCTTCCTTAGGGATTTTTTCTATCCCATTGTGTTAGTCCCCCATCATGCATTTGTCTGGTTCCATCTTTTTTCATTGTTCTTTTTATCAAACTACGTTGCCCATGCGCTTTCACATACGCAAGGCTGATCATTTTATCTACCCCTGGGGATTTTGTTAATTTAGTCTTTGGCATCCATCTTGGTCTCCATTTTCCTCTTTTCTCTTTTATCCATGGTATTTTATTGAACTACGAGAGATTTGCACTTTCATGTAGGCAAGGCTAATCTTTGATCAACCCCTAAGCCCCTAGGTCTTTAGGGTGTGTTGGTCTTGTGTCTTGTTTCATGTGTTGTGTCATTGAGTATGTCCCTATCTAGCTAGTTCTTAACAAACAAGATCCACTAGTATCACAAGGTTCAATCAATTTTGAGTATCCTAAGTCATGTCGATCACTTAGTTTAGTCTCTATCTTTGGTCTTAATAAGATGCATCCTTCCTACATTAGACTGCATCAATCCCATCCACCTTTTGGTCCTGTAGCAAAGGACGTTGAAATTGATTTTTTTTTAAACACTTTTGGATTTTGTTTATCATTTGAGCTTCCTATCATACCTTGTTAGGGTTGCCATGATCCATCATATCATGGCGTGCTTTGACTGGTAAACATAGGGGCATATCTTGATCTTTTTTCTATTTCTATCTTCTTGGTTGTCCCACGTAGTACCCACTAAGATCCTTGTGGTCTTGTGTTATGTTGGGGAATCCTTTGTGCTTGTGGTTACTCCAATACCTATCCCAACCAAATTCATTGTGACTTTGGGGTATTGGAATAGCCTCCTTGTCTGCTATGTTTGTTTCATGTATTAGACACTAATCTTCCTTGGTTCCTCATACAATAGCATATCGTGTCTTGTGCTATAGAAAAAATCAGTGCTCTCAAAATTGGAAAAATAGCATTAGGATTGCATTTCATTTCTCATTCCATTGCATTGCATCTCCCCCCATCCACCCTTTCCCATCACCTATGATTGGTGATTTCGGTTGTGCAAACAATCCTCTTTCACCTTCTTTTTCTTCTTAAGATTCCTATGGTGTTTGACAGGTGCAATATCACACCCACCATCCCTCATTTTGATATGATTATAGGGAAAGTACTTGGCAGGCTACCTCCCTCTTGTTGACCACATAAGCTAAAGCAAGCATGATACACAAATAAAGGAGGCCTATTAATGGATTCCATTACTATGCAAGCCCTTATTTACACTCATGCCCATGCTAATTTAATTCATATATTAATTTTTGTAAGGAATTTAATCACACCCATCATTCATGTAGGTTGCATTCATTACTACACCGATAGTACCATGGTCATCTCTACTCTCAAATGCCTGGTTTATGACATGCAAAATGAGTGAAGCAAATGAGATTGATACATAACTATAAGGACAAGCATGCCCATCATAGAAACAGGTGAATTCATCATTCATTAATCTTGATCAATGTCATATTAAACAAAAAGAGTACAATTTCATCCCAAACAACATCAATGTCATCTCATCTTGCATCTTAAGTTCATTCATTTCATTTCATCTCATGTTGCATTTATCATTCTCATGTTCATTTTAAGTTGTTTAGATTGATCTTAATTGGTTATTCTAAGCATCTCAAATTCATTTCATTTCATCTCATGTGCATTCATCATTATCATGTTCATTTTAAGTTGTTTAGATTAATCTTAATTGGTTATTCTAAGCATCTTATGTTCATTTCATTATCATTTCATTGCCTTTATCTTTTTTTAGGTTGTTTAGAGTCATTATTCTAAACATATTAGTTCATCTCATTACATACATTGCATACATTGCATTATATCACATCCATTTTGTTCATTCATAACATTAGTACATATGCATCACATCATTCATTTGGTCCATCACATTGCATTTTCGTAACATACATCAAATCATAATAATATGCTTGAAAAAAATTCCCACTAGATTTAAAAGAAAATTGACTATACAGTGTATAACACAAATATTCATCACATTTGTTGAATCAATCATAGTTATTTCTAAACATATCCATTGTAGGCATAAGTTTTCTATCTCCACACATACATCACCACCTGATCACAAAGCATTAGTCCCATGATCATAGTATATAAAATCATAAATCATCCATCACATCCTGCATCACAACATGTTAGACATAATGCATTCAATCCATGTCATGCACATAGGTATTTACATATAATAATCATCTACATATCACACCACATCGCATACATACATCATGATCACAAATAAACATCCATCACATAATAACACATAGTGTTGATAATGTCTATTGCATAGCATATAAATGCCAAAATATCAAGTTCATCACAAACTCCATAATAAATTCACCATAAAAGCATAAATACATATCTGTCATGTCCATCCATAATCATAAAATAAAATACAGGTACAAATCTCTAATCAAATACAAAGACCACATCAATGAATGAAATAATCCATGTCTCATTTATGTTGTAAAATATGTAACCCCTATCGCTATCCATTGCCTATCCACTCTGCACTTGTCAAAAAATTCAAGATCCTATTACTCCTGTCCTCTCTACCCTGTGTTGGCTCCATCTGATCTCTAAGGGGAGTTTGGCACTAGTCCTCTACATGGGGGAGTCTCACGGTAACTATTGTACCCTTGTGTATGTGTCTCTCTTGAGCGTGATGATGTTGGAATCTGTGGTTCTACTTGGACATATGGAGGTACATGGAGTGCAGGATTTGGAACCTATCTAAAGTAAGCCCTGATGTAGTAGCTGGACTCTCTCATATACTCATCCCTCTTTGATCCATGTGCCCTCGCCATGTCCCACTCCACCCTATACTTGTCTCATAATCTAACCAGGTACCTCCTCTCCTAATCCCATGCATCCCATGCCAGCCTCAGCTAGTCTATTTTTTCCTGCATCCATGACATCTCTAGTCACACTGCATCCCTCTCACCTTGCAAGGCCTATACCTGTGCCTTTGTTGCCTCATCTCTCTTTAACATCACCCTTGCACCTCCCGCTGTCATCTCCGCACACTCTGCTCTATCTCGGAGCTCATCTTGCTCCCTCCTTAGCTTATCCATCTCCCTCATCATCTCCTCCATCCCCCTCTGCATTTATGCTAGCTACCTCATTAGGTCCTCCCTCTCTCTCTGCATCATGCACCTACTTGGCTACCTAATCCACTAGCTCTCCATAATCCCTTTGTCGCTCTGCCTGCAACTTATCTACCTCTACCTACAACCTTTCTTGATCTGCCTTTGAATCCCTGAGCCTATGCTCTATAATCCTCATTCTCGCTAGAGATTTTTTCAGTAGTACCACTTGGATCCTCAGGTGGTGGAGGTACATATGGTACCATCACCAGTGGATGTACCTCTGGGGCATCCTAATCCATTACCTCCCCCTTCCCTCTCACCCGTTGGTCTCCTCTCACCTCCTCCACCTTAGCCTCTATATCTCCACCCATCCTCTGTCAGTCGCCTCTCCTCTTGACTCTCCTCTGGTGTCTGACCATTATCCTCTCATCCTCTGAACCGTATCCTAGTGCCCCTACAATTGGGTGCACTCTTGTCATCCACCCTAGCCTATGCTCTGTCCACCATGTAGAGTACTGCACCGTCATCCCTGCATCTTCCATCCCTCCTCTCCAAGGATATGGAACCAGTTGTAGGTCCTCCCACATCTACCTTATAAAATTTTTCATGATTTGATCACCCCATACACATTGTCGGCTAATCTGATGAAATATCTAAGGCCCTATGATTGTATCTTGTTGTAGACCAAATTTCCTCATGACCCTATTTAGTTTGTGAAGCTCAACAATGAGCAGGTCTCGTCTAATCAAATAGAAAACTATGAAGAAATAGCCTCTGTGCCTCCTCTCATTTTCTCTCCATCTAGAAAATCATTGCCTCTGATAGGGTCTCCATATAATCTGGTCCTCCCTCAGGTCATCCAACCTCCTTCTCCATGCCTCTAGGTTGCTCACACCCAGGTAGTGTAGTCGCTAGCCATACTTTGTACCATACTAGTATCCCACTAGTAGTGTCTCATCCTATGTCCCTACTATCAGAATCCCTAGCCTCGTAATGATCATGTGCTCATAGGCCCATACCTAGAGTAGTGTCACATGTGTGACACTGAGGGCTCTCTTGTAGTAAACCACATGCATATCCCAATACAGCTGGGCTAACACGCACACCCCCATGCAAACTCTCCCTCCCGCCACTCCATGATATGTTGGAAAACCTCAATGACCATGAGGCTACAAAAGCGTCTGCTCCTATCTGGTAGTAGAATCCCACTGATCAGATTGCAGAGGTACAATGGTAGTGCAGGTACATTGAATCTTAGGCACACATCAAAATCCAACTCCTTCCCATAGATGGGAAGGTCAGCTCATCTAAAAATCGCCCATAGGCTCTTGTCTAGATCTTGGCCCTAGCTCTGTGTCCAACTAACCAAGTTCCCTTTGATGGGTAGCCGAAGGATCCTCCACACATCCTCCAATGCCATTGTCATCTCCCCTATCAGGAGATAGAAGGTCGACATCTCTAAGCTTCACCTCTCCATTAGTCCTGTCAGGAGTTCCCGATGTGCTCTAATGTTGGGATACCCCAACATTTGTAGTAGCCCCATCTATGCCAATGCCACATGATCATGGGAATTCATCGCCCTGATATCCACCTCCAAAACCATTGATCGTCTCTCAAGAGTCCTCAAGGTCTCAAAGTTCTGCATCCACACAGAACATTCTTTCAGTCTTTCATAATTCATTTTCTTTTCTTTTCCATCATTTTTCCCCTACCTCGGTTTTGGTGAATTCGCCTCTATGTAAGGTGAACTCAACCATTTTCTTGTGCCCTCATGAATCTTCCTATCTCACTGGCGAATTCACCCTTTTTCCTATCCCCTTGCGAATCTGTGTGTCTCATTGGCGAATTTGCCCCTTTCCCTATCTGATCCTGAATTCTCCTGTTTTACTGGCGAATTTTCCCCTTTCCCAGTCCAAGTCTGAATTTCCCCTTTCTTTTCCCTAACATGCATTCACCTCTTTTCTAGGCAGATTTTCCTTTTCCCCTTGAGGGAGAATTTCATAATCGCCCCTATGTCTTTGTCCCTCTAAACGGGCAAATTTGCTGCCCCTTTGGGTGAGATAGCATTCTCCCTCCCTCATTTTAGGTGATTTTGAAATCACCTGTCTTCTGGCCCATTCACCTGTGTCAAGAAAAAATGCTCCTTCTCAAGGAGAGGTGATTTGGTGATCGTCCCTCCCCAACGTGTTTACCCCTATGAATCACACATTCACCCTTTTCTTGAGTCGCCCGGTTGGACATGCGAACTTTCCTAGTAGATGGGCGAATCCGCCCTTCCACCGTGGACTTGTACCCTAGGTTTCCTAAATCCCCCATTAAAATTATGCAATTTTTTAAAAATCAAATCACGAAGTGGGTTCAGAACCCTACCTAGTGCAATGTTGCTCGGTAATAATAAAATTGGCGCACCTCCTCTCCTCGATGGATGATCTCATCCTCCAAGAATCCTTCATCCTCACTCGACCTGTCAGCCATCCTCATCACTCTCTTTCTCTCTCTCTTGCTTAGTCAGCTACCAAGTATGCAAATAGTAAATAGTAATTTTCAAATTTACTATTTATAATTTTTGACTTTTGCACCTATTTAGCCTTTTAAATTTTGGGTAATTTTTACCCTTTATTTAACCTCTTATTAATTCGTTTCACCCCTTTTCTTATGTGGGCTGCCATTAGCACCCCATTTGCTCATTTTCCTTCATTTAAAAGTCATTCTTCATGGTTTTTCACACTCTCTCCTGTGATACCCTTTGTTTCTCCATATCGAGAATTTGCACAAGGCCCCCTTTTTTCTTCCTCATCCACCCTCTCGAGGGGGCATACCCTGCCATTTTCCTTCATTCCTCTGTCCTGTCTATTTCCCTAAGACATTGGGGCATATTTCTTCATCTCTTTATGATTAGACAGCCTACACAACTTCTTCCACGCTTGGGAATCGTCTAATACTCTTTCTTCTATCGACTTGTCTATATTTTTTCTTTCTTTGAAACACTATTACTCTAACAGTATTTCAAAGAGGGGAAAAATGTAGACACCTAAATTTGACCACCTCCATATGGTCAAATTCACCCCTTTATTTCTCTATCCTGCACCCTTCATCTGTGTTAATTAAATAATTTATTAGTTAATCAATATTCCCCTTCTTCTAATGTTCCTAAGGTATTTAATTAAATAATTAAATACTTTACCCCTTATCCCCTTTCCTCTCCAAATTAAATAAATACTCTAATTTATTTAATTTAGTCATTTTCCTTCTATGAATTTAAATAAATTTTTAAATTCATTATTTTCTCTCTCCTTGTCCCAACCTCCATAATATTCTCTAATCTAGATTATGTTAATTAATCTGTGATTAGGATGTGCACACCCCAATCATGATTAGGTTCACATCCTCCATAATACCCCACTTGTCTCTAATTCTTCATTAGTCTGCTTCATCCTCTGTTTGTACAATTCTAATCACTTGATTAGGTCAACCTAATCTTTATGCCATTTATGGAATATGTACAGAGTCAACTTCATTTATTGCTCTCCTTTTGGAGAAGGCAACCCATTCCCCATGTGAATTTTAAATTCACATTTATTCTCCCTAGGCTTTGTAAGGAATTTTTAATTCCTTTCCTCATCCCCATGTGAATATTTTAGGATTTTTAATTACTCACATATCCCATCACCCACATAGGTATAGGGACCTCCTTTATGAGGAGATCTTGTCCAAATCCCTAGTTACTATGTAGTACCTCCACCTCACCTTCCTTTGACACCTTACCCACCACTTGTCAAGATGTGAGGGCTTGTGAGTCCTCAAATCAGCCTAGCCCTTGATCCTATCCACTATGGCTTCATCTTGGACCTCCATTGTTTAGAGGGCACAACAATCCACATTTGCAATAAAAAAAAACTTGAGCACTCATCCAAGAACTCTAACAACCATCCACCATTGTTGCATCCTTGAGCTCATATTGTGCATCCATCCAAATACCCTCTTGCATCATTGCATTCTCCATCTCATCCTCATCATTTTGCATTAGGTTTTATGTCATTTTTCTAAGAAGGAGCACACAAAATCGACATCAAAGGGCCAACCAATGGAGACAACTCAAGCAAGGTAAAAATTGTTATTTCTTGTGCATTTTGTTTGGGTTAAACTAGGCCAATCTTGAGGTGAATGTTTGTGCTCTTTCCTTTTCATTTCCTTTAGGCGTTTTGCATTTTTAAGGATAGAAACACTTACACACACTCGTATTTAAATTTATTGTAGGTTCTTGTGGGAAACCTTATTTTTATTAGATAAACCATCACTAAATATCATTTTTTGAATAGTTTATTCCTTTTATTAGAATCTATTGCAATTTTATACTTAGTATTATTGTCTTGTAACTTTTTTCGCACCTCTTCCTACAATATATGAAGGTGTTTTTCAAACCATCATCAATATTCATACCTTCAAGTGGTATATACACTAAATCTAAAACAACATGAGGATTTTTTCCATAATAAATTTGGAATGATGATTTACTTGTTGATATATTCATTGAACTGTTGTAGGAAAACTTAGCTTGTGACAATGCCAAGTCCCATTACTTAGGTTTCTCTCTACTAATGCATCTTAATAGGTTTCCCAAAATTTAATTGAATACCTCTGTCTTCCCATCTATTCATGGTTGATAAAAATTGTTGAATTGGAACTTAATCCTCATCTTATTGCAAAGGGTCCTCCAAAAATGGCTTAGAAACTTGGTATCCCTATCAAAGATAATAGATTTTGGGACACCATATAATCTAACAACCTCTTTAAAAAAAATTCCTCCATCTAGTTACATCATTATTAATATTACAATCAATACAATGATCCATCTTAGAGAACATGTCAACAACCATAAAAATGGAATCATTACCTCACCGTCTATTTGAGAGACCCAAGACAAAGTCCATACTTAAATCTATCCATGGACCTTGGGGCACTAATAATGACATATATAAGCCTGTATTTTGTGAGTATCATTTATCCACTTGAAAATTCTACACCTTGTTACATATTTGGTTGTGTCCCTTTTCATCCTTGGCTAGTACTACTTATCCTTTTCCAAGGCTATAGTCTTATCTTTTCCAAAGTAGATATGGATATGAGAGTATGATGTAGGGGAATCCTAGGTTAACCCTCAAACTTGTAATATAGATAAATATTAGAGTCCAAAATTTTTGAGTAATAAGGCGCTTTCAACTCTAAAGGAAAACATAGAATTGAGCTTGAGAGAATAAGGGATTCACTTTATAGTTCCCCATGTTACAATTCCTGGAAAATATATAAAGTAGCCTTGTGTAGGAGCTAAATTTTTGGGTAATATAATTAGAGGTGATATTGGGCTAAATGATTATACAATTAAATGAAATAAACATTATAAATTCACATGGAGTTACCAAGATGTATTAAAGTTTTCTTGAGAATTAGAATATCAAGATGAAAAAAGGTAAATTAGTAATTTGTTATCACTAGGTCAAGACTTAAATCTTGTGCATTTATTATTCGCTTAGGACTATCATAGGTCTCTTAGGATTGTCATAGGTTCTTAGGACTATTGTAGGTCTTGTAGGATTGTCATAAATCTCTTAGGACTAGCATAGGTGTTATAAATGTAAATGCGAAACTAGTTGTAATGTTTGGAAGTCCACACTACACTAAAATGGTGAGAAAAGGTGAACCCCAAAGGGCTTTTTATAATTGTGTTGTTTATAAAACTTTAGGGATATTAATAGGTGTCTTTCCCCATGAATCTCATTAGGAAAGAGATCACAAGTTGTAGAGATTGACTTTCAACCTCAATGGCAAGTCAATCAAACCTAGATCTTAGTCCTTAGGACAATAAGAAAGATTTGAAACCAAACTAAAATGATTTGAAGCACTCAAAAAAAATGAACAATAACACCTAATACCTAAAATGTAGATTATCAAATGTACAACTATGGAAATGACAGTTTGCAAGCAGATCTGAGAAGGGTTTGAACACATGTACCTGCCACCAGAAACATGTTTTGAGGAGTGTAAAGGGGCTCATTTTCCCCTGGGTGAATCGGTTTAAGTATAGAGCTCCAAAATAACTTTTTATAGTCCTCTAATCTGGGTCTTAGCTTTTGTTTGACATAGGTTCCACTATCATAAGGTTAGAAATAAATTCTACAACTTAGTTTCTATGGATTAGACAATAATGATGACAACTTTTTCAACAATGCAAAATTGCTTCTTCAATATCTCTTCATTTCTTCTTCAACCTATAATATGCACATACACAAGGAGGAAAACTTGTTTTGTTTGTATGGGGGTTTACCTTGGTCAAACCCCATTTTGGTAATTAAACCTTAATAGAAAGATAATTATAAAAGATAAGGAAATGATGAATGAACACTTGCTACAACTCACCACCCTTCAATGGCTTCCCTTAGAGGACTGAAGTCAAACACATCTCTCCAAGGAACTTGATCTTGCTTTACATGATGGATTTGGATACTTGAAATTCTTGGATGCTTTAGGATCAATAATGCATATTAGCCTTCACAAGATGACATGAACACACATAGAATTACATGATGTTAGGATCTTGATTGCTACAACAAATAATTGATGAATCTACTCTTGAATGCTCTTGAAAATACTTGATCATGCATGTTAAATGTCAAATGATAATAAATAATATGTATTTATAGGTTTTTATCTAATTTCCTGAAAATTAGATTCCAAAAGTTGACAATTTCAAGTTGAATTTGAATCGTTAAAAATTTTCCAAAAACATATTTAAAATTTTTTCTTGACACTTGAAGGGGACCCATTTTCCCATGGGTGAATTGTTCATGACCTACAATTCTAGGACACACATATTCCATGGTGATTTAATTATTAATTGCTTTAATTAAATATTGGTTCTCCTTTTGAAAAATGGGAAAATAAGGCTTTCAAATGCATAATTTGGAAAATTAGAAGCTTAATTAAGTTCAATAAATTAAGCGACCCAAACATAGTGTGAAATTGTAAAGGTATACAATTTCCTACACTACATACACATTCGTAACTATACTTGAACAACGAAGACTAGGTGTTGCATTTAGAGGTGAAAAGGTATCTACAACTATAAATGACATGTCCAATCATATTTTCCACATGAAACTTCATCCAATCCTATGAGTTGAGAAAGGTGAATTTTGAATATTTCCTTTTTGATTTATCCTCTAAGATATTTGAAGGTTCCTCTATATAAACATGTAGGTGGAATCAATAAAAGGGTTGGTAGAGTAGATTCTCTTGAGCTTTAAAAACCTAAATTTATGAGGAATTTAGGTTTTTCAGTGGAGTTACAATGGAAGTGGGATTATAATTGGGAATATTGAATGGTGAATAATCCATAGAGTTCAATGAGGTCATGTCATTCTTGGGATTTATAGTGTGGATACTTTGGTCACTTATTTTCTTCTTCATGGCTATGTGTTTTAGGTCAACAATTTGGTTGCAATGAGGTGAATTAATACTATGATACATAGCACATGAACTATGTCAACAAGTGACATGAAAAAATGTATAATGAAAAATAGAACATACCTTAAACTCCAGAATTTGATTTCACTAATTTCATGATGTTGTTTAGTTTATTTTTGACTTCACACTCAAAAATTTAAGTTTTTTGCTAACTTCTTTGATATTTAATGTTCAATTTTATATCAATCTAATAAAATTAGTAAAATTATGAAAAAATGATTGTATATTATCAAATTCAAACAAAAAAAATGATAATTAACATTCCAACACTAGAACATGAAAATATTAGTTCATAGAATCAAATTTAGTTTGAAAACATGCAAACTAGTTCTTCTACATTGACAAAACAAAAAGGCGGTGAAATTATTAAACAATGATTGATATTTTGTCAGCAACATGGAAAGTATGTTTCTATGTTGGATAAAGCACATGTTATAGAAAAAAGATCACGTGGTTCCTAAATCATCGGACCCCCATGCCTTTTTACCAATTTTTTTATTCCAATAGATGCACTCATGTTATAACTTGCATTGATAATCACAATAGGGAGAGAGGAAGAGAGCTATATAGAGAGGGGGTGAGGAGAAACATAAAGAGAAAGAGAGAGAGAGAGGTATAAATAGGGAAAAAGAGAGAGGGATGGATGGATAGGTAGAGAGATAGGTCTAGAGCTCAAAGGAGAGATAGTGAGATAGGGAAGGAGGGAGAGAGAGGTAGAGGTAGGGAGGGAGAGATAGGTAGAGAGATAGGGAGAGGTAGGTAGAGAGAGCCAGAGAGTTAAGAGATAGGTCTAGAGCTTAGGGGAGAGATAGAGTGAGATATAGAGAGAATTAGAGAAAGGGGGAGATCTAAATAGGGAAATAGAGAGAGGGAAGGAGGGAGAGGTAGAGAGATAGGTATAGAGAGAGAGGAGAAAGGGAGAAGTAGAGAGGGAGAGGTAGAGAAGGGAGAGAAGGGAAAGATAGAGAGAAGTAGAGAGGGAAGGAGGGGGGGGTAGGGAGATAGGTCTAGAGCTCAAGGGAGAGAGATATAGAGAGACATAGAGAAAGGGAGATAGTAGGAGATAAATTATTTTTCTTCACACAAACACAAGTGTATTATAATATGCTCACATTTGGGTGAAGAAAAAGTGAGGTAGGTCAAGCAAAATCAAAATTTCTTTATGGGAATGTGATCGTATTATAACATGCCTATGTTATTATCTTCTTTGGTAATTTATAACCTCTAGGGTTGGATTTACCTTGAGCATCCAACCCAAAGGGTTGGACTATCATGTTAATGGCAAAAGGTGTTTTTTTGCAATCTCTCAAAAAATGATACAATCTCAAGTGTGCTCTCCATCAAGTTTACACATCTTTCAATGTTGAGTTAAAAAATGCCACACTAATGTTGACATCTCTCTTAGATTTATAACCATGCATTTTTTTTACATTTCAGATATGTTAAATTTTTTATCTTTAATTTCTTTTGCTAGTGTCTCCACTTCTTCAAAAACCTACATATGGTATTTTTGTTTCATTTTTAACCCTTCATCAAAATTTGAAACAAATTACATTTTTACAAACTAGACTCTATTGTTTGCATGTTCAACATTATTTTTAAATTTTTATTAGCTTCAAAAAAATTAGGGGGGCACATGCTCAATTTTTTGTTTTTAGGATGGATAAAATTTTAAAATTAATAAAAAATCACATATTCATTAAAAAATTAGCAAAAAAATCAAGCGTAAACTACATGGTGTTAGCTAAGTTTTGGTTGAAATGATTTTGAAATACAAAAAAAAATGTTAACATTTTAGGGGGGCCACACTAGATGCTATGTTATATTTTTTGATAAAAATAATAGCACTATGTGTGACCCCCTATTTGAACCCCTTAATCTCCACCATTTAAAAAAAAATAGAAGTTTAAAAATAGATTTAGAGAACTATGACTCTTCTTTTTGTTGTGTCTTCAAATTTTGAGTGCAACCATTTTCAATCATCCAAAATTATTATTTTTATTTAAAAAGAAGTGGCCATTTAAAACCCCCTTTTGGTCCCCCATTTCCATGCACATACCCTCTTATTCTTCTCAAATGAGTAGATTACAAATTTCCCCTACTTCCCTAATCAATGGGTTTGTTGCTAAAATATAAGATAATATACATAAGAGAGCTTGAAAATATAAACTATATCTATTATTATAAGCTAGAGTAGAAAGTTGAACTTCCACCTCTTCATCTGAGTTATTAGAGGGCTAATTGCATGAAAATGAGGGGAAAAAAGAGGATAATTTTTTAAATCACTAAAAATTTATCTTGGGTGAGAATTTGATAATAGCCACACTCAGAATTTAAAAATGTGACTAGAACATGATTTTTAGTGCTTGAAATCTAGTTTCTAAACTATTTTTTTTTTAAAAATGGAGATTGAGATGCTC
This sequence comes from Sequoia sempervirens, assembly GCA_007258455.2. NCBI lineage: Eukaryota > Viridiplantae > Streptophyta > Pinopsida > Cupressales > Cupressaceae > Sequoia > Sequoia sempervirens. Next base: position 734,049,868 of record VDFB02000003.1, on the reverse strand, counting down.
AAATAGAACAAGCACACAAAATGCTCCTATTTTTGTCAAAAAAATATAAGATAGAATCCAATTTTTCCCCTAAAATGTTGAGTTTTTACAAATATTTCATGAATTTCTCTAGTGAAAAATTTGCTAACATCATATAGTTTATACTTTTTTTTGCTAATTTTTTAATGAATATATAGTTTTTTACTAATTTTCAAATTTGATACGTTCTAAAAAAATAAAAAGTTGAGTGTTCTCCCCATATTTATTTCAAAAACCAATCAATGTAAAAGAATAATTTGTTTTAGATTTGGATGAATGAATAAAAAATGACACAAAAAATACTATACATAAGTTTTCAACAAAAAAAGAAGATACACATAAAAAAATTGAAGACCAAAATCTTAGTATATTCAACATGTACAAAAAATTACATGCTTAGAAAGATAAGAGAGAGCTTGAAATTATTATTGTATTTTTAAAAATAAATGGCAACAAATTTGCAAACTTTTTTTTTTTTTTCAAATTTGCAAACTTGATGGAGACGTTTCACAATATTTAGTTATTTTTCTATATTTTATAAAATGCATCTTTGGGCATTGACATGCAAGTCTAACTCTTGGGGTTGGGTACCTAAGGAAATCCAACCCCATTGATTGGCAGTTTTCAAAGCAATTTATAATGGGAGTACATTATAACATGTTTGCACTTAAATGGTAGCATACTTCTTTATGGAATCCAGATGTGAGTACATGATAATGCACTCATGTTATAACACACTCACATTACAATGTACTCGTGTTGTATGCAAATGAACAAAAAATTGGCTACTTTTTTGGTCCCCCATCTTTACGCACATGTCCAAGAACAAGAATTGTACTATTCTAAATCTAGCTTTTAAACTAGTATTTTTTAAAAATGGTTAAGATTTGTGTGCACATAAAAGTTTTAATATTTATATTAACAAAATATAACACAGTATGGTGTTTACCCCACTATTTTTTTTGTTGCACTAAGTAATTTTTAAAATCACTTGGTAAAAATATTATTAATAGCGAGCATTACAAGTGTATTTTTTTTATTAATTTTGTCAAGTGAGTGTATCTTAAAAATTATATCACTAAGTGTGTATGTCACATAACTTACACGATTTTTTTTTTTAATATTTGAAAAATGAAGCATATAATGCTCCTATATATATATATTTAAGTTTTGATAATTGGATTAAAATTTATAAAAAAAATAAAATATATAATGTATCTAAGGAATATAGAAACATTCCTAAAATTATAAAATCAAAATTTTAATATATTCTAAATAGAAAAAAAGTTATATGGTTAGAAAGTTAAGAAGATGTGTGTGATATGAATTTAATTGGGAATTTAGGTAACATTACTTGTGAGGAATTGGTGGTATTATGAAGATACACAAGTAAACAATATAGAAAACTTGTAAAGAGATGTATGCAAAAAAAAAATTGTATATATTCACTTCAAAACAATATTCATATATTTGCAAAAAATATAAAAGCGTACTATAACCTTGAAAGTCAAAATGGATAGTTGGATAGTGACCAAATAACTAACTCAACTAAAATTTTCAAAATGTATTTTAGTATCCCAACTTGACAATATGATAACTTCTAGCCCATTGGGAAAAAAATGAACTTCTTGGTACCATCTGAAATGTCTCAAAGATAAATAGTTTGAGATTCTAGAATGCAACCTACGAAAATACAAATTATTGAAACATAAAAATACAAAAAAAATACATTTTTGATATTTTACATCATCATCTATGCATACACCACCCAAATGCTCTTAAATTAGTGTTCGAACAATGTGACATTTTTCAATGGTAATTCTATTAAATATTATTATAAAATAAATAAATCTAATGTCATTGAATTTGGAAAATACTATTAAAAATTAAAAAAACATGTTAAATGGAGGAAAATTAGAAGCCCAACCCTTTAATCTTGTTATACAATCCTATTCAAAGGGGGGGGGGGGGATATCATAAAAAAAGTGGGTGTGTTATGTGACACACTTGCATTACAAAATGTGTTTGCATTTTCAAAATAGTTAACCTATGGTTTGGTTCTATTGCAACTCTATACATTCCTTTTGTGCATTTTTTTTTATGACAATCCATGATAAATTTTTGTTTAAAATATGAGTACGAATGATTGAATTACATTTAAAATCAAAAGTTTTAGATTGTTGCATTTTTTTTTTGGTTTTAAGACTTTTAGTTGTCAATTTTAGTTACTATCAACATAGTTTTGATAATTTGTTAAATTTTACAAGAAATAATCATTTTATTTTATTTTAAGATTTTATTTGTGATTATTCTATTTATTTTCATGTGATTAGAATTTTAATTTTAATGTATATTAGTAAATTTTTTTTTTGGTACGTAATAGGTTTTAGTATATTGATATTCCAAAATTTTACAGCATGTTTGCCAAGCAAGTATCAAAATGCAGCTTATAGTTACCATTAACAGACCCCAACGACACTGAAGCAACATACCCATTTATTGCCAAAACAACTACCAACACCTACATGAGGCAAACATAGCTATACAAAAACCTTATCCTGATAATAACTGCTACCAACACCAACAAATGCTTATAGAAAACTGACACTACCCAGAAAAAGAAACTTTAACTAACACCATAACAAGACAATTAAGAAGTCCCAACATCACCTAGGAAGCTATTGGCCAGTGCAAAGGACTTGAAATCTAGAACCCATCACTTCCAAATGAAAGCTTAGATTAAACTTCTGCTGGAGAAAATCTGCACCCACCACTGCAATCTGCCTATGTTCAACCAATGCCATGCTCTTCAGGTCTAGTATGAACGAGTAGTATTTCACTACCTCCTCGGGCACATAAAACTGATCTATATCCTTTGGACACGGGGCCCCCATATTTGCAGAGGCGACATAGAGAATCTCCTCTAGCCCAACCAAGTAATCCACCAGAAAAATATTTTTAACCAATGGCTTTGCATCCTTTTTCACCATTCAGATGTTGAGCAACACCACCAGAAAATGAGAAGTGACTGTCGTGTCCACCCTAAATGGCTCTATGCTTTTCAGGAAACCTTTCCCCAAAATAATTTTGACTACAGCGAAAATGAGGGGATCATATTTCTTCTGCAACAGACATTTGAGTCGATGATTAGTGATGACCTAGCAGAAGGCCATTTGCCTCACATTAGAATCCAACATTATAGGAGTATCAAACCCAATTGTAGTCAGGGTCTCAGAGGAAATTTGCACTACAAACTTAGAGCATTCTCCCATGACACTGAGAGAACCAAACAAAATAGTAGAATGAGAATTCAAGAAGAAATGACAAAGACCTCCCACCCAACCGCTGATATATTGTAGATTATTGCACCAAATTTCATTTCCATTTCATGCCATTATTTCCCCGTATGAGTGTCGAGCATGAGAGTAGCCAAGGGATGATGCAAGTTTTCTAGCTCACCTATGGTAATCTATACTTGTAATCTTAGAAGGACAGGTCAGATTTCCAAATTGTGTGCTTTGTAAAATGCCTGACATCTTGCTATTATTATGACAAGACCAGGATTTAATGCTACATCATCACCTAACTCAAACCAATTGAATAGGATTTCCTTTCCACCATGTGATGTGGTAGCCACCTAGCCACCAATTCCTATCATAAGATCTAGCATTATTATCATAATAACACTGCCACCTAGGACATCCTTATCACCATAGAACACACACCTTCCTGATAGTCACGGAATCTCCACAATACTTGGTGTGGAGAGTCACCCTCCCTACCACCCACATATATATTAGCAATTTTTGTGTGTTTAGAAATAACTAACAATTACCATGAGAAGGAACAAGTGAGGAACACTCAAAAAAATTTAAGCAGAGAAATAAGAAAGGAGTATATGAAAAGGCTTCATGAAATGAGAAAATTTGGAGGAGTAGGTATTCCATAAATATAAATTGATATAAATGTAGAAACAAGTCCCAAAACACATGTTGAAATAAAAATAATGAACCAAATTTACTTAGTACAAACTACGAATACATGCTAATAATAAAAATAAAAATTCATAAAAACTAATATATACAATTAAAATTGATGAAAATATTTTAAAACTAATGCCCGATAAAATTCTTGAATGTACTAACAAAATAATTGCTAGTAAATTATAGAAAATAGTTTTTGAAAGCTTAAATAAAATATAAAAGAGTAAATATTTTATTTAAAAATGATAAAAAATGTTAAGTTTAGATAAACTATGAAGATCCTCTATCTAATATCTTTTAATATCAATGGTGAGAAAACTATTGTAAGAAATACAATTAGTGCATATTATCAATCAATAGGTTCAACCTCATACACTAAATATAATAATGTTATCAAATGTGTTTTTACACCAACTATAATGAGTAATAAAAAAATATCATTTAATTAGGAAAACGAGTAGATCAATAAAAACTAGAAACATACTATTGAAAGTAATTGAGATATGTGATATAGTTGAAGATCCTAACAATAATGCACTATAGGAATTCTCAAATAGAATCTCATACAAAGACAAGATTTATGTTAAGATGCATTAAGAAAATTAATTAAATGTAATTTTGAAAAATAACACAAGAGTTTCACCTAATCAAAGAGATGTGAGAAAGAGAATTAGATCTCAAAATCATGAATTTCATCCTAAACATTTATTGGATATGATGTAAACATAGATTTATCAAAAATTTATTTAGAGTTATATTCAAATAAGAATGATTCAAATGTATTTTGTGATGTTCAAACCTTTTTATGTTAAAACAAACCATTCATGCACTACTTGTTGTTATAGGGTGCATATTGAATTTTCCATGGATTAATATATTTATCATCATATATGTGTTACTTTGTACACTGTGTTTTATAGGAATATATAATACAAGTCTCACCTAAGTCATTGAAGAATTTTATTTCAGGTGTGTTGTGTGTAAAAATAGATGTACAATTTTTTTTTTAAAGAAATAATGTTTAAGTTGATCATATATTATCTTTTGGCAGTTTGTAATATTTGTAAAAATATATAAATTAGAGAACACACATGAAATTAGAAAGAAACATTTTTGAAAAATACAAGCTAGTAACATATGGAGTTAAAGATGGCAAAGAGTTAAAAATATGTTAGTCAAAAAGATATATATCTATAGTTGAGTTTATGAGAATATTTTAGGATAAAATAAAATGAGTATGCGATGCATACACATAAATCTTGATTATTGGATGAATAATGAAAGTTATGTTAGGACACATTTCCACATTTTCTAATATTTATATTTTACAGTTACAAATCTTAGTAAATTTTTTTTATTTAGGTTACTATTTTTTACATATATCATTCATGCATGCACCTAATACCATAGAGGAAGAAATAAATATATTGAGAAAGAATCACTTCTACATTAGTGGCATGATCATAGTCATTCCATTGAGTTCTTACAAGGTTTATTTAGATGTTCTATGACAATTTAAGTGACAAAAATATCATATTTAATCAACACATCATATTGTTAGATAACTAAAAATTACAATTCAATAATTTGAGGATTTTATATTGGTTAAGAAAGATGCATGTGATGAGTTACATTCAATATATTTAGAATTTCACTAAGTATTGACACAAAAGGAAGCATTACAGTGTAGGAACATGTATACAAAATTCCCTAATAATAGAAAAGTTAAATTACCAAGGCAGTGCTAAAATGATAGATGAAACAATAATTATGCAATTATGTATAGTGAGACTAGGTAATGAAGACAAGTCTAGAATCTATAATTTGTATGGTTGGTAGATAATGTAATATTGAAAAATATGTAGGTTTTTCTACAATAATAAGATCAAGTGAATTCCACTCATTTAGTAATTTAGATTTAGGTTCATGAGGTAAGTATGCAAAGATAGGGAACCAAAAACTGGTCAAAAGAACCTTTTTGTCCACTTTCTATAGTATGTGAGAGTGATATAATGTGATCATGTTATACTAATTAGAGCATTCAAATGAATCATGATGACTTGAGAAAATCACCAGAGTTTGAATCCATAATCCCTACATTGGTTTAGTTGGGGTTTCCAAATATAGTAGATAATCAACTTTCTCTCCTCCCTGAGATAAATGTTGATATGGTAGCCCATAAATAAAATTCCACATGGGCTTGTGTGTGTGTGAGAGAGAGAGAGAGATGTAGAGACATGCGAGAGAGTGGGATAGAGTGAGTGGGAGAGACCTAAGAGAGAGAGAGGGAGAGAGGGAGTGGGAGAAACCTAAAAAGGAGAGGGGGTGAGAGAGAGAGAGAGGGAGAGACCTGAGAGAGAGATAGAGGAGTGGGAGAGACTTGAGAGAGAGAGAGGGGGAGTGGGAGAGACATGAGAGAGAGGGAGAGGGAGAGAGGGAGTGGGAGGGACCTGAGAGAGAGAGGCCAGAGAGAGACTTGAGAGGGAGGGGGAGAGAGAGAGCGATAGAAACCTAAGAGAGACATATTAATATATAATATAATTTATATACTATATAATATATCAAATATATACCTTAATAATAACAATATTAATATATAACATATATTATATAAATATATAATATATTAATATATAATAAATATATATCATAATATATAATATATAATATATCATAACATAATATATTAGTAATATTATACTATTGATAATTCATAAAATGTTTCATGAAGTTTAGTTTTTTAAAAACTAAACAAAATGGATATTTGTTTAGTGAATTACAAAAAAAAAAAATGGGACCATTTTGAGCATTCCAACAGTACCCACATTCTCTTTGTCATTGAAAACCCGAGTTTTCTATCTGTATTAGACAAATTTCAGCTTTTGGGAGATTCTTTTACACATTTTTAACTTTTACAATCATTTTGTGTGCTCCATTTTATTTTTGCAATGGGGAGCAGTAGTTGCTATAAGAGAAAATTAACAGGTATTAATTATATGTCTCTCTCTATCAGGATATCTATTATGTTTTGCACAATACTAAACCCTAAACCTTAAAAAAACAAAACGAATATCCATTACAAACGAATATTTGTTACAAATGGATACCCATTACAAATGGATATCTATTAAAAACATATATTCGTTTGAAATGGATATTTGTTTAGTGAATTACATAAAAAAACAAAAATGGGACTGTTTTGAGCATTCCAATGGTCCTCACATTCTCTTTGTTGTTGAAATCCCATGTTTTCTATCTATATCATAATTTTTTAGCTTTTGGGAGATTCTTTTAGACATTTTTAACTTTTACAATCATTTGTGTGCTCCTTTTTGTTTGTGTTATGGGGAGTAGTAGTCACCGTAAGAGAAAAGGAAAGAGAAAACTAACAACAGATCAAATTGAAGCATATAGAGAAAAAGATAGAGAAAGTCATAGGAAAAGAAGACAAGGTATGAAAAATACTCAAGTTGAGGCTTCTTCTCCATTGTTAAATGTTAATTCAAGTGAATATGAAATAGAATTTGAAAAATATTGAACATCATATTGAAATTGAAAATGAAAATATTGAAAATGAAAATGAAAATGTTAACATTGAAAATGAAAATGTTGGAATTGATATAGAAGATGTTGAAATTGGTATTGAAACTGAAAATGGCAATATCATTGAAAATAAAAATGTTCATAATATTGAAAATGTTGGAATTGAAAATAAATTTTTTGTAATTGTTATTGAAAATGTTGATAGCATTGAAAATATTGAAAATGGAAATGTTAATAACATTGAAAATGGTGAAAATGAACCTTATGTATCATCTAATTACATGAGAACCCCTAAATGGCTACTTGAAATAGATGAGAACATAATAGATAATCTTGATGGAAAAAGGTCATCATGAATGGTTCGATTGTGGGCTACCAATATGTTCAATTAATACTTTTCCGATAAGACATTAATTGAACAATGTCAACTTTTTGTGCAACTGATAAAGTCTTACAAAATGAGACCATTATTAAGAAAATTGAAGATTCATGTCACCAAAAAGTTGGAAAAAATAGTATTATTGTAAAAAATATTTTTAATGCTCTAACTTCTATTGTAAAGACTAGTAAGGAAAAAGATAAAAGAGCTGCTCGTAGAGTGATTACAACCTCACTAGTAAGCCATCATTTGAAAAAGGATCATTTAATGAGACAAACTTGTATTGATTTAAATCTAAATAGTAAAAAATTGAATAAAGCACTCTCAAGAAGAGGAAGACTCGATAGTCCTCTTTGTTAAAAGGCACAAGACAACTGAGAGGGGTGGGTGAATTAGTTGTCACCAAATTCAAACACAAAACTTCAAACACTTATTAACTTCACAACCACATAGTTATGTTTTTAAGTATGAACATGGAATACAGATAACATAAAGAAAAATCAACATAGTGAACACCATATTTTACGTGGAAAACCCAATGAGGGAAAAACCACGGTGAGGATTAACTCACAATATAAAGTGATAGCAAAACCGAATACAAGAGGCTCACTGCCAAGGGCTCACTACCCAAATACAAAGGGTCACTTCCTACAAAAGGACTCACTATCCAACAGGGAGGCTCACTGCGTACAAATAAAAAAGATAACAAAAAGATCCACCACAAAAATTTACTCACATCCGCAGCCTTGAATAGAAGATTGCAAAAACCTTCAGCTCATTGCTTTTAGGAATCTAACACAATGAAGTATTGTTGCCTCAACTCACTTTTTCACACTTCTTCTCTTCACTTGTGGCTTACTTCGTTACTTGTGTATGTATTAATCCTTCACATATCGACTTGCATTTATACCATCTTCAATCTTAGAAACTTTTTCCAAGGTCGGCCACATATACTTCATTTCATAAATTTAAATTAGGTCGGCAGCTCAACATTCTTGCGGTGGAAAGGAATGAGAGGGGACCAATTAAACACTTAATCAAGACCAAAAAGAATGTCTCGGATCAACCACATGCTTCCTTAATTAAATTTTAATTCTTCATATGAAGTGTAAACACTAGGTCGACCAAACCTAATGAAAACACAAATGAACATTGAAGTACACACTTCCCAGCAAGAAGATAACACGTGGATGACACAACATGCTTCATTATGCACGGGAACACTTCTCAAGTTCCTTCAGATACATCCATAGCAAGTTTAACAACCTTCGAACACAGAACATCTTCCATCAGTCCATCTGGACTATGCAAACACATACAACAACTCTAAAACTCAACTTTTAGATCACCAAACCACAAACATCTTTGCCAAAACCCAGAGAACACCATTACAAGAAATATTCCAGATCTACAAGATCTAAAACAAAATAGTGGAGGACTACAGAGAAGAAACATTTCTCCCAGTCCATAGATAAGCAACTCTGCCAAACCAGTTCACACACCGGTAAACACAACTTTCACACACCATTAAACCATAAGCTAAAAATTAGTAGATATCACCATCAAATCATCAACAACAACCCTTCAGATCTGCGCAAGCATAGGTTCAACACAGAATAAATGTGGAGCACATACTGGAGCACATTTTGAACCCATACATAACTTTGACTTCACTCTTTATTAATTTTCTCAAAAGCATTTGGAAACTCATCATTTTAGCACCTCTACAACATCATAAGGATAGCTCCATGTACTCACAACATCTCAACAACATCTCAACTATACATGCACAATCTGCAACATACTGAAATATGTTGACATCAATGACAATATTAATGACAACACCACCAAACTTGCTCATACTTGCAACAATCTCCCTCTTTGTCATTGATGGCAACACATGATGTGAAAAACCATCAAAGACAACTCTCTTCCTCTTCATGACTCTCTCTCCTTCTTTCCTCTACTATTTTTCACATGAATTTCTCTACTCCTTTGACATCAATGGAAAATATTAAAAGCTCTGATTACTCCCCTTTAGGAGTACACCCATTCAAATTATACTCCAACAATGAAAAACTTTTCTACTTCCCCTATGGAGTAGAACCATTCATCAGTCCAGATAAATGAAGAATCTGTGAATTCACTGGAATGATGCACCTCCATGTGCACCTAGTTTGGAGGGTCAATGAACCCCAACCTCTCCCTAAGATACCCACAAGTATCCTTCGAAAGGGCCTTAGTAAATATATCTGCAATTTGTTCCTTCATTGATACATACTCTAGCCTGACTTTATTTTCCAACACCTTCTCTCTTAGGAAATGATATCTGATAGATATGTGTTTTGTTCTTGAATGCATCATCGGATTCTTTGAAATTTTTATAGCACTTTTGTTGTAACAAAAAATATGAATATGCTCATCACATATCACTCCAATGTCTTTCAGAGTTTGCTTCATCCAAAAAACCTGTGTGCAGCAGGATGCTGCAACAATATATTCTGCCTCTGCAATGGATAAAGAAACCGAGTCTTATTTCTTACTCAACTAAGAAACCAATCTTCTGCCAAGAAAGAAATCACTTCCATTGGTACTCTTTCGGTCATCCACACAACCATCCCAATCTGCATTGGTATAAGCACTGAAAGTGAAATTAGCATCCTTAGGATACCATAAGCCATAATCCGATGTACCTTTAAGATATCTGAATATCCTCTTTACAACTATAACATGAGCATCTTTAGGATTTTCTTGAAATCTATCCAGAGCCTGAGTCTTCTCTCTAAGAAAATTAACCCATGTCATTCGAGAATAATCATCAATAAGGAGCATGAAATATATGTCACCATTTAGGCTTCCTGTTCTAGTCAAACCACATAGATCTGTATGAATTAATTCCAAAATTTTGGTAGTAGATTTCTCTTTTCCCTTAAAACTGCTTCTTGTATGTTTCCCTAACTAACAACTTCTGCAAATAGTAATAGCAAGCCTTGTGATTTTAGGCGGACCTCATACAACATTTCTTGAACTGATTCTAACCAGATTATCAAAGTTTACATGTCCCATTCTTCTGTGCCACAACCAAATTTCATTGACTTGAGATACAAGGCACTAACCATCCACACCCTTAAGCTGATAGATGTTTCCATGATTTCTCCTTCCTGCAACAACCATATCTCTAGATCTTTCTCTGATCTCGCAGGTATTATTTTGAAACACAAGTTTAAAAAAAATTCTACACATGTATCCAAAACTCAAAAGGTTATGCCTTAAAACCTTTACATAATTTACATCATCAGTGTTGTGTATTCCATCAAAATTAATTATACCTTTCCCAACAATCTTTGCTCTTGAATCATCACCAAACATGACCAAACCACCATCATACTTTTTGAGTTTAGTAAACTTACTTTTATCTCTGGTCATGTGATTAGATCATCCACTGTCAATCACCCAGTAGTCTTCATCCTATCTCACAAGGAAGGCGGTCACCAAAGTACCTTCAATATCACTCTTTTTGTTCTCTGAAACATTCTTTCTTGCACATTTTCTAGGGTTAGCAAACACAGATTTATTCTCCAAAGCTTAAAACAAGCATTCACTATCATCACCCCCATAATCAGATTCATCATCAAAGATTTCGGCTTCTTCTTTAAGATAGTACAACTTCTTATATTTCTTATCCTTTCTATCCTTATCTTTATAATCCTTGTTCTTCTTATGTACAACTCTATTCAGAAATCTTGAAGCATAATGACCAATATTACCATAATTGAAACATTTAAAGGGAAACATACCTTTATACTTACCAGTACCTCTCTTCAACTTCCTGGTAAAATTCACTTCCAACTCAAAAGAACCATCACTATCCGGATCATCCTCGTCTTTGTTGCTTTAAATGTAGTTTCTGTCTTTTCCTCCTTTCCAAAATTTCTCATCTCAAATGCTATCAAGGTGCCAAATAATTGCTCTTTAGTGTACTTCTTTGGATCATACATCTCTTCAATAATTGAGATCTTATCACTGTAACACTCAGGTAGGGTTATTAAAATCTTCTCAATTATATCTTCATCAGTCAGTTTTCCCCCTTGATTCTTAACTTCATTTGCTACAAGTTCAACCCTCTGGAAATAGCTTGCAAAATATTCCCCTTCTTCCATTTTCAAATTCTCATATCTACGCTTTGTCGTCAGCTTCTTTGTCAATTTTACTCTTTCATTTCCTTCATACAGTTCTTCTAACTTCTTCCAAACTTCATGAGCAGTGTCCAAAGAAAGAACCTTAGTTCACTCATTTTTAGATAGAGCATTGAAGATAGCATACCTTGCTTACTCATTCTCCTCATAAGCATAAACCTCATATGCAATAGTAGGACCAATCATCAGAGCAACATAATTAGTCTCATTAGCCTTCTAGGTCTTGTAACCAAGAGAGATAATATATCCTCTCATCTACACTTTCCAGTCACTGTAATCAGATCCATCGAACATAGGGATCACCAACTTATGTGCCATCAGATCTTCCTTAAGTGGTTAAGCTCTACACCAAGGAACCAAAGATCTAATACCAATTGTTAATAGGAATAGGACAAATGAGAGGGGGGTGAATCAGTTGCCATCAAATTCAAACAAAAAACTTCAAACACTTATTAACTTCACAACCACACTGTTTTGTTATTAAGTATGAACATGAAATGCAAATAACAAAAAACAAAATCAACACAATGAACACCAGATTTTACATGGAAAACCTAATGAGGGGAAAACTATGGTGAGGATTAACTCACAATATAAAGTGATAACAAAACTGAAAACAAGAGGCTCACTGCCCAAATACAAAGGTTCACTTCCTACAAAAGGAATCAGTGTCCAATAGGGAGGCTCACTGCCTATAGATACAAAAGATAATAAAAATATCCACCACAACAATTTACACACATCTGTAACCTGGAATAGAAGATTGTAAAAACCTTCAGTTCACTGCTTTCAGGAATCTAACACAATGAAGTATTGTTGTCTCAACTCACTTTCACATGCTTTTGATCTTCACTTGTGGATTACTTCGTTACTTGTGTATGTCTTAATCCTTCGCAAGTCAACTTGCATTTATACCATCTTCAACCTTATAAACTTTCTCCAAGGTCAGCCACATATGCTTCATTTCATAAATTCAAATTAGGTCGGCATCTCAAAATTACCACGGTGGAAAGGAATGAGAGTGGACCAATTAAACACTTAACCAAGACCAAAAACAATGTCTCAGATCAACCACACACTTAATTAATTTTTAATTCTTCATATGAAGTGTAAACACTAGGTCGGTCAAACCTAATGAAAACACAAATGAACACTAAAGTACACACTTCCCAACAAGAAGATAACATGCAGATGATGCAACACGCTTCATTATGCACAAGAACACTTCTCAAGTTCCTTCAGATACATCCACATCAAGTGTAACAGCCTTCAAATACATAAAATCTTCCATCAGTCCATCTAGACTGTGCAAATACATACAACAACTCTGAAACTCAACTTCAGGATCACCAAACCACAAACATCTTTGCTAGAACCTAGAGAACACCATTACAAGAAATATTCCAGATCCGTAAGATTTGAAACAAAACAGTGGAGGACTACAGAGCAGAAAAATTTCTCCTAGTCCATAGACAAGGAACTCTGCCAAACCAGTTCACACACATATCCGCACAAGCATAGGATCAACATGGAAGAAATCTGGAGTACATACCGGAGCACATTCTGAACCCACGCATAACTATGACTTCACTCTTTATTAATTTTCTCAAAAGCACTTGGAAACTCATCATTTCAACACCTCTGCAACATCATAAGGATAGCTCCATGATGTACTCACAACATATCAACAACATCTCAACCATACATGCACAATTTGCAACATATTGAACTATGTTGACATCAATGACAACATTAATGACAACACCACCAAACTTGCTCATACTTGCAACAATCTTGAAAATGATATGTGGGAGTTTAGTGGGAGGGTTCCACGTGTTCATAAGAAGCTAACTGATAATGTAAAGATGCAAATTGAATAATTTTGGAACTCTCACTCTAGAGTATCACAAAATGTAAAGGACGTTTTAAAGTTAATAATTGGTAATTGAGATCACACATTGCATCCGAAACATTTCTTGGAATGTAGGCTAACAATATTGCAAGTTAAAAACATCTTTTTTGCATGGGGCTCCCAGTAAATCTAGTTAATATTTTGGGCTTATTTTGTTAGCATTGTAGAGGTATATGCGTTTCCTAGTACTTTGGGCTTTTTTTTCTTGGCCCTCTCTCTGTTACTTTACAGAATACTACTATAGTTACAATGTATATTTCGAATTTTATATTAATAATGTATTATAGGCCTAGTTCCTTTCATCTAAAAAAACCTGTATTAATTTAGGTCTAGTTTTTTCTTACTATTTTTTTTAAGGATAATGAATGTCCTATGCGACTAATGCAAGATAATAAATAAATCTGACTAATTAAGAAAAAAACATCCTAGATTAATTAAAAATAGTTGGGATTGATCAATTAGATTATTACAATAACTATTTTAGGAAATTAAATATAATGGATAATGTTAGATATCTATCATTGATAAAATAATGATTATATTTTTTGAATATTTTAGAATTAGATTGGTATATATTCAAAATATGGTTCCTTTCTATTAGTAAAATGCCTCAAAATTTTACTAGATTTGTGCTTTAATTTAGGTCAATTCAATGGTTAAGAATCATATTTTGAGTCTAAATTTAAGCTTAAATAACATTGAATTTCACTCTATGTTTTTTCCCAATAGATCTTCTTATAATATATTATTTTCTAGTATATAGCGGCTAGTAATATTTTGGAAATCTAGAAAAGCCTATCTTTGCATTTCAAGGTGATGCGTTCTCCTAGTTCAAACCATTAACATGTGTGTAAAATTTTGGGGACAACAAGTAAGGTTCCTAGAATGAATGTATGCAAATTCATTACTCTGTTTTAGTACACAGAAACCTAAATTTTTCATTATTTATTTATTTTTTAATACTTTAGAATGAGAATGGACTTTTGAACTTTATATATGTCAAATGAATGCTAATGAATGTCTTTAAATACTATCACATAGCATAAAATTTTACAAATAATGTACTTAGTTGGATTAGGGTGAATACATTTAAAGGGTGCTAATTGGTTAAAATTTAAACTTTAGAAAGGAAAGGGTTTAATATAAAACTAAAAGTTCAATCCTATGACCATGAAAAATTATGTTGGGTGCACAAACAAATGAATATCTAGATACATAATAGCTATATGTGGGCAAGTGTATAGATAATTATAATAAATGTTGAGATATAAAAATGTATTGGAGTTTTTGTAAAAGGATAAGATATTGGTTGAGTGTGTGAGAATTTGTATGTATAGGGGTGGGTGAATTCTAGTGGAATGAGCACAACTTTGTACAAACTTATGCCATTTTTTTCTATGTACATGTATTAAGACATCTTCTCAAAATGAGAAAAAATAAAGAAAAATGACATGGGTAGATAAATTTCACCATTAAATTTCTATCATTTCAATGTGCATGTGAATCCCAATATTATCTTGCATATCAACATATATATCACTCATAAAATTCATGTAAAGTAAATATTTATTCATCATAGAATACAAAAGAGGATAATTCAATTAATGCGACACAAGAAAGTATTGGGGATTGGGAGGAATTTGTAGAAGAGAGGTTGCACAAGTCAAAATTAGAAGAAAAATCATTCATTGTGCTAGTTGTGTTAAGGTTGTCAAGCTATCTATTTTATACATAGCATAGTATTTTAATTTGGAAAAGCCTCATAATATTAGAGGTGCCTAATTAATTTCAAATATAATGCAATTTAAAAGTCAAACAATGGTCTCAGTAGTCTAGTGCAAGTCCAATACAATCATATTCAAGCTTCCCAAAGCAATAATTATCCACATTTTTTTGTAATGTCATTATCCTACTTTAAAGAATCATTGAGAATTGTTAAAACCATTCCATTTTTATGTAGAGGTATGAGAAAGTTTAAAGGTTTCTCCAAAAAACTAGGTTTTTTCTTGCTTGTTCACTCATTTGACTCAAAGTTTCATTCACAAGAAACATGGTTCTTCAAGGGCTAAAAGACACCAAAAGTGGAATTAAGACCCAAATCACTTACTAAACCCCTAACACACCTTGAACATTATGAACATGGCAGTTTTAGGCCAATACAAGTCCCTAAGGACACTGAATCTTCAATTTTTCCTTCGCCCACCTTCAAGAAGCCTATTCGCTTGTAGCACTCCCAAGAGACAAAAATAGACACAAATTACAAATGAAATGGAAAATAAAAAAACCAAACATAGTTTCAAGTACCCTTTTCAACCTTCTTCAACATACCAAGAATCCACATAAGGTTGTTTTGAAAAGTATCCTTCTAATTGTGACTGTCCTGCTGCTACAAGGCCTAATTAGGCTTATTTTCAAGAAGGTTCATTGGTTCTTAGCTCTCCTGGCCTAAAATATCTTCACAAAAACCTTAAACACTTCATTTAGGGCTTGCACATGCTTCCAAAACCAACTCCCACTCTTTACCAATGCTTTTTCATCAAACCCTAACCCCTGACCATTAATTTAAGCCAAAAAACCATGAAATATCAACTAGGGCATTAAAAAAATGTCATCAAACCCTATCCCCTACTCCTAAAACCTTCATGAACATTTATCCCTATCTAAATGCATCCATTCCACCAATTTTCAAGCAATTCTACCAATGGAATGGGTCACAAATACATTTTTTTACACTCTCAAACCCTCAAAATAGGGTTTCCAGGTAGATTTTGGTATTTTGCTTCTAACTTCCTCAGATGATGAAGAAATCAGCTGAAACAAGTTCCAAATGAAATCTAATACATTAATCGTTCAATTCCAATTCATAAAAATTCAATCCCAGGCTGTACTAGGCCATATGACACTCTGCAACAACAAATTATGAAGAAAAACATAGGGACAACATAAAGTTTGATATTCAAATTTGAAATTTACAACTTCCAACCATTCACCAACATGTACCAATTCTTTTTAAAGCATCCCAAACCTTCCCCAACCGAAAAAAACTAACTCCTAACCTTCCTTCATCATTTGACTCTTCATCTTCCCATTCTTGCATTTTTTGCACATGACAACATTTGCAAGATTGACAACTTTTGACAACCCACCTATCTATCACACCTAGCAACCTAACAATGACTCAAATACATTCAACATAGTCCAAATATGACCTTATTACAAAAGAGATGCAAACCAAAACCAAGTAATGAAAAAATTGCCTCATGGAGGCATGAAACCAATTGGGTGTTCCTGCACCATACTTCCAGACAAAAAGGAACTCAAGTCCCCTTGAGGACCATGTAGCAATAGTAAATTCTTGTCCACCTCATCTTCTGACCTCCAATTGATATCCTCTTGCGGTATACATTTCCAATGAACCAATTACTTTAAGTAGGCATTGTCCCTTACCTTGTTGAGCTCCTTGGTACCTAGAAAATGCTCTAACTTCATAGGCTGACCTGATGGATGTTCTTTGTCTCTTCCCTCATCTGAAAACATTGTTGAACCTACTTGAGTACCTGCAAATTTATCTCCTCCATCCTTCTTCTACACTTTGGATGCATTCTTGAAATTTTTCCACCTTTCTTTGCAACTTACCCTTAACCTCTTCACTGTTTCCTTTCATCTCCTCCATCTGATATTTTTCCCCTATAATTGTTGCTTTCTCAGATTTACCAACCTCTGATATGAAATGACCAACCTTAGGTAAATACCAATCTCAGATTTACCAACCTTTGAATGACCACTATCTTCTTTGGAAAACAATGAATAGAACACCTCTTCTAACTTCACATCAACATACCTTTTGAACCAACCTTGAGTCTGCAACATCAATTCATCTTTGACCTTCAACATAAAAAGTTTTGAAACTAACTCAATATCATTTCCTTCCAAAATCAAATTATTCTTCAAATCTGCTATTTTAGTATCTCCATGCTTAGTAGTGGTTGCAAGTTTCATGTTGTCTCCTTTCTCTACTTTGATGAATTCCTTTCTACCTAACATTATCACATTGGCTTCATTAGTTTGTCCCTTATCATATTCTATCAGTGTAGTCAAATTAAAAGAGATTCCATCCTTTTCAATCTCATATGCATTCCTCCTACCATCATATATTGCATTCCTATAAAATTTCCAAGATCTCTCTAGCAACAAATGGCACACATCCATAGGAAATATATCACATAGAATCCTATCCTTGTACCCACCTATATTGAATTCAACCCAAGCTTGCTCATTCACCAAAATAGATTGACCCTCATTCAACCAAGAAAATTTATAGGGAGTATCATGAGGTATTTTTTCCAACTTAAGTTTGTCAACCATTTCAATGGAAACCATATTATCAATACTCCTTGAATCAACTACAACCTTACATACCTTTCCCATGCACTTGCAAGTTTTCTTGAAGAGTGTTCTTCTTCGAGATGGGTCCTTCTCCTTTGATGCTTTGATGAGTGTTCTTCTAACCATTAGTGCTTCACCAACCTCTGGAGTAGCATGTTGTGGTGTTGAGTTCACACTTACACTATCTTCTTCTTGCACCAATTGTGTTCTCCTTTCACCACCATGTGATGTAGAAGCTTGATCTTTCTTGCACTGCCATGCTTGATGTCCAAATTTATTGCATTGATAGCACCTTCCTATGAATGCATTAGAACCTCTTCCTTGACCTCCAAATCTTCCTCTAAAACTTGATCCATTGCCTCTAAATTCACCCCTTTGATCTTCCCCTTGTTCTTGGCCCTTGCTTACATCTTCCTGGTTTTCATATAACTTCCTTGAGTTGGAAAATGAACCTCTACCTCTAGAGGTGTTGCCTCTACCTCTACCTTGTCTCTCCTTCCTTCTCTTCAAATTTTCTTTTGCTCTAACAACCAACTAAAAACATTCTTCAACTGTTCTAGGAGTGGCCATACCCATTTCATCTTGTATATTGAACCTCAGCCCATTCATGTACCTTTCTTTTTTTTCAACTTCATCCTCAACATGACCTGATCTAATGCTCAACTTGTGAAACTCCTCTGTGTAGGCCATGACATCCATTTCCTTTTTCTTTATGTTTTGCAACTTCCTGAATGTTTATATTGCATGGTCATAGGGAAAGAATTGACTCTTAACCTTAGACACCATCCTATTCCATAAATTTATTTTTTCTTTGTCCCTTTTCACCCTCTCTTCATGTACATAGTTCCACCAAGTTAGGGCAGGGCCTTTCAACTTAGTCTTAGCAAACTTTATCTTTTGTTCATCTGCTACCTCATTGTATTCAAAATAATTGTCTAGTACATCAATCCAGTCCAACACTTCTTCACTATCAATCTTCCCACTATACATGGGAAATTCCATCTTCACCTGAGAAACATCTCCTCTGATAGATTTCAACATCTTAACCATCTTTCATCAGGGTCCAACT
The DNA here is from genome assembly GCA_007258455.2 of Sequoia sempervirens. Lineage (NCBI taxonomy): Eukaryota > Viridiplantae > Streptophyta > Pinopsida > Cupressales > Cupressaceae > Sequoia > Sequoia sempervirens. Next base: position 734,030,382 of record VDFB02000003.1, on the reverse strand, counting down.
CATCATCACCTTGGACTCCTCTTGGAGGGTTTTCACTCTCACCCTCTTCCTCTTCCTCTCGGTCACTCTCCTCTTCAGTGGCCTTACCTCTTCTTTGGTTTGTTTCCAATGCTGCAAGTCTAGCTAAAATATTTTCTTAAGACTCCTTCATCATCCTTATTTCCCTAGCAATGCCTGCACTACCCTTTGGAGGCATCTTGTTCCTTTAATTTGCAACTTCTCCCTCTTCAAAATTTTTCCTTCAAAAGATCAAAACCTGTACTCTGATACTAATTGATGTAGAGGCAGGAGCAGGTTTAAAGGTTTCTCCAAAACACTAGGTTTTTTCTTGCTTGTTCACTCATTTGACTCAAAGTTTCATTCACAAGAAACATGGTTCTTCAAGGGCTAAAAGACACCAAAAGTGGAATTAAGACCCAAATAACTTACTGAACCCCTAACACACCTTGAACATCATGAACATGGAAGGTTTAGGCCAATACAAGTCCCTAAGGACACTGAATCTTCACTTTTTCCATCGCTCACCTTCAAGAAGCCTATTTGCTTGTAGCACTCCCAATAGACAAAAATAGACACAACTTCCAAATGAAATGGAAAATAAAAAAACCAAGCACAGTTTTAAGTACCCTTTTCAACCTTCTTCAACATACCAAGAAACCACATAAGGTTTTTTTGAAAAGTATCCTTCTAATTTTGACTATCCCGCTGCTACAAGGCCTAATTAGGCTTGTTTTCAAGAGGGTTTATTGGTTCTTAGCTCTCCTAGCCTAAAATATCTTCACAAACAACTTAAAAACTTCATTTAGGGCATGCACATGCTTCCCAAACTGACTCCCACTCTTTACCAATGCTTTTTCATCAAACCCTAACCCCTGACCATCAATTTAAGCCAAAAAACCATGAAATATCAACTAGGGCATTAAAAAAATGTCATAAAACCCTATCCCCTAGTCTTGAAACCTTCATGAAAATTTATCCCTATCTAAATGCACCCATTCCACCAATTTTCAAGCAATTGTACCGGTGGAATGGGTCACAAATACAATTTTTTACACTCTCAAACTGCCAAAATAGGGTTTCAAGGAAGATTTTGGTATTTTGCTTCTAACTTCCTCAAACGATGAAGAAATCAACTGAAACAGATTCCAAATGAGAGATAATACATTAATCTTTCAATTCCAATTCATAAAAGTTCAATCCTAGGCCGTATTAGGTCGTACCACACTCTGCAACAACAAATTATGAAGAAAAACACAAGGATAGCATAAAGTTTGATATTCAAATTTGAAATTTACAACTTTTAACCATTCACCAACATGTACCAATGCTTTTTAAAGCAGCCCAAACCTTCCCCAACCGAAAAAAAACTAACTCCTAACCTTCCTTCATCATTTGAATCTTCATCTTCCCATTCTTGCATTTTTTGCACATGACAACATTTGCAAGATTGACAACTTTTGACAACCCACCTATCTATCACACCTAGCAACCTAACAATGACTCAAATACATTCAACATGGTCCAAATATGACCTTATTACAAAAGAGATGCAAACTAAAACTAGGTAATGACAAAATTTCCTCATGGAGGCATGAAACCAACTGGGTGCTCTTGCACCACATTTTAATTTAGATTACTATGTACACTATATTTAAGAGATATATTATTATGGGATTCAAGTTGTATTTACCAAATTTGGTGTAGAAAGAGGTATCTGCAATGATTCTTTAATGTATGACATGATTATTATAACTAGTATTGATTTATATTTAGGAATAAGAAGTTATATTTGTTGATAGGGTAGAAATACTAATATGATATAAAATAAAATGATAGGCACATAGGATACTTGGTGAAATTAAGGTTTTTTAATTATAGTATTGTATTTAGAGGGGGTATCAAAATGTAAATTTGAGGGGTAGAAATGAAATTAGGGATTTTTATTTGTCCCCTACAAATATAGGTGTTGTCTTTGGTTTATTAAGTTAATCTCATAGGGTAGAGGAAGGAATGATTCCACCAATGTATAAGAAATATATGGTAAAAAATGTGAAAGGGAAACACATGATTCACCCAATGTGAAAATATGGCATGAATTCATATGATGTAATAAAGGGAAATCATGATTCCCCTATATGTAATGATATAACAATGAATGTATAAATTATAGAGAGGAAAGGCATGGTTCCTACCATGCAATGATGACTCTAAAATCATGGCATTGTAATGTAGGCTCAATAAGAAACTCTAAAAGGTGTGATGTCTCAATGTAAGAGCAATAATATCAAGCTTTAAATAAGTATAGGATTAAAATCAAGGTAGGTAAATCATTAGAAAGTGGTATGGTGAAAGCCTCATAGAAAAATAAAATTTAATAGATATGATAAGAAATATAAGAGATATAGAAAATAATAAAAATGTGTAACAAGTGTAAAACTCAAGAATAAATAGGAATGTAAGTAATCAAAGTGGAAAAAAAAAAGTGTAAAATGAAGAGTAAATAGAAAAAACAAAATGTGAAAAATTATCAACCCAAGTGGCGAAATAAAAGAGAAAGGGAAAAGGTAAAGGTAAATAAAGAAAATGTGTGAAGAAATAAGTGAATAAAAGGAAAATATTTATGAATCAAAGAAAAGATTAAAAACAAAATGTCCAAGTTGGGGGTCAATCATGGAAGATAGCATAGAAAGTGAATGTGTATTAAAAGAACAAAAAATAAGGCATAATAAAAGGGCTAAGGAATAAACATATCAAGAAGAACCAAAAGGTAAAAGGTTGTACATAATCTATAGGTGCATATAAATTTAGACTATGGTGGCTCTCATAAATCATTGCACAA
>VDFB02000003.1:733891561-734027443 GCA_007258455.2 Sequoia sempervirens | reverse complement strand
TTTATATTTTTTGCAAATATATAAATATTGTTTGTAAGTGAATATATACATATTTTTTTTAGGCATACATCTCTTTACAAGTTTTCTATATTGTTTAGTTGTGTATCTTCATAATACCACCAATTCCTCACAAGTAAACTTACCTAAATTCCCAATTAAATTCATATCACACATTTTAACTTTCTAACCATATAATTTTTTCTATTTAGAATATATTAAAATTTTGATTTTTTAATTTTAGGAAAGTTTCTATATTCCTTAGATACATTATATATATATATATATATATTTAAAAAATTTAATCCAATTATCAAAACTTATATATATATATATATATATATATATATATATTTAAAAAATTTAATCCAATTATCAAAACTTATATATATATATATATTTAAAAAATTTAATCCAATTATCAAAACTTATGTAAGTTATGTGACATACACACTTAGTGATATAATTTTTAAGATACACTCACTTGACAAAATTAATAAAAAGAATACACAACTTGTAATACTCGCTATTAACAATATTTTTACCAAGTGATTTTAAAAATTACTTAGTGCAACAAAAAAAACAGTGGGGTACACACCATACTGTGTTATATTTAATTAATATAAATAGTAACACTTTTATGTGCACACAAATATTAACCATTTTTAAAAAATACTAGTTTAAAAGCTAGATTTAGAATAGTACAATTCTTGTTCTTGGACATGTGCATAAAGATGGGGGACCAGAAAAGTAGCCAATTTTTTGTTCATTTGCATAAAACACGAGTACATCGTAATGTGAGTGTGTTATAACATGAGTGCATTATCATGTACTCACATTTGGATTCCATAAAGAAGTATGCTAACATTTAAATGTGGACATGTTATAATGTACTCCCATTATAAATTGCTTTGAAAACTACCAATCAATGGGGTTGGATTTCCTTAGGCACCCAACCCCAAGAGTTAGACTTGCATGTCAATGCCCAAAGATGCATTTTATAAAATATAGAAAAATAACTAAATATTGCGAAAGGTCTCCATCAAGTTTGCAAATTTGTTTACATTTATTTTTAAAAATACAATAATAATTTCAAGCTCTCTCTTATCTTTCTAAGCATGTAATTTTTTCTACATTTTGAATATGCTAAGATTTTGGTCTTCAATTTTTTTATTTGTATCTTCTTTTTTTGTTGAAAACTTATGTATAGTATTTTTGGTGTCATTTTTTATTCATTCGTCCAAATCTGAAACAAATTATTCTTTACATTGATTGGTTTTCGAAATATATATGGGAAGAACACTCAACTTTTGGTTTTTTTAGAATGTATCAAATTTGAAAATTAGTAAAAAACTATATATTCATTAAAAAATTAGCAAAAAAAAAGCATAAATTATATGATGTTAGCTAATTTTTCACTAGAGAAATTCATGAAATATTTGTAAAAACTCTAACATTTTAGGGGAAAAAATTGGATGCTATATTATTTTTTTTTTGACAAAAATAGGAGCATTTTGTGTGCTCCTTCTATTTGAGCATCTCAATCTCCATTTTTTTTTAAAATAATAGTTTAGAAACTAGATTTCAAGCACTAAAAATCATGTTCTACGAGTGTGGCTATTATCAAATTCTCACCCAAGATCAATTTTTAGTGATTTAAAAAATTATCCTCTTTTTTTCCCTCATTTTCATTCAATTACCCCTCTAATAACTCAGATGAAGAGGTGGAAGTTCAACTCTCTACTCTAGCTTATAATAATAGATATAGTTTATATTTTCAAGCTCTCTTATGTATATTATCTTATATATTAGCAACTAACCCATTGATTTGGGAAGTAGGGGAAATTTGTAATCTACTTGTTTGAGAAGAATAAGAGGGTATGTGCATGGAAATGGGGACCAAAGGGGGGTCTTAAATGGCCACTTCTTTTTAAATAAAAATAATAATTTTGTATGATTGAAGATAGTTACACTCAAAATTTGAAGACACAACAAGAACAAGAGTCATAGTTCTCTAAATCTATTTTTAAACTTCTAATTTTTTTAAATGGTTGAGATTAAGGGGTTCAAATAGGGGGTCACACAAAATGCTATTATTTTTATCAAAAAATATAACATAGCATCTAGTGTGCCCGCCCTAAAACGTTAACTTTTTTTTTGTATTTCAAAATCATTTCAACCAAAACTTAGCTAACACCATGTAGTTTACGCTTAATTTTTTTGCTAATTTTTTAATGAATATGTGATTTTTTATTAATTTTAAAATTTTATCCATCCTAAAAACAAAAAATTGAGCATGTGCCCCCCTAATTTTTTTGAAGCTAATAAAAATTCAAAAATAATGTTGAACATGCAAACAATAGAGTCTAGTTTGTAAAAATGTAATTTGTTTCAAATTTTAATGAATGGTTAAAAATGAAACAAAAATACCATATATAGGTTTTTGAAGAAATGGAGACACTAGCAAAAGAAATTAAAGATAAAAAACTTAACATATTTGAAATGTTAAAAAAATACATGGTTATAAATCTAAGAGAGAGGTCAACATTAGTGTGGCATTTTTTAACTCAACATTGAAAGATGTGTAAACTTGATGGAGAGCACACTTGAGATTGTATCATTTTTTGAGAGATTGAAAAAAAAACACCTATTGCCATTAACATGATAGTCCAACCCTTTGGGTTGGATGCTCAAGGTAAATCCAACCCTAGAGGTTATAAATTACCAAAGAAGATAATAACACAGGCATGTTATAATACGATCACATTCCTATAAAGAAATTTTGATTTTGCTTGACCTCCCTCACTTTTTCTTCACCCAAATGTGAGCATATTATAATACACTTGTGTTTGTGTGAAGAAAAATAATTTATCTCTTACTATCTCCCTTTCTCTATGTCTCTCTATATCTCTCTCCCTTGAGCTCTAGACCTATCTCCCTACCTCCCCCTCCTTCCCTCTCTACTTCTCTCTATCTTGCCCCTCTCTCCCTTCTCTACCTCTCCCTCTCTACTTCTCCCTTTCTCCTCTCTCTCTAGACCTATCTCTCTACCTCTCCCTCCTTCCCTCTCTCTATTTCCCTACTTAGATCTCCCCCTTTCTCTACTTCTCTCTATGTCTCACTCTATCTCTCCCCTAAGCTCTAGACCTATCTCTCTAACTCTCGCTCTCTCTACCTACCTCTCCCTATCTCTCTACCTATCTCTCCCTCCCTACCTCTACCTCTCTCTCCCTCCTTCCCTATCTCACTATCTCTCCTTCGAGCTCTAGACCTATCTCTCTACCTATCCATCCATCCCTCTTTCTTTTTCCCTATTTATACCTCTCTCTCTTTCTCTTTATGTTTCTCCTCACCCCCTCTCTATCTAGCTCTCCCCCTCTCTCCCTATTGTAATTATCAATGCAAGTTATAACATGAGTGCATTTGTTGGAATAAAAAAATTGGTAAAAAGGCATGGGGGTCCAATGATTTAGGACCAACGTGATCTTTTTTCTATAACATGTGCTTTATCCAACATAGAAACATACTTTCCATGTTGCTGACAAAATATCAATCATTGTTTAATAATTTCACCACCTTTTTGTTTTCTCAATGTAGAATAACTAGTTTGCATGTTTTCAAACTAAATTTGATTCTATGAACTAATATTTTCATGTTCTAGTGTTGGAATGTTAATTATCATTTTTTTTTTGAATTTCTTAATATACAATCATTTTTTCATAATTTTACTAATTTTATTAGATTGATATAAAATTGAACATTAAAAATTAAAGAAGTTAGCAAAAAACTCAAATTTTTGAGGAGTGTGAAGTCAAAAATAAACTAAACAACATCATGAAATTAGTGAAATAAAATTATGGAGTTTAAGGTATGTTCTATTTGCCATTATACATTTTTTCATGTCACCTGTTGACATAGTTCATGTGCTATGTATCATAGTATTAATTCACTTCATTACAACCAAATTGTTGACCTAAAACACATAGCCATGAAGAAGAAAAAAAGTGACCAAAGTATCCACACTATAAATCCCAAGAATGACATGACCTCATTGAACTCTATGGATTATTCACCATCCAATATTCCCAATTATAATCCCACCTCCATTGCAACTCCATTGAAAAACCTAAATTCCTCATAAATTTAGGTTTTTAAAACTCAACAAAATCTACTCTACCAACCCTTTTATTGATTCCACCTACATGTTTATATATAGGAACCTTCAACTATCTTAGAGGATAAATCAAAAATGAAATCTTCAAAATTCACCTTTCTCAACTCATAGGATTGGATGAAGTTTCATGTGGAAAATATGATTGGACATGTCATTTATAGTTGTAGATACCTTTTCACCTCTAAATGCAACACCTAGTCTTCATTGTTCAAGTATAGTTACGAATGTGTATGTAGTGTAGGAAATTGTATACCTTTACAATTTCACACTATGTTTGGGTCGCTTCATTTATTAAACTTAATTAAGCTTCTAATTTTCCAAATTATGCATTTGAAAGCCTTATTTTCCCATTTTTCAAAAGGAGAACCAATATTTAATGAAAGCAATTAATAATTAAATCACCATGGAATATGTGTGTCCTAGAATTGTAGGCCGTGAACAATTCACCCATGGGAAAATGGGTCCCCTTCAAGTGTCAAGAAAAAATTTTAAATATGTTTTTGGAAAAATTTTAATGATTCAAATTCAACTTGCAATTGTCGACTTTTGGAATCTAATTTTTGAGAAATTAGATAAACACCTATAAATACATATTATTTCTTATCATTTGAAATCTAACACGCATGATCAAGTATTTTCAAGAGCATTCAAGAGTAGATTCATCAATCATTTGTTGCAGCAATCAAGATCCTAACATCATGTAAGTCTATGTGTGTTCATGTCATCTTGTGAAGGCTAATATGTATTATTGATCCTAAAGAATCCAAGAATTTCAAGTATCCAAATCCATCAAGTAAAGCAAGATCAATTTCCTTGGAGAGATGTGTTTGACTTCAGTCCTCTAAGGGAAGCCATTGAAGGGTGCTGAGTTGTAGCAAGTGTTCATTCATCATTTCGTTATCTTTTATCATTATCTTTCTATTTAGGTTTAATTACCAAACTGGGGCTTGACCAAGGTAAACCCTCATACAAACAAAAGAATTTTTCCTCCTTGTGTATGTGCATATTATAGGTTGAAGAAGAAATGAAGTGATATTGAACAAGCAATTTCAAGCATTGTTGCAAAAGTTGTCATCATTATTCTGTAATCCACAAAAACTAAGCTGTAGAATTTATTTATAACCTTCTGATAGTGGAACCTATGTCAAACAAAAGCTAAGACCCAGATTAGAGGACTGTCAAAAGTTATTTTGGAGCCCTATACTTAAACCCATTCACCCAGGGGAAAATGAGTCCCTTTACACTCCTCAAAATATGTTTCTGGTGGCAGGTACATGTGTTCAAACCCTTCTCATATCTGCTTGCAAACTATCATTTCCACAGTTGTACATTCGATAATCTACATTTTAGGTATTAGGTGTTATTGTTCATTTATTTTGAGTGCTTCAAATCATTTTAGTTTGGTTTCAAATCTTTCTTATTGTCCTAACGACTAAGATCTAGGTCTGACTGACTCACCTTTGAGGTTGAAAGTCAATCTCTACACCTTGTGATCTCTTTCCTAATGAGATTCATGGGGAAAGGCACCTATTAATATCCCTAAAGTTTTATAAACAACGCAATTATAAAAAACCCTTTGGATTTCACCTTTTCTCACCATTTTAGTGCAGTTATAGGTGGACTTCCAAACATTACAACTTGTTGCTCATTTACATTTATAACACCTATGGTAGCCCTAAGAGATTTATGACAGTCCTAAAAGACCTACAATATTCCTAAGAACCTATGAAAATCCTAAGAGACCTATGATAGTCCTAAGAGAATAATAAATGCACAAGATTTAAGTCTTGACCTAGTGATAACGAATTACTAATTTACCTTTTTTCATGTTGATATTCTAATTCTCAAGAAAGCTTTAATACATCTTGGTAACTCCATGTGAATTTATAATGTTTATTTCCTTTAATTGGATAATCATTTTAGCCCAATGCCACCTCCAATTATGTTACCCAAAAATTTAGCTCCTACACAAGGTTAATTTAAATATTTTCCAGGCATTGTAACATGGGGAACTATAAAGTGAATCCCTTATTCTCTCAAGCTCAATTCTATGTTTTCCTTTAGAGTTGAAATAACCTTATTACTCACAAAATTTGGACTCTAATATTTATCTATATTATAGGTTTGAGGGTTAACCTAGGATTCCCCTGCATCATACTCTCGTATCCATATCTACTTTGGAAAAGATAAGACTATAGCCTTGGCAGAGGATAAGTAGTACTAGCCAAGGATGAAAAGGTACATAACCAAATATGTAACAAGGTGTAGAATTTTCAAGTGGATAAATGACACTCACAAAATATAGGCTTATATATGTCATTACTAGTGCCCCAAGGACCATGGATAGATTTAAGTATGGACTTTGTCTTGGGTTTCTAAAATAGAGAATGATGTAATGATTCCATTTTTATGGTTGTTGACATGCTCTCTAAGATGGATCATTGTATTGCTTGTAATATTAATAATGATGTAACTAGATGGAAGAATTTTTTTTAAAGAGGTTGTTAGATTACATGGTGTCCCAAAACCTATTATCTTTGATAAGGATACCAAGTTTCTGAGCCATTTTTGGAGGAACCTTTGCAATAAGATGAGGATTAAGTTCCAACTCAACAATTATTATCAACCATGAATAGATGGGAAGATAGAGGTATTGAATTAAAATTTGGGAAACCTATTAAGATGCATTAGTAGAGAGAAACCTAAGTAATGGGACTTGGCATTGTCACAAGCTAAGTTTTCCTACAACAGTTCAATGAATATATCAACAAGTAAATCATCATTCTAATTTTTTTATGGCAAAAATCCTCATGGTGTTTTAGATTCGATGCGTATACCACTTGAAGGTAGGAATATTGATGATGATTTGAAAAACACCTTCGTATATTACAGGGAGAGGTGCAACAAAAGTTACAAGACAATAATACTAAGTATAAAATTGCAATAGATTCTAGTAAAGGGAATAAACTATTCAACGAATGTGATTTAGTGATGGTTTATCTATAAAAATAAGGTTTCCCACAAGAACCTACAATAAATTGAAATACAAGTGTGTGCAAGTGTTTCTATCCTTAAAAATGCAAAACGGCTAAAGGAAATGCAAAGGAAAGAACACAAACAATCACCTCAAGATTGGCCTAGTTTAACCCAAACAAAATGCACAAGAAATAAAAAAATTTACCTTGCTTGAGTTGTCTCCTTTGGTTGGCCCTTTGATGTCGATTTTGTGTCCTCCTTCTTAGAAAAATGACACAAAACCTAATGCAAAACGATGAGGATGAGATTGAGAATGCAATGATGCAAGTGGGTATTTGGATGGATGCACAGTATGAGCTTAAGGATGCAACAATGGTGGATGGTTGTTAGAGTGCTTGGATGAGTGCTCAAGTTTTTTTTATTGCAAATGTGGATTGTTGTGTTGTTCAAATGAGGGAAAATTCCTCCATTTTTAAAGGAAGTGCCTCTAAACAATGGAGAGTCAAGATGAAACCACAGTGGATAGGATCAAGGGCTAGGGTGAGTTGAGGACTCACAAGCCCTCACATCTTGACAAGTGGTGGGTAAGGTGTCAAAGTAAGGTGAGGTGGAGGTACTACATAGTACCTAGGGATTTGGACAAGATCTCCTCATAAAGGAGGTCCCTGTCCCTATGTGGGTGATGGGATATGAGAGGAATTAAAAATTCCTCAAATATCCACATGGGGATGAGGAAAGGAATTAAAAATTCCTTACAAAGCCTAGGGAGAATAAATGTGAATTTAAAATTCACATGGGGAATGGGTTGCCTTCTCCAAAAGGAGAAAGTAATAAATGACGTTGACTTTGGACATATGCCATAAATGGCATAAGGATTAGGTTGACCTAATCAAGTGATTAGAATTGTACAAAAAAAAGATTAAGCAGGCTAATGAAGAATTAGAGACAAGTGGGGTATTATGGAGGATGTGAACCTAATCATGATTGGGGTGTGCACATCCTAATCACATATTAATTAACATAATCTAGATTAGAGAAGATTATGGAGGATGGGACAAGGAGAGAGAAAATAATGAATTTAAAAATTGATTTAAATTCATAGAGGGAAAATGACTAAATTAAATAAATTAGAATATTTATTTAATTTGGAGAGGAAAGGGGATAAGGGGTAAAGTATTTAATTATTTAATTAAATACCTTAGGAATATTAGAAGAAGGGGAATATTGATTAACAAATAAATTATTTAATTAACACAGATGAAGGGTACGAGATAGAGAAATAAAGGGGTGAATTTGACCATATGGGGGTGGTCAAATTCAGGTGTCTACATTTCTCCCCTCTTTGAAATAGTGTTACAGTAACAGTGTTTCGAAGAAAGATAAAATATAGACAAGTCGATAGAAGAAAGACTGTTAGACAATGCCCAAGCGCAGAAGTTGTGTAGGCTATCTAATCATAAAGAGATGAAGAAATATACCCCAATGTCGCAGGGAAATGGACAAGACGGAGGAAAATGGTAGGGTATTCCCCCTCGAGAGGGCGGATGGGGGAGAAAAAAAGGGGGCCCGTGCGACTTCTCGATATGGAGAAATGGAGGGTACCACGCGAGAGAGCACGAAAAACCATGAAGAATGGATTTTGAATGGAGGAAAATGGACAAATGGGGTGTTAATGGTGTCCTGCAGAAGAAAAGGGGTGAAATGAATTAATAAGAGGTTAAATAAAGGGTAAAAATTACCCAAAATTTAAAAGGCTAAATAGGTGCAAAAGTCAAAAATTATAAATAGTAAATTTGAAAATTACTATTTACTATTTGCATACTTGGTAGCTGACTAAGCAAGAGAGAGAGAAAGAGAGTGATGAGGATGGCTGATGGGTCGAGTGAGTACGAGGGATTGTTGGAGGATGAGCTCATCCATCGAGGAGATGAGGTGCGCCAGTTCTATTATTACCGAGTAGCGTCACAGTAGGTAGGGTTCTGAACACACTTCGTGATTTGATTTTAAAAAAATTGCGTAATTTTAATGGGGAATTTAGGAAACTAGGGCACAAGTCCATGGCGGAAGGGCATATTTGTCCATCTACTGAGAAAGTTCGCATGTCCAACAAGGCGACTCAGGTTAAGGGCGAATGTGCGATTCATAGGGGTGAACATGCCGGGGAGGGGCAATCACAAAATCGCCTCTCCCCAAGAAGAGGCGTTTCTATTTGACATAGAGGTGAATGGGCCACAAGATAGGTGATTTCAAAATCGCCTAAAATGAGGAAGGGTGAATGTGATCTCGCCCAAAGGGGCAACAAATTCACCTGTTTAGAGGGACAAAGACACAGGGGCGATTATGAATCGTCCCTCAAGGGGAAAAGGCGAATTTGCCTAGAAAAGAGGTGAATGCGTGTTAGGGAAAAGAAAGGGGAACATTTGGAATCGGACTGGGAAAGGGGAAAATTTTCCAGTAAAATAGGTGAATTCAGGATCATATAGGGAAAGGGGCGAATTCGCAAAAAAAAAAAGGCGAATTCAGGAGAAGACTGGAAAAGGGGTGAATTCGCCAATGAGACACACAGATTCGCAAGGGGACAAGAAAAGGGGAAAATTCGCCAATGAGATAAGCGGATTCACGAGGGGACAAGAAAATGGGTGAGTTCACCTTACACAAAGGCGAATTCACCAAAACTAAGGCAGGGTAAAAATGATGGAAAAGAAAAGAAAATGAATTATGAAAGACTGACAGAATGTTTTGTGTGGATGCAGAACTTTGAGACGCTGAGGACTCGTGAGAGACATTCAACGGTTTTGGAGGCGACGATCAAGGCGATGAATTCCCATGATCATGCGGTGCTAGCATAGGTAGGGTTACTGCATATGTTGCGGTATCCCAACATTAGAGCACACCAGGCACTCCTAACAACACTGATGGAGAGGTGGAGCTCAGAGACGTCGACCTTCCATCTCCCAATAGGGGGGATGACAATGACATTGAAGGACGTGTGGAGGATCCTTCGGCTACCCATCAGAGGGCACTTGGTTAGCTAGACACGGAGCTAGGGCCAAGATCAAGATAGGAGCCTATGGGCGATTTTTAGATGAGCTGACCTTCCCATATGGGGGAAGGAGTTGGATTTGAATGCATGCCTAAGATTCGATGTACCTGCACTGCCATTGTACCTATGTGGGTTGATTAGTGGGATTCTACTGCCAGATAGGAGCAGACGCTTTTGTAGCCTCAACGTCATTGAGGTTTTCCAACATATCATGGAGCAGAGGGAGGGAGAGTTTGCATGGGGGGCATGTGTGTTAGCCCAGTTGTATCAGGATATGCATGTGGTTTGCTATAAGAGAGCACGTAGTGTCACACGTGTGACACTACTCCAGGTATTGGCCTATGAGCACATGAGCATCGCGAGGCTAGGGATTCTGATAGCAGGGGCATAGGATGAGACACTACCAATGGCATACTAGTATGGTAAAGTATGGCTGGAAACTACACTACCTAAACGTGAGTGACCTGGAGGCATGGAGGAGGAGGTTGGATGACCTGAGGGAGGAACATATTATATGGAGACCCTATTAGAGGCAATGGTTTTCTAGATAGAGAGAATGAGAGGAGGCACAGAGGCTATTTCTTCATAGTGTGCTACTTGATTGGGCGAGACTTGCTCATTTTTGAGCTCCATAGACTAGACAGGGTCACGAGGCAATTTGGTGTACAACAAGATACCCCCACAGGGCCTCAAAGATTTCATCAGATTAGCTGATAGTGCCTATGGGTTGATCAGATCACGATAGATTTTACAAGGAAGATGTGGGAGGACCTACAGCTGGTTCCATATCCTAGGAGAGGATGGATGGAAGATGCAAGGATGACGGTGTGGTACTTTGTATGGTGGACAAAGCATAGGCCAGGGTGGATGTCGACAGTGCGCCCAATTGTAGGGGCACTAGGATATGGTTCAGAGGATAAGAGGATATTGGTTGGACATCAGAGGAGAGTCAGGAGGAGAGGCGGTCGATAGAGGAGGGGTGGAGATAGAGAGGCTAAGGTGGAGGAGGTGAGAGGAGACCAACGGGTGAGAGGGCAAGGGGAGGAAATGGATTAGGATGCCTCAGAGGTACATCCACTGGCGATGGTACCATATGTACCTCCACCACCCAAGGATCTGGGCAGTACTACTAACAAAATCTCTAGCGAGATTGAAGATTACAGGGCATAGGCTCAGGGATTTAGAGGTAGATCGAGATAGGTTGTAGGTAGAGGTAGACAGGCTACAGGAAGAGGGACAAAGGGATTATGGAGAGCTAGCAAATTAGGTAGCTAGGTAGGTGCATGATGCAGAGAGAGAGAGGGAGGACCTGATGAGGCAGCTAGCATAGATGTAGAGGGGGATGGAGGAGATGATGAGGGAGATGGACAAGCTAAGGAGGGAGAAAGATGAGCTCTGAGATAGATTAGAGTGTGCGGAGATGACAGCGGGAGATGCAGGGGTGATGCTAAAGAGAGCTGAGGCAGCAGAGGCATAGGTATAGGCCCTGCAGGGTGAGAGGGATGCAACGTGATAGGAGATGTCACAGATGCAGGCATAGATAGACCAGTTGAGGTTGGCACAGGATGCATGGGATCAGAAGAGGAGGTACCTGGTTGGATTATGAGACAGGTATAGGGTAGAGTAGGATATTTCGAGGGCACATGCAGAAAAGAGGGATGAGTATATGAGAGAGTCCAACTACTACATGGGGGCTTACTTCAAATAGGTTCTAGATCCTGCACGTCGTTTACCTCAATATGTCCAAGCAGAACCAAAAATTCTAGCATCGTCACGCTAAAGAGGGACACATACACAAGGGTACAACAGTTTCCGCGAGACTCCCCCATGTAGAGGACTAGTTCCAGACTCCCCTTAGAGATCAGATGGAGCCAACACAGGGTAGAGAGGATAGGAGTAACAGGATCTTGATTTTTTTAATAGGTGCAAAGTGGATAGGCAATGGATAGGGACAGGGGCTACTGATTTCACAACACAAATGAGACATGGATGTTGATTGATGTGGTCTTTGCATTTGATCATAGATTTGTACCTGTATATTATTTGATGATTATGGATGGACATGACAGATATGTATTTATGCTTTTATGATGGATTTATTATGGACATTGTGATGGACTTGATATTTTGGAATTTATATGATATGCAATAGACATTATCAACACTATGTGTTATTTTGTGATCATGATGTATGTATGTGATGTGGTGTGATATGCAGATGATTATTATATGTGCATGCCTATGTCGATGACATGGATTGAATGCATTATGTCTAACACGTTGTGATGCAGGATGTGATGGATGATTTATGATGTTATATACTATGATCATGGGACTAATGCTTTGTGATGCAGGTCGTGATGTATGCATGGAGATAGAAAACTTATGCCTGCAATGGATATGTTTAGAAATAATTATGATTGATTCAGAAAATGTGATGAATATTTGTGTTATACACTGTATAGTCAATTTTCTTTTAAATCTAGTGGGAAATTTTTTCAAGCATATTATTATGATTTGATGTATGTTATGAAAATGCAAACTGATGGACCGAATGAATGATGTGATGTATGCATATGTACTAATGTTATGAATGAATGAAATGGATGTGATATAATGCAATGTATGTAATGAGATGGACTAATGTGTTTAGAATAATGAGTCTAAAAAACCTAAAAAAAGATAAGGCAATGAAATGATAATGAAATGAACATAAGATGCTTAGAATAACCAATTATGATTAATCTAAACAACTTAAAATGAACATGATAATGATGAATGCACATGAGATGAAATGAAATGAATTTGAGATGCTTAGAATAACCAATTAAGATCAATCTAAACAACTTAAAATGAACATGAGAATGATAAATGTAACGTGAGACAAAATGAAATGAATGAACTTAAGATGTAAGATGAGATGACATTGATGTCGTTTGGGATGAAATTGTACTCTCTGTGTTTAATATGACATCGATCAAGATTAATGAATGATAAATTCACCTGTTTCTATGATGGGACTGATTTTCCTTATAGTTACATATGAATCTCATTTGCTTCACTCATTTTGCATGTCATAGACCAGGGATTTGACAACAGAGATGACCATGGTACTATTGGCATAGTAATGAATGCAACCTACATGAATGATGGGTGTGATTAAATTCCTTACAAACATTAATATCTTAATTAAATTAGCATGGGCATGAGTGTAAATAAGGGCTTGCATAGTAATGGAAACCATTAATAGGCCTCCTTTATTTGTGTATCATGCTTGCTTTAGCTTATGTGGTCAACACAAGGGAGGTAGCCCGACAAGTACTTTCCCTATAATCATATCAAAATGAGGGATAATGGATGTGATACTGCACCTATCAAAATCCATAGGAATCCTAAGAAGAAAAAGAAGGTGAAAGAGGAGTGTTTGCACAACCGAAATCACCAATCATAGGCGAGGGGAAAGGGTGGATGGGGGGAAATGTAATGCAATAGGGTGAGAAATGAAATGCAATCCTAATTCTATTTTTCCAATTTTGAGAGCACTAATTTTTTCTATAGCACAAGACACGATATGCTAGCGTATGAGGAGCCAAGGAAGATTATTGTCTAATGCATGAGACAAACATAGCAGAAAAGGAGGCTATCCCAACACCGCAAAGTGGTAATGAATTTGGTCAAGACAGGTATTGGAGTAACCACAAGCACAAAGGATGCCCAAGCATAACACAAGACCATAGGGATATTGGTGGGTACTACGTGGGACAACTAAGAAGACAGAAATAGAAAAAAGATCGAGATATGCCTGTATATTTACTAGTCAAAGCGCACCATGATATGATGGATTGTGGCGACTCTGACAAGGTATGATAGGAAGCTCAAATGATAAACAAAATCCAAAAGAGTTAAAAGAAAATAATCAATTTCAATGTCCTTTTCCACAGGATCAAAGGTGGATGGGATTGATGCAGTCTAATGTAGGAAGGATGCATCCTGTTAAGACCAAAGATAGAGACTAAACTAAGTGATCGACATGATTCAGGATACTCAAAACTAATTGAACCTCATGATACTAGTGGATCCCGTTTGTTAAGAAATATCTAGATAGGGACATACTCAATGACACCACACAAGACACAAGACACAAGACCGACACAAGACCGACACACCCTAAAGACCTAGGGGATCGGGGGATGATCAAAGATTAGCCTTGCCTATGTGAAAGTGTAGAGCCCTCGTAGTTCGATAAAATACCATGGATAAAAGTGGAAAGAGGACAATGGAGACCAAGATGGATGCCAAATACCAAAAAAACAAAATCCCCAGGGGTAGATAAAATGATCAACCTTTCCTACGTTAAAGCGCATGGGCAACATAGTTTGACAAAAAGAACAACGACAAAAGATGGAACCAGAAAAATGCATGATGGGGCACTAACACAACGGGATAGACAAAAGCCCCAGGGCATATCCAAATCAATCTAAAAATTGTACTATTTCAGATACTAGTAACTAATAAGGATATTTTTTCGGGCAGAGAGATTTTCCTGCCCACCCATTCATGAATAACTTCTTGTCATGTCATGAACAATGAATCCGACTACATACTCCTTAATTTAAAGGCATGATGAGACCCAATGAGGACTGACATGATGAAGGATCCCAAGCGATGGTGGGAAACCAGCAGATGACATGGATAGATGAAAAAAGCTCAAATTGGGATAAAAGCTCAAGATTGCGGATAGCCGATAAAAATTGTCCAATGCTCAACCAAAACATACCAAGCGGTGGATAAGCAGACACAGATGAAAGGATTGGATTGATAGGATGCTAAGATAGGACGTGAAGATAGGATGGATGGAAGCATAAAGCAACTAGGATGCAAGGTAGATAATGATTAAGCCCTCTACGAATGGTGCTTGTTGCTAGGTTTTCACCAAATGTACTTATCCAAGGTGCCACCAGGGGTGGTTTTCACCATAGGACTGATTATTTCTCTTTACTACTTTTGGATTTTTGAATTTTTTTATTTTTTTGTATTTTTGAAAATTTTTTACTTCTTTTTTGGCATTTTTTAGGATAGGATAACCCAGCTGACTTAGGTGTAAAACCTCTTTAGGTGCATGATGTTGATAGGCTCCTCTAGGGGCTCTCCTTCAGGTTTAGCAAGCCTATATGCTCCAGAACCATATTTAGTTGTGACAACATAAGGACCCAACCAATTAGCCTCAATATTTCCTTTCTTGTCTCGATCTTGTTGCGTACACTAATTCTCCTTGAGGACTAGATCACCAACATTAAACTGATGAGGACAAACTTTCTTGTTGTAGCTTCTCCTAAAAGGATATTGGTATGCTTCTAGATGATTGTAGGCCTGATATGCTTTTCATCTAGGAGTTCCAATTGACTGAGTCATGCAACCTGAGTTTCTTCATCACTGATTAGGTTCTTTAAAGATATTCTAAGTGATGGGATTTTGACTTTGATCAGAAAGATGGCATCAACACCATAAATGAGAGAATATGGAGTGGTGCCAGTGGGAGTGCGGATGGACGTACGATAAGCCCAAAGGGAGAGATGGAGATGGAGATGCCAATATCGACCAGTGTTATTGACCACCTTTTTAAGGATCTTGATAAGTGTCTTGTTAGTTGCCTCCGCCTGACCATTACCTTGTGGGTAATAGGGTGTGGACCAACGATGTTGGATATGATAAGTTTCACACAAGTGTTTCATGAACTGGTTTTTGAAGGG
Organism: Sequoia sempervirens; assembly: GCA_007258455.2. Lineage (NCBI taxonomy): Eukaryota > Viridiplantae > Streptophyta > Pinopsida > Cupressales > Cupressaceae > Sequoia > Sequoia sempervirens. The sequence continues at coordinate 734,011,503 of VDFB02000003.1, read as the reverse complement.
ATTTCCATTGTCAGTGATGATGGTGGAAGGGATTCCATATCTAAAGAGAATATAGAAGAGGATGTATTTGGAGATTTGAATACCCATAATTTGAGAGAGTGGAATTTCTTCCACCCACTTGGTGAAGTATTCAGTGGCAGTAATGATGAAAGTGTGGTCGTCAGAAGATGGAGAGTAGATCTTGCTGATCAATTCAAAACCCCACTGAGAAAAGGGCCATGGTGCTATGATAGGTTACAAATCTTGGGCGGGAGCATGTATCAAATCCACATGTTGCTGACGAGGTAGGCATTTCTTCACGAACTTGCAAGATTCATGCTCCATTGTAGGCCAATAATATCCAACTCTGAGAATCCTTTTGGCTTAGGTCGTGCCATTAGAATGGGCCCCACAGACACCACTATGTACCTTAGTTAACACAGTGTGAGATTTTGATTCGTTCAGACACCTAAGGAGAGTGATCATACCCATGATAATAAAGTGTATCTCCCACGATGGTATAGCGGGAAGTGCGTTGGATGAAGGACTTGAATTGATTTCGTGTAAGATCGAGTAGGAGGATATTATCACAAAGATAGGTCTAAATTTCATGATACCAGGATGATTTAGGACCTACGATGTCACACACCATCTCACTCTCGGGGATATCATATGTTGGGATTAAAAGTTGTTCAACAAGGAAATCACAGTATGTTCGATCTTTAGGTATATCAATGAGGGAACCAATTGTAGCCATCACATCCACTGCCTTGTTCTGAACTTTGGGGATCTATTCAATTCGGGTAAAGGTGAAGTATTTCTTGAAGTCATCCACCATGCATTTTTAGGGTAACAACTTGTCATCCTTTTTCTGATACTTGACATTGACCTATTTGATAATCAATTGAGAATTGTCAAAGACTCGTAGATGGGTGATATTCCATTGAATGGAAATCCTAAGACCAGTGATAAGAGCTTCATACTCTACTATATTGTTTGTGCATGGAAATGCTAATCTGAATGACTTTGGAATGTAGTCACCTTGAGGAGTGACGAATAAGACACCCGCACTAGCTCTATTGTGTGTATATGACCCATCAAAATATAACGTCCATGTATCTACTTCTATGACTGTGAGGACTTCCTCATCAGGAAATTCAGCTACCAAAAGATATACATCCACCAAAGGAGCATCTGCCAACGAATCTGCTATAACTTGTCCCTTGATCACCTTACGGTCCAAATACTCTATGTCGAACTCACTCAATAGCATGACCTACTTGGTGATATGGCCAATTAAAGAAGTTCTGGATAAAAAATATTTAAGTGGATCGACTTTGGATATTAGCTTGACAGGATGACTGAGCATGTAATGATAAAGCTTCTGTGAACTGAAGACTACAGCTAGACAAGCCTTTTCCATTGGAGAGTATTTGACTTCATAGCCCACCAATGTTCAAGTGATGTAATATATTGCACACTCTTTAGAGGACTCATCATGTTGAGCTAATAATGCCCCAGTGCAACCTATGTAGCTGAGATGTACAATAGTAGTGGTTTACCTTGGATGGGAGGCATCAAGATAGGTGGATGAGCCAAGTACTCCTTAATTTTTTTGAAGCCTTGCTGACATTTTGGATCCCACTTGAAGGTGATATCTTTACGCAGGAGATGTGAGAATTATTGGCACTTGTCAACTAGCTGAGCTATAAACCACTTGATGGACTGTAACTTTCCTTGAAGGCTTCTTAACTGCTTGAGATTACACAACAGGGAAATTTCCATTATTGCTTTGACCTTTGCTGGATCTACCTCTATACCCCTTCTGGAGACTATGAATCCCAATAGCTTTCCTGATGTAACCCCGAACACACACTTCTTTGGATTTAGATGTAATTTTTAGTGCTTTAACCGCTCAAATATTTTCTTCAAGATCATGGGATTCTCTTCTCTTGTTTTGGACTTCCCCAATAATTCATCAACATAATCTTCCATTATGATATGAATGAGGTCATGGAGGATAATAGTCATGGCATGTTGATAAGTTTCCCCCACATTTTTGAGTCCGAAGGGCATGACATTGTAGCAAAAGGTGCCCCAAGGGGTGGTGAAGGTTGTTTTATGTTGATCTTCTGGTGCAATCCTAATTTGATTATAGTCAGAGAAACCATCCATAATGGATAGCATCTCATGCCCTACTGTGAGGTCAACCAACATGTCAATATTTGGGAGGGGGACATCATCCTTCGGACAAGCTTTATTGAAATCCTGAAATTCTGTACAAATTCTGATGTTTCCATTTGGATTGGCCACGAGCACTATGTTGGATATCCAGTCAGAATAATCGATAGGCCTTATGAACCCAACTTCTAATAGTTTCTCCAACTCTTTCTTGATAAGAAAAGCCACCTGAGAATGCATCTTTCTTAGTTTTTGGTTGAAAGGTTTGGCATCCGGGTGCACATCCAAATGGTGTACCACTAATGTAGGATCTAGACCTGGCATGTCTGAATAAGTCCATGAAAAATTGATGATTCCCTCTTTTAGCAGATTGACGATGATAGAATGTTCTTCCTCTGATAAGGATTTGGCTACATATGTGATCTTAGAATCTTCCTCTATTCCCAGGTTTACTTCTTGAGTTTCTTTGATTAAAATAGAAGATCATTCAGACAATTGAGTTCCTGCAAGGGGAAGATGAACATCCCCATCCTTGAGCACCTCGTTGAGGTTTTCACTATCAAATACACCCTTTATTTTTACTTTTGTTGAGTCAGGAAGTGCCTCAAAGAGGTTTTCACTAGATGGCCCTTTTTTATTTTGTTTCTTCTTACTTTTGCAGTTAGGGTGTTCATCTTCCCCCAATCCCATTAGATGCACATAGTTATGCACTGATGGAAAGGTATTGATAGGTGCACTACCTGGTAGGTCCCAATCAATAAGTTCAGGATGGTGAAGGGAAAGGTTGATGGAAAAGACAGATAGGTAGTCAAACATCGATGAGAGATCTATGTCATCGTATGTGAGTATGATGGACTCTTCCTCGAGTATGTCTTCAAGGAGACCATTATCCATACTAACGTTATTGGAGGTACTAGTTGATGGCGCATGACCTTTTTTCTTCGTGTCATAGCCTAATCAAAAATGTTTTGGTCGCATAGGAGTATCAACAGGCTGCCATCTTCCTTGTTCTTCTACATTGAGGCCTCCCCCTTGATAATTATACTCTTCAACTAGCTTAGAGGCATGAGGATAAGTATCCTGGAAATATTCCTTAACATGGGGAGAAGGTTCAAGATCTTCTTGGTATATCCATTGACTGATATCATCTTCTGGTTGATCTTGTCGGGTGTCAAGAGATCAGAAAGTCCTAGATCCCACATTCTTATAATTGAGTGTGATTTTCTTCTCTTCCTCTTTTGATATGGAATGAGAGGGCTAACCATAAGTACAAGGAGATGGTGGCATGGTTGCCACATTTAAATTCGTTTGCATCTTGTACTCACCACAACCTTTGTCTATGATCTAGACCTTGGTGATTGTGGATTCATACGTGGAAGATGGAATGGATGATGTAGTGGATGACGAGTGGGAAGATGGATGAGAGAATGACGCTTGAGGTGCCCCCACTTCTACTCCTCGACAATAGTGAGAGTGAGGGAAGGAAGCTTCTAATTCACGACAATATTCAAAGGTTTGTGGATTAGCATGTATAGTCACTTCCATCCAATCAAATGGGAACTTCAAACATTCATGGTAGGTGGATGGGACGGCCTGCATGGCATGGATCCATGGGTAGCCAAGAAGGAGGTTATATGGAAGGTCCAGATCAAGGACATGGCACATGGTATATTGTACAACAGGGCCAAACTAAATTAGAAAACAAATAATTCCTTCAGAGTCACATTATGCATTGTCGTATGCTTTGATGGTGATAACCTGATTGTTCAAGTCAACATGGGTGTAGCCTACTTGTTTTATGAACTTCAATGCACAAAGATTAAGAGCAGATCCATTGTCTACCAGGACCTTTTTAACTTTATGTCAGGCTACGAGGACTTCAATGTGAAGGGGATGGTTATGGTTTGAATCGATACAAGGCAATATCATTTTGGCTGAAGCCTAGCTGATGCATGGATGACAAGTCTCCTACCATGGCTTGGAATTGGGTAGGATCTATATCATTAGAGACATGGGTATCTTGCAAAGCCTTAGTGAGGACTTCTTGATGGACGGGAGAAGACTTAAGCAGATCGAGGATGGAAATTTGAGATGGAGTCTTTCCAAGGTGATCAAGGATGTTGTACTAAGAGCTTATAGGACCTGGCTGGGTGGACGTGGAGGCTCCAGGAATGGTGATTCGAGTGCAACGGGTTGTGATAGCACATTGTGAATCTTTTCCTTTGATGTGTATCATGGACACATGAGGCTGTACTTGATTGATGCACATAATGATGCCATCATAATTATAGGATACATTTTTGTAGCTGACATTATTTGTGTTGTTATTTTGACTTTTGTTATTGTTTAACCTGAGATTACAATTGGACGTACTAGCACCCTAGTTGTGTTTTGGAAAATCATTTTGATATATCTAGAGTTGAGCTTTGGATGATGTTTCTTGGTTTGCATCCACTTGGATATCACCTCGATCTATAAGATATTGGATGTACATCTTTAGTCCATGGCACTTGTTTGTGGAATTTCCCTTTGATCTTGTGAAAGTCACAATATTCATTTTCTCAGTACTAGGCAGGCTTTGGTTTAGACTCATCAAAAGGTTTGGTCACAGGATAAGTGACTAGATAGTTTTCTTGAAGGAGTCTATTAAAGACAACACTTAAAGATTATCCCAATGGAGTGAATGTGTGTTTATTGTTTCCCTGATTTTGTTGATTGGACTGTTGAGGAGGGCGAGGTGCCCCCTGTGGCACTGATATGACATTAGAAACTGATGGTTGATTAGGGACATATTGTGATCTCTGGGATGTGTTAGCTACATGAACATGCTTGGTGTCAGTGACTCCATCATTGACAACGTTCTTGTTTTTGTTCCAATAGCAGGACTTATCCCCAAATGGCTTATCCTTATCAGGATTATAAATTTTGATTTGTCCCTTAGCAATGAGCACTCTCTCAATGATAGGACCTTTTTCTACGACCTCTGCAAAGGTTGTGACACAATGAATATTGAGATTATGTGCCATATCTGATGAGAATTTTCCACAAAAAGAGTCACCATGTCCTTCTCACTGAGCTGAGATTTCTTTTGACTAGCCAAAGCATGCCACCTTTGCAAGTAGCTTGCAAAGGTCTCTCTAACATGTTGTTTTTCTTTCATACGATCTAGGGTATCAATATCATTCTCCAAATTGAAGGAGAAGTGTGTAACAAAATTTTCTAAAAGATCCACAAAAGAAGAGATTGATCCTATTGGAAGAGCCATAAACCAATCTAGAGCCACCCCTGTTAGACTCCTAGGGAACAACCGCAAGAGATAATTGTCATTATGCAAGACTTCTTGACAATGTGAGTAGAACATCTAAAAATGGTTCTTTGGGTCCTTAGTTCCTTTATATTTGTCAAAAATTTTCATTTTAAAATTCTTAGGAAAAGGAACAAGTGAGATTGAGGGATCAAATAGATAGGGACAAATCTCTTCAAACTTGAAAGAATTTTTGGATGTCCCTACTTGCAAGTCTTTCAATGTGGCTTTTATCTCTTCCCACTCCTTAGTAACAGGTGTGGATGATGAAGGAGGAGTGGTCAGATTGGAATGGTTATAAGGAGCATATGGCTGGTATGATGTGGATGGAGTCGAGGTGGTTTGATCGTATGATGGTGGAGGCTGATATGAAAGGACTTGTTGATATTGATTGGGATAGGTGGATTGTAGATTGGTATAGGATTGTTGATAGGCTGATGGGGCCTGATAGTATGAGGTTGAGGCATCTTTTTGGTATGAAGGAGATGCTTGATAATAGGAGGTGGAAGCACCTTGCTGATATGAAGGTTGTTGTTTCTCGAGTAATACAGATTAGACTGGTAATTATAAGCAGTTGTTGGTTGTTGGGTAGCATATGGAGGTTGTTTTAGATTAGATGGTTGGTAATAAGGATTCGATTGTGGTTGTTTGGGATTTGTGTAAGAAGGTTTTGGTTGGGATTGTTGTGGGTTCTGATAAGCAGGGCTAGTATTTGGATTGGATGGGGTAGAAAATGCGGTATACATACTTAATGGATGGTAGAGGTATTGAGTGGCAGGGTTACTTTGCATTTGTGTTGGGACTTGGGTATGTTGAGGTGGTTGCTGGTATGATGGTGGGCATTAATAAAGAGGTTGAGATGGAATGTGATGTTGCTGAGGGACTTGTGGTTGGTGAGGAGGCAATTGATAAGATGATGTTGGCTGATGAGTACAAATTTGTGTTTGCTAAGGGATTGGTATTGGAACACCTTGCAGATGACGCGGAGGCTACTTTTGAGGTTGTGACATAAGTTGTGCTGCTTGATGTGGAGGTTGAGATGGGACGGTGGAATACTATAAAGGTTGAGACGAAGGTTTTTGTAATAACTGTTGGTGAGGTGGTTGTGATGGCGTTATCTGCTACAGATTAACCTTAGGCTGATGTGAGGGGGGGATGTTGCCTTGGGGTGGTTGTTAAGACGTGAACAGAGGTGGTGGTAAGTTAGATACGGGTGTAGATCTAGGTGGTGGAGGCGGTGCAACAAAATGATTTCCCCCATTATTCATTGGTATTTGACCTAGTTGGTTAGGTGGAAGAGGTGGTACAGATGGTATGGGAGTTGAGCTCTATGGGATAGGCATGGATGGCAGGTGAGGAAGATTTTGTGGCATACCAAAAGAAAGAGGATCATTTGGATTAGGGCCTTGAGGAATGATTGGATGAGGTGCCCCCATAACTAAAATTAGAACTCGAGGAGGATGTGTGACTTGATAAAGCATAGCATTTCCAAACCCAGGTTGATACCATCCTTCCTGTGGTGGACCCTTAAGGATGTATGAATTAGCTAGATTCTTCTATGAATTATGATGATCTTGAGACACCGGGGGTACAGAAGGTGTGATGTTGATGTATTTTGATAGATCAAGCCCAAGTGGTGGTTTGACTCCCTTTAGGAGTAAGGTGGAAAGGATTTTATCCCCATGCTCATTAAGGAGATGATCTATCATTTGGATGGTGGTGGGATTACTAAGGTATTCATCAACTCTCACCTCAAGTTGGTAGACCATGCTTTCGTCAGCAGGAGGCGAAGTAGTGTGGACCTCAGTATGGGATTGCGATGAGCCACCATTGGTGGGATCTTGAGTTTCTTTCCTTGTGATCGAGTAAGGGGCATGAAAATGAAAAACTACCAAGATGAGCTAAGATGAAGCTATGCTCTAAGATGCACTTAAATGAAGGATCTAGATGATGATTAAAGGATTGATTGGATTAGATGATGGATTGATTGATTGGACGATTGGATAGAGGACGCGATTGGATTCAATTAGATTTATTGATGGGATGAGACGATTGATAGGATTGGATGATTGATTGGATAGGATGATGAGACTTATTCTAAACCAAGTTTAGAGGTCAAACTAGATGGCACAAGATGCTGATGATCAGATTAAATGATGAAAAGGATGATTACAACACCGAATCTACCTCAAGATGGAAGTAGATTGATTGGGCCGTAAATGATTACTAACTCAAGATGAATACCAATCCTAAGTAAGTATGAAGGATAACGATCAGAGTCAAGCACCTAAGTCAACTGAGATAAAGGCCTCAAAAATGAAGTCTAGGGGATTGGGATTGATAAACCAATGATAGAAATGCAACCTAGGGATGTTCTACAATGCACCTAAATGATTTGATCGATGAATGGATAAATTTTGGAAAATACAGATGGAATAAAGTGGCAATTAAGGGCAGATGGATGATGATAAAAAAAATTGATCGCGGAAAAGGACTCAAAAATGATAGGATTTCAGTGGCCCAAAGGATTCACTCTCTAGAATTTTATGGGCAGCGCATACACCTCTATGTAGCACAAATTCTCCATTTTAGGTCACGACTTCACCTATTCTAGGTCAAAAAAATTGCCTCTGTCTCAAGAAAATTCACCTATGTCTAGAACTCAAACTCACCTATGCCTTGAGGACACAAAAGAAACGGGCGAACCTGGGGTACAACTTTGCCTATCTAGATGTAGGATCGCCCAAACTACTAACAGACTCACCTACCTAAGACACAAGATCGCCTAAACTTTCAGGAGACCACAGGGGAACAAGCGGACTCGATTAGAAAAATCACCTAATAGGGATGTCAAATTTGTCTATATCTTGAAATGTATGAACATAATACAAATCGCCTATTGAGGGGGAACAAACTCACCTATTTCTTGAAATGTATGGAAGCAAATAGACTCACCTAAAAATGGGACCGCCTATCAAACAAATGAATTCACCTAAGTCTAGACTGTAAGAACGGGGATGACACGAGTGGACATGGATTTTCCACTGCAGACAACAGGTTCACCTATTAGAAGGAGGTGTACGGATAAGGGAGACTCAGATAGAATGTGGGATTGCTCCTATGGACAACAAGTTCACCCCATGATGAGACAAATTTTCCTATTCTACGGAAAATGGGTGGACTCGACAGATAAGGACTATACATAGACTTCCCTAAAGGATGGACAAACTCACCTATTTAGAGAATAGGTGGACACAGAGTCACCCAAGAAAGGGACCCCCAGGAAAATTTTCCTCTAATGAAGACAAAATTTCCCAAAGGGATGACCTAGACTGGACTCAGACACAAAATCACCCCTTTACAGGGCAGAATCGCCTGTCCATAAAGAAAATTTTCCTCTGTAGGAAGCAAATTCACCTATGAGGGTAGGGGCTAACTATGGGAAAGGACAAAAAACACGAAAAATAATGGACAAGAAGGCTAGACTGACTCAACTGAAAATAAGCACTGGTATCACACAGGAAGACATGCCAGGTAGCACGGTCTTAAAATTAGTATTGAAGCTTTACAAACTTGATGTAGGCCCACCACCTTGAGCGGAAAACCCAAGGTTAATACTCTATGATACCAAGGTGGTTCTTTGGATCACCTTCTCGTGAAGGCAGATAGCTAGTGTTCCAGTGGCACAGGTTCATCAACAGACGCCACAAGCTAACCTTCACACTCTCTCTCAAGGACTATCATAGTCCACCATGAGGATTTCTATCTCAACCCAAGGGAGTATGTGGTGAGTAACTTTGAGGTATGGTGCACATCCCCTGCACTAGACCAAGCCATGACTAAAACATGGGTCTCTATCTAGGATATACAAGGCAATCTTATGCGTCCTCGATATACGCTAGGTACGTGAGGCACAACCATGAACAATATCTCATCAAAAGCAGGGATCAGGAGCCCCAACAAGGTACTATAAAATTGGACCAACCATGCATGTCTTATCGAGGTATCACCCTAGCTTCAATGCTTCGCTAAACACGACGTGACTGGATTGGGGTACAACTTTAGTTCTCTCCCCTTTATATACCCCGCCGATAACACATGGTTGGGATCATCCCCCGGGTGATGAAATCCTAGGCAGGTCCCGCTAAGGGAAGAATATACTAGACGCTTTGGATGGTCCCCAGGCTTGCATGTAGCACAAGGGGAGAGCTTAGACCCACTAGCACCTCCTAGGTATATTGGACTGGACTAGAACAAACTATGATTTCTCATCACCCAGGATCACTGAAAGGTGCAAGGGGAGTGGATACGTCAACAACTTATTCCCAAACACAACAAACAATGTAAATTGACCCTTTAATTAATTCTACATGTTCCTAGATTAGTGTGAAATATAGACAACAAACAGAGCTAATCTAGGGGTCTTCAACTAATCGACTTGCAGAAAATATGTTAGTAATTTTCACTGCAAGTCTTCGACGAACAAGGGACAATTTTTGCACAAATCGTTAGTAAAATGACACACTCACAAACATACAAGTTAGTAGATCAATACCCGAAATCAAAACCAAATTGAAACTGTAATCGTAAAAAAATAAATGTTCGGGAATACCTCAAATTCGACTCTGTGTAAGGAAAATTCACCTATTTATGCTGATCAGAATCACCTGTCTAGAAGAATGAACAAATTCGAAGATGCCTGTTTAGGTGGAAGGGGCGAATGTGTAGGCACCTCTATAACTCGATTGATGTCACTGTTCCCGAAGACCACTACGTGTTTGGCTCTATTTCAAGCAAGTTCTCCTCTCTCTTCAAATTCGCCTCTTTTCACAAAAAGGAAAATTCGAGTTCAACTTTTCTGACTACAGATTCACCTCTATAACTAGCGAGTTCTCCTGTTGGGGTGGATTTTCCCCTGCATGTAAAAATCTGATCTTGCAAAATTCAAACAATAGCAAACTTCAAAGTGTAGACCTGTGACATGGGTCCCACCGGGTGTGCTAGAACTATGTGCAAGTGTTTCTACCCTTAAAAATGCAAAACGGCTAAAGGAAGTGCAAAGGAAAGAACACAAACAATCACTTCAAGATTGGCCTAGTTTAACCCAAACATAATGCACAAAAATAAAAATTATTACCTTGCTTGAGTTGTATCCTTTGGTTGGCCCTTTGATGTTGATTTTGTGTGCTCCTTCTTAGCAAAATAGCATAAAACCTAATGCAAAACGATGAGGATGAGATGGAGAATGCAATGATGCAAGTGGGTATTTGGATAGATGCAAAGTATGAGCTTAAGGATGCAACAATGGTGGATGGTTGTTAGAGTGCTTGGATGAGTGCTCAAGTTTTTTTTATTGGAAATGTTGATTGTTGTGTTGTTTAAATGAGGGAAAATTCCTCCATTTTTAAAGGAAGTGTCTCTAAACAATGGAGGGTCAAGATGAAACCACAGTGGATAGGGTCAAGGGCTAGGGTGAGTTGAGGACTCACAAGCCCTCGCATCTTGACAAGTGGAGGGTGAGGTGTCAAAGGAAGGTGAGGTGGAAGTACTACATAGTACCTAGCTATTTGTACAATATCTCCTCATAAAGGAGGTCCCTGTCCCTATGTGGGTGATGGGATATGTGAGGAATTAAAAATTCCTCAAATATCCACATGGGGATGAGGAAAGGAATTAAAAATTCCTTACAAGGCCTAGGGATAATATTTGTGAATTTAAAATTCACATGGGGAAGGGGTTTCCTTCTCCAAAAGGAGAAAGCAATAAATGAAATTGACTTTGGACATATGCCATAAATGGAATAAGGATTAGGTTGACCTAATTAGGTGATTAGAGTTGTGCAAACAGAGGATTAAGCAGACTAATGAAGAATTAGAGACAAGTGGGGTATTATGGAGGATGTGAACCTAATCATGATTAGGGGTGTGCACATCCTAATCATAGATTAATTAACTTAATCTAGATTAGAGAAGATTATGGAGGATGGGACAAGGAGAGAGAAAATAATGAATTTAAAAATTGATTTAAATTCATAGAGGGAAAATAACTAAATTAAATAAATTAGAGTATTTATTTAATTTAGAGAGGAAAGGGGATAAAGGGGTAAAGTATTTAATTATTTAATTAAATACCTTAGGAACATTAAAAGAAGGGGAATATTAATTAAATAATAAATTATATTAACTAATGCAAATGAAGGGTGTGGGATACAGAAATAAAGGGGTGAATTTGACCATATGGGGGTGGTCAAATTAAGGTGTCTACAACAAGAAAATTGGTCCCTGCAAGATTACAAAGAAGATCAATGACAATGCTTATTAGGTGGACTGACCAAACATCTTTGATATTTTTCTTGTATTTAATGTTTCTTATTTATATGATTTTCGTGAAGAGGTTCATGATGTAGAAGGATAGGATGAAGTGAATTAGAAGTAATGGGTTTCCAACAAAAAAGGAAAGAATTGCACAGATTTTGGACAAGAAGATGATATCCACATGCCAAGGTCAATACAACAGGTACTTGGTTTGGTGGGAAAGGCTAGCACAAGAAGATAATACATGGAGTATAGATTCTAAATTGAAGAAGATGGATTAGGATAAGTGGCATAGGTTTTAAGAAATAAACTTGCAGGAGTTGCATTCTTCTCAACCAGAGTAGAATGATGCAAGGACCTCTGGAGGTCATAAATTTTGGCTTTCGAGTCTGTTTAGGCTAAAATAATTGAGGAACATCTTGAACAGTTGAGTCCAACTCCAATCATACTTGTTCGATTGGAGAGCATCTCAACACTTTTTTGATGTTTTTTTCATCCATAGAAGGCCTCAAAATGGCATTTTCATGTTTTTTCCAGTAGTTTCCAAATTTGGATTTTTTTTATTTTCTTGAATTTTTTCATGCAATTAGATATTTTTAGTTTACAATTAGTCCTACTTTAGTTAGAATCAAAAAATTAAGAAGTTTCACAACCAAACGAGTAAGCATGTAATAACACTAAAAATAGATAGATTTTGAGGAGGGATTTTTACTAGTTAAGGGGTTTTTTTAGTTGGAGAAGACAAAATGGAATGAGAAATGAAGCATAGTTAATTGAAATGTTAAGAGTAATTGTACTTATGTTTTAATTGTATTTTTAATTAAATCTATATTGTGAACATGGTTACATCACCCATTACTAAAAACTAGGATCTTATGATACTAATCATTATAAACAAGATATAAAATAAATAAAATGAGAACCATATAAGCTTATAATTTATAGATTACACAAGATATACATGGGGAAAACCATTTCAAGTAAAAATCCCCATAAAGCATGATTTTATTAAAACACTTACAATAATGGTCTATTATAACATAGACCGAACTTGGGGAACACTTCTCCATACTTCCACATGGTCAAAAATACCTCATATGCATAGTGATACAATTCACTATCAATCTCAGAATTTTTCAGCTCCCAAATGAGAGGGAATGACCTTAAATATAGGAGAAAGGGTGACATAATTCCATAAGGGGTATTAGTCAACCTATTCAAAATAACCATTCATAAATAATTAATAATCTAATAGTATTAGACTATAATTATTTCAAATGGGATATGCTTAATAAAGCATATAATATATAAGGTTTAATAACCTTATATAAGAACATTATATAAATGTTATAAGGGTATGACCCCTAATAACATTATGTTCTAAGACCCATCTACCTCCACCATGGTGTTCTTCACTCTATTCCAACAATTTGCTTGTGTTATCATACAAACTCATTTGATCCATCCATCTCCAAAACATTAAAATAGGACTATTTTCCCTTTAAAATAGTTGTAATAAGACCCATTTTTAATCCCTAAAACCATAATTTATCCCTCAAAAATGTGAAGGAGATGTTGGGAGTCATATTATATATTATTTATGGTGTACCTCTATTTTCATAATGATATTTTAGCATGGAAAGAGATAAATGTTGTTATTTTGATTGTTACGACAGTCCAATCATGATGAATGGGTTAAAATGTATTCACAATTTCATGATTTCATTCCATTTTCAAGAAAGAACTAGGTTAAAAAGGAAAAAATGAGTGAATTTGATCAAGATTTAAGGATTTCACATTGGGTTTTATTTTGAAAGTGAGGATGTGGTTTCATTTTTTAGACCTAGGGTTTGGTTGCCAATGGAAACTCACCAAAGCCTACTTTAAAACTTATTTAAAGGATGTTTTATTAGGTTTCATTGATTGTATTTTTGATATATTATGAATTTACCTTTATCTGTAATGTTTATTTTGTAGGTTTTTATCACACTATGCCTATTGACATTATGATAGATAAATATGTGTATATAAATCTCATACAAATGATCTTGTTGCATAACTATATTTAATGGTGTTGATGTAGCTCCTTGCCAAGATATGTATTTAGGACCCCCTAGTTCCTGAAAGAACTTGGATGACTCTTTGGAACCTTACAATTTGGAAATAATGTCATATTTAGAGATTAAGTTTGCTAATAATGGTTGTAAAATTTGAAAGCCTAAAATTGACTATATTTTAAAAGATAGATTAATGGAGAGTTTTCATTCAAAAAGAGAAATCTAAAGATGTGTTGGATGAATAATAGAGAAATATTTAAAAGAATGAATAAGGAACCATAGAATTTTACCTCTCAAATTTTATTATAATTTTTTATGAAAAACTACCATATATTGTTGAATGCACAAGACAATTGAGAGTGGGGGTGACTCAGTTGTACATTAAAACATCAAATCCTCAAATTAAAATTCAGACCTACATTAGTCTTTAAACCTTTAACAAACATTAAACCTTTATCATGCATTAGCAGAATGTAAACATGAGAAACAGTAATGCAAGCACATCCAAACACATGAGAACACCAGATTTATGTGGAAAACCCAAGAAGGGAAAAATCACGGTGAGGATTAGCTCACAATATAATGTAATTACAACATCAAATACAATAGGCTTATTTCTGTAGAGCTCATTTCCTAAAAGAAAGAAGGGATCACTGCCAATGGCTCACTACCAAAATAGAAAGAAGAAGAAAGAAGATTGTTACAATGATAAATCCATCTCAGAGCAAAAAAAAACTGCACCACTACTTCACCAAAACATTTGCACTCTCTCTGTAGAATGTAGACACCTTATGCTCACTGCTTCTAGTAGTCTTAGTCATTAAAGCTCACACTGCACTTCACACTTTTACACTTCACATCATGATTCACATCACACACACTTCACTCTACAATCCTTCATCAAATCAACACATACATATATCATCATCAACCTTGAAAACAATCTACAAGTTCAACTAAGCACCTCAACATGCAAATTCAAATTAGGTTGGCACCAAAACATTCCCACAGTGGAGAGGAATGAAGGCGGGCCACATCACACATTAACTCAAACCTAAATCCACATATAAATGTCATGCCACACTTCCACAAACACCAAAGCATATCCACAATTATTGTAAACACCCAAGGTTGGTCAAACCTATGTTAAAACCACTAAAAAATTAAGTATACGCTTCTTCAAATCCAAAGATGACTCATGGACCATAGACAACACTTAAAACACAATCTAGAATATTCCATCAACACCCTAAAATCTAAAAAATCCTTCACAAAAAATTTACACCTGAAGAACATACTCATTCTACACAACCAGTTAACCTTCTGCATATTGAAAATAATGAATCCAACCTTGCAAAGCACCAAAACTCAAACAACTCAAACTGAAGATAGATATGAGCAATATAAGCACACTCCCAGATCTGCAAAACTAGAAACCATACTGCATAGAAATGTAGAGTAATACCATTTCTCCCATACAACACTACTTCTCAATTCACACACTGGTGACATAACTTGTTCTTTTGAATGATCCAGAACTTGAAAATATATATATATAACACCTTTGATCAACATATTCAAACCAAACAAGAAATCTTTAGCCATGAAGAAATGTGGAGAAAAACACTGAACACTACTTTGCCACACTGAACACTCTCTACTGCACTATTTTCTCATTTATTCAAATTTTCTCAAAAGGACTTGAAAACCAAGCACCAAAAATATCATCTCAACATCAACACCTTCTCAGCATCTCAACCACACAAGACGTTGAACATCCACAAGCATATGCTCATCAAAGCAACACTAGAGGTTGATATCATTACTAATACTAATGACAACATAATGCAACCAATCAAAGCATCTCCATAGTTTGACATCAATGCAACAACAAAGATCTATTGACATTAGTGACAATACAAACTTCCAACACATATTATTTGAGGAGAAAGATAAAATCTACCAAAATAAGTATATTCTTGTCAATAAATTGTATATTAATAAGAATCTTAATTATTTCAAAATGAAAATTGGAGACTTAATTATAAAAAAATAAATTCCACTAGCTTAATATTAAATCAAGAAGGATCTACTTATGCTAAGTTAGAAGCAAATGGTAAATTTATTTAATTGGTTTACTATTTGCATAAATCATGGTAAAATATAATTCTTGTAATTATTTATGATGTAGAAACTAATGTAGATTCTCTTAATTTTACTTTGATTAGTTCATGAATGAGGATAAAATATATGGATTGGGGTCCCTAAGATGCATTAGATGTTTAGGGTAGGCCCAAAGAAAAGTGTCATAATAAAAGAGGGCATAAGGACATATCTAAATCAAAAGAAAGGTCTCAAACCCTTAGTAAGGGTAGGCTAAAATTTTAGAACTATGGGAAACAGGTCCATTTAAATAAGGAATTTAGAAACAATATTAAAATGTTGATGATTCCTCTATTATTAAATCCTCTAAAGGTGATGTTATTGATACAATTCTTTTAATTACTAGTTATTACTAATGGCTAAGTGATTCATAAGTGCATCATACCACATTATTCCTTACAAAGAGTGGCACTCTAATTATATAGATTATGATGGTATTGAGGTGTTCCTTGGTGAATGTTTATATGCCCAATTTTAGGAGTAAGCTTGGTGTCTATGTTTGTTGTGGTATAATTTTACTTACCCAAATTTCTCTAACAAGTTTGTTTTATTTGGCATACAAGAAGATATAAATTAGGTTTTCTTAGGTTTTATGGCCTTTTTCCACTCATAAAATACCTTAAGGGTTATTTCATTATTTCATTAAGACTATCCAATATCATACTCAATTATGAAAGTCATATGGGACTATTATCATGATATTTGGAACATTATTACTCATGAAATCACCATGAAATAAGGTTGATAAGTTTCCTTTAGGTTTATAAAATCTCACTAAAAGAGATAATGATAGATATATTTGTAAAAAGGGAGAGTTTTCATGATTTTAGGGCTAGAATAATCCACATAATAGTCCACTATCACACCTGGACAACCATAAAATCACACAAGATCATCAAATCCCATGAATACATACTAGAAAAATAAAATATTTTGGTTTCCTAGGGTATTAAACACCAATATCTATCTATTTAGTGTCATTATGTCCACAAAAATGAGAAAAACAAGGTAAAGATGACTATTGTAGAGCCAGAAAGAGGGTTATTATAATAGCCATAAGTAGGACATCCCTAATAATCTAGGTGTTTTGATGGATGAAGTAACTTAACCTAAGTGTCATAATTATGTCCAATAATAATAGGATGGTAATATTGGAGAACCAAAGAGAAAATGATTGTTGAAACAAAAGTTGCTAAATTGTAAAATTGTAAAGTTGTTAGTTAAAAGCGGTACAAATATGGCAAGAAACATATTTTTCTTTTTATACATATTATGGAAAAACCAATTGCACCAACACATATAGGTTGGCAAGTGAATGCTAGGGAAGGAATCTATTCATTCCCTAGGTCACCTAGTAATTCTGGAGTATAGTATTCGGGTATAATTTTTGAAGAACCCTATGAGCAAAAAACTTTCAAGCTATGATGGAGTAGTTCTCAGAGCTTGTGACGCCTAGGAATTTTTTTTCACTTATAGGTGGATATAAGGTCCCTCCATGTTAAGCTCTCTAAATTTTGGTAAACTCAGCACCATTTGAGCATGCCAAAAATGAATATATTGTTGTTAAAAGTGTCAGTTGAGAGTAGTGCAAATATGACAAGAAGCATATTTTGTATTTCATGTATCCTCAAAAAAAATTACTACATCAATATGTCTAGGTGGTCAGGAGAATGCTATGGAAGTTCTATTTTCATTCTCACAGTACCCAATTATTTTGGAGTATACTATTTTGATATAGTCTCTTAAGAGCCCTAAGAGCCAAAAAATTGCCAAACTATGACAGAATAGTTCTCAAAATTCATGGCATGAATGAATGTTTTTTCTAAACCTAGAAATGCATGTAGGTTCCCTCCCCAATAACATATCTCAAATTTTTTAATCTCCAAACCATTTGAATGAAATGTTTCAAAAAGCATCATTTGCATTCAACACAAACTTTTCGGCAACCATTTTTTATGTTTCATGTGCCTTGGGGAAAAACCAATTGTACCAACATTTTTGTATGTGTAGATAAGTTCTAGGGAAGTATTTTCATTCCATAGGTCACCCAATCATTTTGGGCTACATTATTTCAGTAAAGTCTCTCAAGAGACCTAAGTGTAAGAAAACTACCAAAGTATGACATATTGGTTCTTGGAATTTGTGGCACCTATGATTGTTCTATCTAAAGCTACATATATACATAGATTCCTTCCACAATAACCTCTCTCATTTTTTCTTATCTCCAAACCATTTTACCATGACGATAATGGATGTAATTCTACAAAAAGTGTCATTTATGTTCAACACAAACTTGCTAGGAGCCATATTTTATATTATTTATCTTTTGGGGCCAAACTGACTACACAAAAATTTCTAGGTGCATGGGTGAATGCTATGGAATGCCTATTTTCATTCACCAATTTACCAAATCATTCCAAGCTACACTATTTCAGAAAATTCTCTTAAGAGACCTGACTGCAAAAAAAATCCAAACTATGATGGATTGGTTCTCAGAATCAGTGGCACCTATGAATTTTATGTTTAAAACTATAGTTGGATATGGGTTCCCTTTATAGTACCCTATCTCAATCCTATTCAACTTGACATTGTTTTTGTAAGGCCTCACTAATGCTTAGTCAACTTGGTGTTAGACACACAATTTAGAGGATAGGTTCCTAGATGAACAATCCACTAAACCCTTACAAAGGCTCCATTTAATTATCAATAGGGCTATGTAAGCTTTTGATGATGTCGGCACTGTAGGTGCATTCATGGACTCTACATGGCCTGTATCATCAATTATAGGTGGTTTACACATGTGTAGGAAAACAATAAAGGATGGAAAAGAAAATAAAGTATAAACTACAAAGCAAGGGAAATAACTTAATTTGTTATTAATGTTGTGGGTACCTTTAGCTTAACACTATAACTATTAAATGCTAAACTTGAACTTTGTAATTTCACTAGCACTTATGATTCTTACTTCTAACTACTTAACTCACTTGACAAGATGACTCAATGATGCATTATAGAACCTAAATCATGAAACTAAATATCATTCACATGCATGTAATGAAGAATATATTGAAATAAATGCAATAATGTAAACATCTAATTTAACAACAGAAATTAAGTTGGGTGAACAGTACCTTGAGTGGCCCTTACTCAAGTTGTTGTACCCACAAGAGAAACCAAATATGTGATACTTGATTAAATTAATCATGATAGTAAAATGGAACATCTTTATTGCATATAACTAAACTATACAATCTAACAAGAATCTTTGTAGATTTCTCATTCATGAATGCATAATAGAAAACTAAGAATGAAGTATTATTCGTGAAACAAAACTATAACTATCAAAATATATATCTTCCAACTAGATCTGCTCCTCAACCACCAATCAAACTACATAGGTTCAAGAGGAGGTTTATTTGCATAAGGACTAAAAATAGAAATCAAATGAAGATGTCCACTCTGCTTCAAAATAGAGAGAGAGACAAAGTCTTTGCAACTGAAATTATAACCGAAAATGATAGAAGAAGAAAAATAGGATTGCAACTCTTCTTTAATGGCATGATAAGGACATGATTTGTGCAAATATTCACATTATTTTCTTGATTATTGCAAAAAAAGTCTTCCCTCCATCATCTTATTGAATGATTTGATGACTCACAACTAACCACTCTAATGATCGTTTCCATCATTTCTATAACTATCATGTTTCCAATGTCCTTGGAATCTCCCCTGCAATTTAAGTTGTCTAGTTGTTGCAAGTATTTATTCTTCTAGATGTAAGGAGTTATTTTCTTCTAAAGCATACATACCATTAAAAATCATAAATTAAACATAGATTCATACTGAATTTCATACACATTCACACATTCATCCATGCAAACATCATCATATCATAATCATATTTCCACTCATCAAAGTCTGGTTTGGATTGCATAAAAGATATAAAAGGTATATAAGTTAAGGAATGTATATGAAATAAGAAACCTAAAGTGTTTAAAATATATGAACTAAACAAGAGAAAACTAGCTATTAATCAGCCTCATCATTCCCCCCAACTAAGAAATTTCTTATCCTCAAGCAACATTTAGGACCGAAGGTTATACTAAAGAGTCATTTCCCTAAAATTTATCACCACATCAACTCCCTTAACATGTCCCAAATAGTAGCCTTTTTGAAATGAAATCTTTGTCATCCTTAGATTCTTTGTTGTTTGCATTTCATCCTGGTTCCTCGTTGTCCAATTTGGTACTGGATAGAGGAGAAGAGGGGGATAAAATGTAAGAGAAAACCATGTAATTCCATTATCCCTGGAATTTTCTATAAACTTTTGAGATCTTCTAATCATGGCCATAAAATTATATAGGGAGGGAGGTTCCTTTTTCTTTAATTCAGGGGTTAATTCCTCCCATCTCTTCTTCACAAACTGGAAGGTGTGATCAATGGGTCTTGTAACTAGTTGCTTCATCCTGATGTAGTCACATTCCTTGGCACTCATTATTTTCCTTCCTACACCTTTGTAGTTTAGGAGATCTAACCACTCATAAACAACTGCATTGGGATCTTTAGATTCTTTCCTTAGTTGTAGAGCAATAGATTTCTCCTTTTCAGTATATTCCTACAAGATCTCACCCCTTTGTTGCTCATTCCTGACATAAGAGGCCAATGCTTTAATCTATAAGTCCCTAATAAATTTTAGTGGATTCCATTCAGTTTGATATGAAAGAACAAGATTATAAAAGTAAAAATTACATAATTAGTCTTGCACGTCTGATGTGGTGTCAGAGAAATTTTCTAAAAACAAAAAAATTATGTTCAAAAATATTGGTAAATCACTAATCAACTAGTTGAACTGAAAACACAAATACTTTTCCAGCATAAATAATGCACAAACTCTTGTAGGAGGTATGCACTTTAGAATTTGTGTGGCCTTGTCTGATACTTCTTCAATCTTTACTTTCAACCTTTTTATTTTGGCCTCTTTCTATTCAATTTCCTAGTGTGTTTGGACATCAACTTAGCTTTTTCTTTTTCCCACTCTTTCTTCTTCTCAAAGAACTCTTGGGTTATTCTCCACAATTCCACACCTAAGGTCACTACAAATGACCCAGAGGGAATTGAAAGTGGAGGAATTGAACCCTAGGGTAATAATTTCTTTTTTTTTGTTTCTATGATAGAAAGATGTGCCTATTCATCCAACCTAGATCCATGCTCAAATTTATAAAGTTTTTCCTCCAACTCTTCAATTCTTTTGTCCCTCTCACTATCTTTTTTACTTGTGTATTTTCAAAAACCTTCCAATTGCTTTATCCTTTCCATAGTCTCCTACAATTCTTTTCCAATATCTTTTTTATCAATAAAAACTCCATCTCTTTCTAAAAACTAATCACCCCTCTCACTTGTATACTCATTACCCTTCGAATCAAGGCTCTTTGGGTTTCTATTTCTTTTTTTCCTTGCAACAAAAGAATCTTATGAATCAGATTCAGAGGTGCTTGTATAATTCCATGAATATGTAATATGTGCATTTTCATTACCAAGGGAACTCCCCTTCAATTCTAAGTCTATCTCAACCATAAAAAAATATTCCTCTATCTTCTTTTTAACTAACCCTCTCATTGCACCTTTCCTCTTTAGGTGGTGTGATTTCCTCCTAGGCTATGTGGATTTTTTCTTCCCCCTTGTAGGTGCAGAAGAAAATTAACCTTTCCTTTTCTTGGTTCTTTGTGTTTCTTGAGAGGTAGGGGTCTCTTATGTACCTTCTACTATGGTTTTTCCAAAGGTTGTAGGTTGAATTTCCTATAAGCTATGCTCCTTTGCCTCTCCTATGTTGTGAGTAGGTGGCACAACATGGGACCCAAAGGTCATTTCCCTTTTTGATACAGCAGGTTTCTCTACTCTTTCTAGGACAATAGGCTCTTCAAGGATGTTGTTGATATGGTTACAATTTAGGAAACTTTTTGAAGAAACATGTAGAAACTGAATTCTTAAACTTATTTTTATCAGTAATGTGACTAAGCATAAATGTGAAAATGATTTTGATGAGTCTAGTTTATGGTCTAATTTTGGATAGAATTTATGATTTATTTGTTGAAGTTGTCATGGACCTTGATGTCAAGTGTTGATATTTTTATGATATTTCCTCAAAACTATGGACATTGGGCCTAATCTTATTTCTGCAAATATTTAAGGACATTGGCATATTATATGGACTATCTATATTAATTTTGCACGTGGTTAATGAATTTTCTTTAAGGTGGTTACAAATATGTAATTATTGTGTGTACTAACATTGCAATGCAAATATAATTTGAGGATACTAAATTGAGAAAGACACCGTCAACTGGTCATGTACCATAACGTCCAACAATGGAATCATTCAAATGTCAAAGGAGTTTGATGGTAGGAGATTCCCCGTGCAAATCGAATGTAACCACCTTGTAAATGGACTTTAATTTTGTTGAGAAAATGCAAGCGTTACTACTATGCTAAATCTGCGTTAAGACAAATATGTCTGACCAAATTTCATGCATGTGTAACTGCCTTTCTACTTTTCTCTGCTTTCCCTAAATGGCATCCTCCCAGTTCGTGGAGTTGAATTCCTTTCTTAGTTGGTAGTATAAATAAGGATCATATGCTCCTTCTCAAGAGGTTGCATGATCTGATATTGTACTTGCATTCTTAAGTTTTTAGCAATACATGAGTTATGCTACTCTTTTGTACTCATGAATTCCAGTGAATTAAATGAAGTTCTAAGTTTGAGTATCTAAGTTTACATTAGTTTTAGAGGATACTCATCCAAGGGGACCCACTTGGTGAGTATTGTGTCCTTTAGTTTAGTATTAGTTTAGTTATTACTTTTTGTTCAGTAATTAGATAAGAATCTAGCACCAACTATTCCTGCAACTACTAGAATTCCATTTTGTGACTGTTCCTGCGGCCAAAGCAGACAAAGTAGTTTCCTATTTGTTGCTAAGATTTTCATTTATTTCATGAATTTTAGCTTAGTTTAGTTGTTGGTTGATGTTCAACATTTATGTTATTCCTTTCCACGAAATTTACTTTCAACATTGTGTCTTTCTTAGCTATAGAATGAAAATGGCTACTTTGGGTTCCTAGTGCACATATTGTGTTGACCCATTTCAAGTTCATGTGCCTGGGTTGAAAAGTTAAATGCACCTTCATGATGATTGAAATAGATATTTAGGTTAGATTTCCAATCTTTGAATCATGGCAGAAAAGGCCTAGTTGTTAAATCATTGTAGGAGACTGACATTTTTGGCATCGTTGTCAGGGATGGTGTCAAACTAGGAAGTTCTTTGGAGTCATTGATAGTTTTCTTGTTGTAGTATTTCTAAAAGTTGTTCTTAGTGAATCCCTCATTTAGGAAGTAATGACCCCCCTTATCTTTTACCAATTCTTTGTGTGAGTTGGTTGATAGTGAGTTGATACTGCATGCATAAAGGAAGGAGAAGAGATGCTTATGGGAGATTCCTTCCTAATAATCCTAATCCATTCTAGCTAGAAGAGCTTCCAAATCTTCCAAGGAATGAAGAAGAAGAAGAGCCAAACCCCTTTACTGATGAATTTCCTAATCTAACCAGTTTTCAAGCTTCCTATGAAGACCAAAATCAGTTTGAAAATCCCTTTGCTTGGGAAATCCATCAAGCAGGAATGGGTGATGCAAATAGAAATAGACCTAACCAACCAGCTTTTCCTTTCCCCATTTCCCATCAGAATGAAGTTGAACATCTCAAAAATATCCTTGCTTCAGCCCTTCCTAATTTTTATGGACTTGTTATAGAAGACCCTGATACTTTCTTGTTCGAGTTTGATATACTCTGCAGAAGTTATCACTATACCTTTGATGCTCACAGGCTTAATCTATTTCCTACCACCTTGAAAGAGGTTGCATTGAGATGGTTTATGAGCCTAGGAAGAGATACTATGGAAAATTGGGAGGACATGAAGACAAAGTTCCTTGAGAAATACAAGGAATATTGCAGGGGCAGTGACATGAGAGGAGATGACATTTTCAGGATGCAGCAAAAGGAAGATGAGAGCCTGGAGGATTACATTTCAAGGTTTTTTTTTTGCTTACAGAAATATCCACACCATACCCTCAACGAAGAATCACAAAAAAAAAATTCCTAAGAGGAATTAATGAGACCTATAGTGATTCCTTGGACCTGATGGTAGGAGGAGATATCACTCAAGTTCCTTGGAAATACATCAAGAAAATATGCAAGAACTATTCTAGGGCAGCTTCAAAGAAAGGGAGAGCTTACCAATCCTCTATGGGTAGGTCATCTACCAGTGGAGTTTCAAGGATGGAGATCACACACTTGCTGGTAGATTTCAAAAAATACATTATAAATAATCTAGCTACTCAGCTGGATGCACTTCAGGCCAAGAAGAAACAAGAGGAGGCAGAGACAATGTTGGCAGAGTATTGCCCCCATTGTAGAAAAAAGAAGAAGGACTGCAAATGCAAGATGGTAGCTAGTATTGAAGGTAAGAAGATTCCACCTGAGTTCAAACCAATGTAGATTGAAGAAGATCAAGTCTAATATGTTTCACAAAGGAGGACTTCGGCTCCAAGATAAGGTATGCCACTGGATCCACTATCTTATGTTGGCCCATATTTCAATTCCTATTCATCTAGTAACCAATGGCAACCCCCATATCCATCCAACTATGGAGGATATCCACCACATCCTTGGGGTAACCCTCCAAATTCTTGGCCCAATCATCAAAACTCTCCACCCTAGTGGCAGCTCCCTCAAGGGAATTGGCAGAAATTTCAAGGGCATTGGCAGCCACCTCCAGGAAATTGGAAGCAAACAAATCAATGGAGGGGAGGACAACAATGGCCAACCCAAACAATCAGTTCTATGTAGCCACCTTCTCAGCCCCAACAAGCTGCTATAATGCCTCCCCCTACTAATCCAAGCTCAAATCTACCTAAACCTACTCAGCTACTAGCTCACCCCACACCCAATCCAAATAACAAACCACAGCAACAACCTATATACTCTGCTGATTCAAATCAATTCCCTGCATATGCTATGAGTGTAAGTGACATCCACTTATGTTTAGGAACTACTTTACTAGCCCCTTCCAAGCCCATTATCACTGAGCTTCCTGTGGAAGAGGAAGATGAACCTATGAATGATCCCACTCAGTCAAGTGTACCTAAAAGTCCTGAACTAGTCCTAGTCAAGCAGATTGAACAAGAAATGCCATTTCCTTAGAGATTGGATTTTTCCAAGAAATAGGAAGAAAAAGAGGACACAACTTTTGACATCTTAGATTAGCTGAAGCATATATGTGTCCAGATACCTCTATTCCAAGCCATAAATGATGTCCCAATCTATGAAAAGGCAATCAAGGAAACATGCCTCAAGAAGCCAGGCAAGAAGAAGAAAGACCCAACTATAGTTCATGTGGTGGGACAGCTAGCTGACATCATGCTTGTAAAAGTGACTATCCCCAAGTACAATGACCTAGGTAGTCTTGTGGTAGCAGTTGTTATAAACGTGATCCAAATAAAGAATGCTCTAATTGATTTGGGGGCAGCAATAAATGTGATGACTAAGGACATCCTGCATCAACTAAACATTGCAAGCATGAGATCTACTCCTACTGTCCTGCAGCTTGTTGATAGTCCTACTGTTAAGCCTGATGGTATAGTAGAGGATCTTGTGGTAATTCTAGACTCCTAGGATTACCCAACAGACTTTGTGATTCTTTCTCCTAAAGCTACACTAGGCGAGTATCCCATTATTCTTGGAAGGCCATGGTTAGCAACTATAGATGCATATATTGGATGTCGGTCAGGTGAAATGACCATTTTTTATGGGAAGAGCACCAAAAAAAAATTCCTTTATCCTCCTACTCAGCCATCCCATGATAAGGATAATCCTGTATGACCAAATGTTGGTGAAGAGGCCGAGGAAGTTAATTTTGTGGTGCAATCTTATGATGTTAGGAAAAATATGTCTCATACATTTCTTTCATATGGATTCAAGGTACCATGCATTAATGAAGCATCCATGATAGAGTTAATTACACAAGTGCAGGTGTCAGAAGGAAAATATCTGAATGTTAACAACAAACTGAGTGAAGAACAACAGTTGTTATTGGAAAACTTATTGAGGACCCACCAGCATGCATTTGTGTGGGACTACATGATATGAAATGATTGGACCCTAAGCTTTGCACTCAAAGAATTTACATCAGAGATGATTGCACCCCAATGAGGCACCCATAAAGAAGAATTAACCCTGCACTGAGAGAAATTGTAAAAGGAGAACTACATAAATTGCTAGATGTAGGATTTATCTATCCCATTTTAGATAGCCAGTGGGTGTCTCCATTAGTGATTATTCCCAAGAAAGGAGGGAAATGGCGATTTTGTGTTGATTATAGGGAATTCAATGCTGCCACCAAAAAGGACCATTTTTCCTTACCTTTCATAGACCAATTTTTGGACTCGCTTGAAGAAAAGAAATACTTTTCTTTTCTAGATAGATTCAACAGCTACAACCAAATCCAAATTGCACCAGAGGACCAGTAGAAGACCACCTTTACCTTTCCTTGGAGGACCTATGCCTACGCAGTACTCTCATTTGGCTTATGCAATGCACCTGCAACTTTTCAGAGGGTAGTCATTAGCATATTTTCAAATATCTCTCTTGATTGCATGGAAATTTACATGGATGACTTTACCACCTATGGTGTTGATTTCAATCATTGGAAAATCTCAGGAGAGTCCTACAGAGATGTGAAGACCAAAATCTTTCCTTAAATAGTGAAATGTGCTTCATGATGATGCAGGAAGGTGTAGTCCTTGACCACTACATCTCCCACAAAGGAATTCAAGTAGATCCTGCAAATATTGAGGTGATCACAAATCTTCCCACACTTGCAAAAAAAAAAGGATGTTGGGATTTTCTTAGGACATGCAGGATATTATAGGTGTTTCATCAAGGATTTTAGCAAAATAGCAACACCATTGTATACTCTTCTCACTAAAGATGTTGAATTCCAATGGACTAAGGATTGTGAAAAGACATTTTGTGATTTGAAGGTAGCCTTGACTCATGCTCCTATACTCAAAGGACCTAATTGGGAGCTTCCTTTCCACATCCATATGGATGCATCAGATTATGACATAGGATCAATCTTAGGACATAAAGAAGGAGCTATTGAAAATGTCATTTATTTTGTCAGCAAAAATTTGCAAGGAGTTGAATTCAACTACACAGTGACAGAAAAATAAATGTTGGTAGTGATATATGCCCTAAACAAATTCAGGCATTACATAACAGGTTACCAAATATTTGTGCACACTAATCATGTGGCCATTAGATATCTCATGAATAAACCTCTGATCTCTGGTAGGTTGGAAATATGGTTATTGTTGATGCACGAGTTTGACATAACCATTGTGGATAAACCAGGGAAGGCCAATGTTGTTGCAGATTTTCTTTCAAGACTGACTACATCAAGGGATAATCAAGCCATAGACGACTCTTTTCCTAATGAGCATAGCTAACTATCTGGTCATGGGTAGAGTTCCTCCTCACTTCTCTCCAAAAGAGAGAAGGGCACTCATTGAAAAATATTTTCCTTTCTCATGGATTGTTGGATGTTTGTTTTATACTAGACTAGACCATGTCATGAGGAGATGTGTGAGAGAAGATGAGACATATGACATTTTGCATGCATGTCACAATGAACCATGTGGAGGAAATTTTTTTGCCAAGAGGACAACAATAAAGATTTTAAACACAGGATACTATTGGCCCACAATTCACAAAGATGTAGGAAGGTATACAAGAAAATGTGATAGATGCTAAAGAATGGGAAGACTAACCAAATATGATGAGATGCCACTTTACCCTCAGGTAGTAATCACTCCCTTTGACAAGTGGGGATTGGATTTTGTAGGACCCATTGACCCTCCATCAAATGGTAAGTCTTATATCCTAGTATACACTGATTATGTAACAAAATGGGTAGAAGTTAAGGCCATGAAGCATGCAAGAGATAACAAGGTTGTAGAATTTATTTATGAGGAGATTTTCACAAGGTATGGAGTTCCAAGAGAGATAGTGACTGATCAAGGGGCTTAATTCACATCAACCCTTGTTGCAACACTAGTCAATGAGTACAACATAAGACATAGGAAGTCTACTCCTTATCACCCTCAGTCCAATGGCCAAGTTGAGGTGACCAACAGAGAAATTGAAGCCATTCTGACCAAATAAGTGGCTATACACAGAAAGGATTGGGAAAATAGATTACCAAAATCTATTTGGGCCTACAAAACTACCTGGAAAACAACTACTAGCTTCAATCCATTCATGTTACTATATGGAAAGAAAGCCATGATACCCATTGAATTTGAACATAAGACTCTTAAAACTGCAGTAGATTTGGGGATGGATATCTCTGAGGCACAAAGAGAAAGAATCATGCAGACTAAATGCTTTGGATGAGATGAGGAGAGAAGCCTTGCATCACACAGAGGTAGTGCAGAATTAGAGAATCAAGTGGCATGAAAAATTCATCAAGGAGTAGAAATTCCAACCAGGAGATTGGGCCCTACTCTAGGACTCAAGGTATCAGGACAATGCAAGAAAATTGCGGACAAGGTGGCTAGGACCATATGAGGTTGCTGAAGTATTCCCTAATGGTGTTGTACAACTCACTATTATTGACCCAGTCATATTTAATCTGATTATCAATGGTCATCGCCTCAGATTGTATCACAAGACAACTTCCAAAGAGGAGTTCTTGTAGCAATTCACTCAGCATGCAACACCTGAGCTTCCTGTAGCCGAAGGAAGTGGACCTAGTATCCCTCCTTCTGGCTAATTAAAGTATGCAATTGTCATAATAAAGACTTCCACTTCTGTGGGAGTCCACTTCTTCACCCATCCACCCATCCTCCCATCCATCTCCACCTTTCTCTCTCTTCCATCACTTCACTTCATTCCACTCCACCTCATTCTGCCTTATTTTCAATAATTTCTCAACTTATTTCCTAAAAATGTGAACAGTACTTTCTCCATAATCTTTGCAATGAATCCTCCACACATTCAAGTATGTGTGCATTAATTTCTATATCTTAATTGTCTTTAGTGCATTCATTTAATTCTTGTACGTTAATATGGACGTTCACCATAGCATGCTATTATTCCTTGCCCCTGTCAAATCATCATTATCACCACTCCCATCTCGCATGTGAGGACACATGCCCAAATTTAGTCTGGGGGGAGGAAAAATATATTAATACTTTTCCCACATGTCAGTCCATGTTGGTCTACATTAGAAAAATTTGAATTGAACCAAATTGAAATCTGAGTGAGAGGACGACTCACATGTGCAAGGTGGCACCAACTATCACTGCCATTTCTCTCCATCATAGCTCCCCTTTATTACTTCTTCCTTTCCATTATTGACCCTATCATAATCTCAAGCTACAAACAAAATGTAAATTAGAAAGGGAAAATCCAGTCGACATTGGCATTGGAAATTTAGCAAGTGTTGCAGGAAGGAAACCGCAGAGTGATTGTTTGATTGCAGAAAATGGGAGGTGGGTTAATTCGAAATGAACCCATAGTGCATGATGTATTATTGCAAGATGCACCTTACCTAGCCGAATTTAGAAACTAGGGGTCGTTAGACTACTTCCTAAGGCTGGATGGTTTTGATGAAGACATTGCACTAGAATTCTCCCAAACATTGTCTGAAGGGAAGGCCACGGTAAAAGGGTTGGAGGTCATGGCAACTAGAGAAAGGATTGCAGAAGTTATAGGGTTACCTTCTTATGGTGAACATTACCCTGCTTCTAGAGAAACCAAATCAGCTAGGGCTGAATTTACAGAACCTAGTGACCCTCTATTGAGCATACATAAACAAGGTGTGAAGAGAACCTCTCTGCCCGAACCATGGAAGTATATAGTTTTTTATGTCATAAGATACATCACCTATGAAGGTCGCCTGTCGAATCTACATTCTATGCACTTCAAACTTTTCAATCATATGAGGCATATGAGGAGGATGAATGTGTCGAATGTGTTGTACAACCTCTTTCAATCATGGTAGTCGAGACTCAAAAAAGTAGGGACAATTTCATTTCCCACCATTATCTGATTAAATTTTTAGTTGAGAAGTCTTTGCATGATATGTTTGGAATGACCTAGGAAGAATTCATAAAAATTGATCAAATTAGACCAGAGCATTGGCAACCTAGGGTTTTACCTCAACCTTGTAGGTCTAGCAAGAGATTAATAATTGCTAAAGCCACTCTTGGTGCTTCAACCTCGGGTGTAGGCCCTAGTATAAACCCTCCTGCAGCAAAAGAAACCATAGAGATTAGTTCTTTTGAAACTAAGCACTTAGAAAAAGAAATCTCTTCCTCGGATTCTGATGATAATGTTCACATTGTCATCCTAATGAGAACTAGAGCATAGAAGAAAGAAGAAAAAAAAAGAAAAGGAAAATATAAAAAGCAGCTGGCAGAAAAAGAGGTGCCAAGCTCTAAGAAGAGAAAGGTTGACACTGTTCATCCTACATCCAAAGAAAAACATGAAATCCCTCCTAGAAAATCAAGACCAGTTGGGCCAGCCTTTGTTATGCCTCTGTAGGAAATCCCTAAGTGTAGAAAAACACCACGGGGGGACACAAAAGCTCCAATGGGGCAGGTGAATGTAGAGGAAGAGGATATATTTAAGACGAAAACAAACATAACACTAGTCAATCTTGCTAACATTGTAGAACAAGTGGAGAATCAAGGGTATGAGGAAAATTAGGATTTCCTACAACAAGAGGTCATACAGCAAGAGATCCTACAACAATAGCAAGAACAAGAACAAGAGGCCCTGCAGCAAGAATTGGGAGAACAATCAATACCCCTGCAGCCGGAATTGACTAAACAACCTGAATCCCTACAACTGGTACTATATGGAGAGCAAGCATCAATGCCAGGAAAAATGTTGGTAGGAATACATAACCCCGCTGATTTTTCAATGCACATGGTAGCTATGCATTTATGGAAAGAGATGCAAAGAAGGGCAGAAGAATGGAAGGAGGAGAAATGCAGGTTGAAGAAGGAAATTCAAAAGAAAGATGAGGAGATTGAAGACAAGGATGCAAACATTGCTACCTTAAAGAAGAAGGTGGATGATATGACAGCCTTTCTACCTTAGATTTTAGACTGCAGGACCCCTCCAAGGGTCTATTCTCTACATTTGGAGGAGAAATATCTTTCTTTTAAGCTAGAAAGGATTGTCTCAGGTTTTAACCCTTCCATTGAGACTCCTATTGAATTTTTCAATGCTTATCAAATTGCTTCCCCTGAGATGAAGAATTTGTTGTGTGAATTCTATTTGCATAATTATGTTATGACTCAAGACCATGATTGGAATCCATTGTTGTATGTTGGGGATGTCTAATTAAGGGCATTTATGTCCTAGGTACAGAATGAGATCAATTGGGGACAACAATATGGGGCTTATAAGCAAATGGAATTCAACATCCCTCTGCCCATCAGGGATGAATAAAGAAACCCAAGGGACATTTACAGAGAGTGACACAAAATGTTTCGCAGACCTAGCTATGGTAATAAGATCATGCACTGGATAGAAGCAATCTACAATGAGTATGAGGTGAAGGAAAAAGAAAAAGAGGAAACTGTGAAGAGATCCCTCTCACAAAGATGGAACAACCTAACTGATGAGCTCAAATAGGTTGAGCATCATTCCATTCAAAACTATGCTGCAGCACTCAAAAGAATTGACAGATATATACAGATTAGAAGAACAAAGGGATGATTTTGGCTTCCCCTGACTTTTCAGCCACCCATCCTAATGTGGCTCGTGCCAAAATTTAGGTTTTACCACTATGATATCAATGTAGAGAGACAAAGATGGAGCAGATTGGACAAACAACAAGGATTCTATTGGAATCCTAATTCACGCATAGTAAACACTGATGTAGGACAGTTGTTAGTTGCAAATTTTAGAGCATTGACCAAGCAGATGAACAACCCTTCCCCTGCTGGAGGACCAACAAAACCTTAGGTTGGGGGGAGTGATGAGTCTAGTTTATGGTCTAATTTTGGGTAGAATTTATGATTTATTTGCTGAAGTTGTCATGGACCTTAATGTTAAGTGTTGATATTTTTATGATATTTCCTCAAAACTATAGACATTAGGCCTAATCTTATTTTTGCAAATCTTTAATGACATTGGCATGTTATATGGACTATCTATATTAATTATACACATGGTTAATGAATGTTCTTTAAGGTGGTTGTAGATATGCAATTATTATGCATACTAACATTTCCATGTAGATATAATTTGAGGATACTAAATTGAGAAAGACACCACCACCTGGTCATGCACCATAACGTCCAATAAGGGAATCATTCAAAGGTCAAAGGAGGTCGATGGAAGGAGATTCCCATGCAAATTGAATGTAAGCACCTTGTAAATGGACTTTAATTCTATTGAGCAAATGCAGGCATTACTATTGTGCTAAATCTGCGTTAAGACAAATATGTTTGACCAGATTCCATGCATGTGTAACCGCATTTCCACTTTTCTCTGCTTTCCCTAAATGGCATCCTCCTAGTTAGTGGAGTTGACTGCCTTGCTTAGTTGGTAGTATAAATAAGGATAATATGCTCCTTCTCAAGAGGTTGTACGATCTAATATTGTACTTGCATTCTTAAGTTTTTAGCAATACAGTTATGCTACTCTTTTGTACTCATGAATTCCAGTGAATAAAATGAAGTTCTAAGTTTAAGTATCTGAGTTTACATAATTTTTAGAGGATACTCATCCAAGGGGGGCCACTTGGTGATTATTTCATCCTTTAGTTTAGTATTAGTTTAGTTATTACTTTTTGTTCAGTGATTAGATAAGAATCTAGCACCGAATGTTCCTGCAGCCACTAGAATTCCATTATGTGACTGTTCCTATAGCCAAAGCAGACAGAGTAGTTTCCTGTTTGTTGCTCAGATTGTCATTTTTGTCATGCATTTCAGCTTAGTTTATTTTTTGGTTGATGTTCAACATTTATGTTATTCCTTTCCAAGTAATTTACTTTCAGCATTGTTTCTTTCTTAGCTATAGAATGAAAATGGCTACTTTGGGTTCCTAGTGCACATACTATGCTGACCCATTTCAAGTTCACACCCCTGGGTTGACAAGTTAAATGCACCTTCATGATGATTGAAATAGATATTCAGGTTAGATGTCCAAACTCTGAATCATGGCTATAAAGGCCTAGTTGTTAAATCATTGTAGGAGGCCAACAGTTGTGTTATTCCTCTTCTTTTTATACTGAGAACCCATTATTTTCAACAAATTGTAAAGAAAATTTGGAGCATTCACATGTCTATCATGATGAAGATAGCTTAAAAGTTTAAAATGGACTATATACAACAAGGATTACTTACCATCATAGGTTAAATATTTGACTATGTAAGAAGCTACTGAAGCCCATATCCAAGGTAAGGATAATCTTTTTGTACCTTGAGAAGATGAGTCTAGGTTTTCTCCATGTTCTTTGAATTCATTCTTGGTAGCAATAGCATTTTCCCTCATTGGAAACTCTTCTCCTTCCTGTGGAAATCTTGATACCTCAGCAATGGTGGCTTCTGAAGCATCCACCCTCAAACCTCTTGCAGAACTTGCTTAATCATTTTGTAGTGTGGAAAAAAATTACTG
Source organism: Sequoia sempervirens (assembly GCA_007258455.2). NCBI lineage: Eukaryota > Viridiplantae > Streptophyta > Pinopsida > Cupressales > Cupressaceae > Sequoia > Sequoia sempervirens. The sequence continues at coordinate 733,977,758 of VDFB02000003.1, read as the reverse complement.
TCATGACTTCATTAAACTTTGTGAGTTTGAAGAAGTAATCCAACCAACCAGCTTGTCTAAAAATGGGTAATACCAACTTGTCTTCCAACAGCTGGGTGTGTGCTACTGGTTCCCTACGAATGATGTCACCTCCCATGAAACTATTGTTGTTGTATAATTCCCTTAATTTTCTCTATTTTGGTTCAATTTATATCTATCACTCCAACTACACCACTTTCACTATGTTGTATCTTCTCAATTCAACTGCTCCTAACCATTGTCTTCTCCTCTAAGCTTGTATTTGTGTAAAAATGGAGGAAAATAGAATGGAAAAAAGGTTGCAAAGATTTTTTGGTTTTTGAAAATCAAGAAAATGAAGAGTACCCCTCCCCCAACAAAATATATTAAGTATCCTCACATAATTGTACAGGTCGGGCGGGGGCTAAATTGTATGAAGTGGAAAATCAAATGAGATATGAAGCATGCATGAATTAATGTTAAAAGATGTAAAAAATCAATTATAATCTATGCTAATTATGATAAGTTAATTCATGTACTTGTAGAATTCTTGTGAAATGAATCTTAACTCGTGTGAAGTTATTGATTACTACCTACAACAAGATTTGATGTGACCATTCTTAATTGCAATTTGAATTGAATGGCATGAATGTATGGTGCATGGTAAATGATGGTTTAGAAAGGTTGCAAGATGTATAGTAGATGGGATGTGAAATGAACTATATGATACATGGTAAGCTAAAAAGGTGATAGAAATGTTATGTGTGGGGATTTGTATAGGCTACATGTGTGAAAATAAAACATGTGTAGCTACATGTACAAAATTATGGAGATCGAAAGTAAGGATATGCAATTAATTCAGCAGGGATTTTTGAAATGAATATCAGACAATTGCTACATATGCCTCCAGTAATAGGTCCCTTTCTGAATGTTTTCACCTTCAGGCATGTTTCTATAGGTCCCTACTACTTCACTGACCATGGAAGAAAATGATTGTTGTTGATTGTCACCTTGTGTAGTGTGTGCTTGTGAACTATGGTAGAAATTATACCTATGTAACATCAATAGGCAAGCTATGTAGCTCATCTACTAAGTTATGTGTAGAACTTGTAGTTTATGTGGTTGAATTTTCAAGTGAAGGCTCAAATTATTGGATTAATGAAAGAAGGAAGTCATCCTTTTGCAATGGTTTCTTGTACATCTTCAGTATGTGTCCATCGACCAATAATGAGAACTTGAATTAATCAATTGTGTGTAGCTATACTGCTCCATTGGGAAACACTTTTTTTATTTAATATGGACCAATCCATCTTGTTTGTAACTTTCCCTTATAGTCCTTATAACTTGATTCATAGAGCAGAGCCCAGTCACCTACACTGAATTCCTTGGTTTTGATGAACTGATCATACCAATGGATTCTTTGATTCTAAACAACTTCAGTGTGGTGTATAGATTTCATTCTAATTTCATCAAGTGCATTGAGGTTGTGTAATCTCTCATGTTGTGTTGTTGACAAATCCATGCCCAATTGAACAATTATTCTCAATGTCTTTCAACATAGTCAAATTCAATAGGAAGCATTGCTTTCTTTCCATACACCAATTCATGTGGTGCAAATCTTGTTGTGGTTTTCCAAGTTGTCTTATAGGCCCAAACTGCCTCAGGAAACTTGGCTTCCCAATCTTTCCTATGAATTTATACTATCTTTGTTAGAATGTTTTCAATCTCCTTGTTTGTGACTTCCACCTATCCATTAGCTTGAAGGTGGTAAAGTGTAGAATTTTTGTTTCTTATCTCATATTCTTGAACCAATTTTTTGATCGATTCTAATGTAAATTGGGTTCCTTGGTCTGTGAAAATCTCTCTCGGAACTCCATATCTTATAAATATGTCCTCGTAGAGAAACTTTTCCATATTACCATACCTTGCAAATTGTAAAGCCTTAACTTCCACCCATTTTGTAAGGTAATTTGTGCATACTAGTTGTAGTGTCTGAAAATGTACTCCTTTAAATTTTCACACTATTTTTGGGTCCCTTAATTAAATTGGACTTAATTAATCCCTTAATTGGCCCTATTATGTATCTACAAGACTAATTTATTGCAATTTCTGAAAGGGGAATCATGATTTAATTAATGCAATTATCATTTTTATCACCTCGAAATGAATAGGTCATGGTAATTTAGGTCAAGACCCATTCAAATTTTTGATGTATTTTTTGCAGCCTTTTTATGATCCCAAATTTAAATTCAAATGTCGGCTTGTAATGTTTAATTTTTGAGAAATTAGAAAATTCTCTATAAAAGCAATGTCTTTTTATCAATTCAAATCCTAGAAAGATTATCCAAATTTCACAAGAGAAAAGATTATTGTCAAATCTTTTCAAGAGCATATTTCTCAAGAATTTTTTGTAGCATTCAAGATCTCAAGCATCATATCAAATTTATCAAGAATCACACATTTTTTTCAATCTAACATTGTGATGTAGGTTTCAAGCATTGAAATCAAGATTCAAGCATCAAGATCAAAATCTAGTCAAGCAATTTCATGCAAGATCAAGGCCTTGGAGAGATGTATTAGATTTCATTCCTTCAAGGGTTTCAAATCAAGGGTTTGGTGAGTTGTAACATAGCAAGTGTTCATTCACCATTCCTTTCATGTTTCATTGTTTCATTTCAAGCTTTAATTACCAAATGGGGTTTGACCAAGGAAAACCCCCATTCACCAAAAACAAACAATTTTCCCCTCTTGTGTGTTTTGGAGATCTTAGGTTAAAGAAGGACTAAAGATCTATCAAAAAGAGAAAAATTGCAAAAGTTGTCAAAGTTGCAAAGTTTTCAACATTGTCATCAAGCCATGAAAACCCACTTTCAGAATTTAATTCTAAATTTTTGACTATGAAACCTAGAGGAATTGAGCGTGTAGACCTAGGAGTAGAGGAATGTAAAAGAAAATTTCAAACCCGTATAGCAAGACCCATTCACCCCTGGGTGAATGAGTCACAGAAGGACACTCAACACAACCCTATTGTGACAGGTGCATAAAATCACACCCTTCTCAGATCTGTTGAAACTTTTTGGATTTTTTCAGATTAAGGTTTAATTTAGATGTTTCATATGTTGCATTTCATAATTGCATTCACTTGGTATTTTTCATTCATCTCCAAAAGTGCATTTCAAGCTGATTTACCTCATCCTTAGTCATAAGGAAAACAACAAGATCTCCATCAAGGTTGACTCACCTAAGGGTTGAAAGTCAATATTTTCGTAGGGGATCTCTTTTTCCTAATAAAAGTAGGAGGGAAAGTGTAGGTGCATACCCCCATTCAAAATCCATCACCTCACATTTTTCTCCTAGTTCACCAGTATGCATTCCTTGTTGTTGGATGTTAGTGATATGGGGCTAATAAAATATAATCACCATTTATCAAATGGTGTTATTGCTAAATGTGGCTACAATGGAATTTCATCTAATTATTTTGGCATTTCCATTCTCTGACACCTATCACAACCCCTTTTTTACTTTACTGCATCCTTATGAAGAGTTGGCCAATAATAGCCAATGTTGACAATCTTAAAAGTTATCCTCTTTGCTACAAATTATCCCCCATAGGGTCCATCCTAGTATGCTATGAGAATGATGCAGAGCAAGGAGGAAACTTCAAACCAAAACCAACAACTCTTCAAATTATAAAGCCCCAACTTCACCCTATCCACCAAACCTTCAAGTTTCCCTTATAGCCATCCAAACAATGGATTTTATGCATATATCTCTTGGAACTCCTCAAACCCACAAAATAAAAGGTTTTTTAGACACCCATTACCCTTCTCTTTAACATATCTCAAAACCTAATGTGCTTGTTTTGGAACAACCCCACTAAAATTGGACTTGTACGCTGAACAAGGCTCCAATTAGCCCAAATTTACAAAGAAACCCTCTTCTAAACAAACTAAAAACCCCAAATTCCTTTGGAAGGTCTCTCACCAGGTTATAAATATCCATATTCCACAACTTTCATCAATGCAAACGCTCACTAAGTCACTCAATCATAAAACCCTCACTTTGCCTAGTTCATAAGGGGGTTTATTGAAACTAGGGTCTCCAAACCCTCTCTCAGAAAACCCACACTTCAGACACCTAAAAATGTTCCTACACATGCTTATAGAACTCTTACATATTTTTTCCCCAAGAATTTTCCACCATTTCCGCTCTTTAACCACTCAATTTCATCAAAAATACACAAAATTGCCAACTAGGGCATCACATAAAACCCATCAAATGGCCTCTCTCGCTCTTCAAACCTCATGGACTCCTAAACCTACCATAGACCACCCATTCCACCAAGTTACAAACAAAACCAATGGTGGAATGGGTGTTAATCCATTTTTCATTGTTTACAAACCTTCAACCTTGATTGTACAGACCCGTTTTCAATAAAAGGCTTATAAATTGCTCAAATATTTATAGAATTGGATCAAACCACAAAAAAAAATGAAGTATATTCTCTATCCTATCAAATACATATCAACTCATAATAATTTGAACATGTAAAGAACCGTATAGTTCCTAAGAACAACATAATTCATTGAAAATAACACAAAAATAGAATTTTATTTGATTTATTCCACCAAAATTGAACAACAGAGAGTTGCCTAAAATTTTGAGAGGCCTTTTTAACATAAAAACATCACAAATAACCCTCCTAACTGACCTCAGCTACCATTTTAAATCCTAATGACCGTTGGTCTTCCTAACTTGCATTTTTTGCAACTTTTAACATGACAACAATTGACAAAATTACAAAATATGACAAGCTTAATCAAAATGAACCCCTAATACATGCTAAATGGTATATTATGACCTTATTGAATGGTCTTAGACTCAATCTCTTACAACCTATTACCAAAGACCTTATTTTCAAAAATTGAACAAACATGGTGCCCCTACACAAGAGAATGTCATATACTTCATCTTCTCTAATACATCTCCTCGTAATGTTATCTACGCCTATGTAAAATAAGTATCTAGCTATCAAGGAGTAGGGAAAACTCTTGTGAACCAATTTCCTCTTTTCTCTTGATGAGAAGTGAGGTGGTTTCTGTCCTACTACAAGATAGCTTGAAATTTGTACAAACCAAGGTGTATGTAGAGATAGAGAAAATAAATGTTCATCTACGAATGAATCATCAACATCTTCTTTTCATTTGATTGGTAGTCTAGATAGAAAATTTTACACTGCATTTTATTTTCATGGCTTTTCCACAATGGTAATGTAAAATTCTTGAAGCAACATTAACCACCTTACAAGCCTTCCACCAACAAATGGTTTGTTCATTAGATACTTGATTATTGTATGGTCTGTGTGTGTGAACACTAGATATCCTATAATATAATGCCCTAATTTGATTACTATATATACCATTTCTAACATCTCCTTCTTTGTCATTGTATAATTGAGTTCTACCCCTTGTAGATTTGTTTTGATGTAATATATGGCATACTCTTTGTTGCCTTCCTTATACCCAAGTACAACTCCTATAGCTAAATCAGAAGCATCTGTATGGATATGAAAATGTAAGGTCCAATTTGGTCCTCTCAAGATAGGGGTTTTAGTCAATATTGTCTTGAGTTCTTCAAAAGAGTATTGACAAGTAGTCCATTCAAATTCTACATCTTTAGACAATAAAACAAATAGTAAAGTGGTAAGTTTGTTAAATTCTTGGATGAATCTCTTATAATACCCAACATTTCCTAGAAAAATTCTAACATATCTATTTCTTTGAGGCACAAGGAGTGTTGATATCACTTCAATTTTGTTGGGGTCCACTTGAATTCCTTCATTTGACATAAAATTTCCCACTACAATCCCTTTTGTCATCATCATGAAACATTTTTCACGAATTGGGGATAAGTTGTGTTCATGACACCTTTTTAGCACCTTCTCTATATTGTCAAGTGATTCATCATATGTATTCCCATATGTTGTGAAATCATTGATGTAAACCTCCATGGAATCATGGGAAAATTCTGAGAATATACTCAATACTACCCTCTAGAAAGTGGTTGGTGCATTACATAGGCCAAATGGCAGGACATAATAAGCATATGTGCCCCAAGGACATGTGAATGTTGTCACATCTTGATCTTCTAGGGAAATATTAATTTGTTGTAGCCAATAAATACATCCAAAAAGGAGGAATTTTTGCATGCTAATGAATCAAGCACTTGGTCAATGAAGGGAAGTGGAAAGTGATCCTTCCTAGTTGCAACATTTAACTCTCAGAAGTCTACACATACTCTCAACTTTCCTCCTTTCTTTGGAACAATTACTAGAGCTCACACCCATTGACTATCAAAGATAGGATATATAAAGCCTACATCAAGCATTTTTTGCAATTCTAATTTAATTGTCTCTGACTGCAAGGTTCATTCTCCTTTTGTGGTTATCTTATGGGTTTAAAACTATCATTGAAGTAAATCCTATGCATGTACAATTTTGGTTCTATCCCCTTCATGTCATGATAATCCCAAGTAAAGGTTGTTGTGTGTGCTTGCAACACAGTCATCAATGTGATGACTATGTTGTATATCATTTGATTGACTAATAGCATTCAATGTTTTACCCGACATTATATCTAAAGTATTGGATGTTGTTTTTATTGACGAGATGTCAAGTCTTTCTATGTTTGGGACACATTGGTGTGGTAAAAAATTATGAAATATTTGGGAAATTGACTCAGATGAACTAGCACGGGTTAATATTTTGCAAAGGATCTTACAAACATGTCAAGCATTCTTGATGTTGTTGGTCCCTACCATAGTCATTTTGCATTATTTTTACTATCAATTCATCTTTATCTTGGTGTTCTAACCAGGGATTGTGCTCAATAGTCATCAAGGCTTGCAAGGAGTATTGATCCTCCTCATCTAGGGTAGGCCAAATGGTTCGTTCAAGGTCTACAGGAGGCTAGGATAGTGGATAAATGGCCAATTTCTTAGTCACATTTCTATAAGAGATAATCATATTCCTAGACCTATAACCTATAAAGGAACCTATTGTTTCCAGTGAAGGTCTTCCTGAAATGAGTGGGTAACATGCAAGATTAACCTTTGGATGCAACACCATGAAATCTATAGGGTGTTCCCATGAATTCAGTGTTATTACCAAGTCTTCAATTATACCCTCAGGTTTAACTATGGACCTATCTCCTAGATTGTCAAGTTGTCCTAGGACATTTAGAGTCTGAGGATATTTTCTCTTTTTTCCTAGATTTTTAAGTAAAATATCTCTCGTTGTTTTAGTATAGATAGGAACATCCTTAATGGAGCTTGGATAAGGGGTATTTTGATACAAACATCCTTAAGTTATCCCAATAGGTTAGTTTCATCTTGTGTTTGATTCCTTTGAATTGTCAATCTTTTAGGGAATGAGGGCTCTAGACTTGGATTGGTTTACTTAACCTAATTTGACTTAGGCTTGTTAGGTTGATTGTCCAAGGTTTCTATTTTGGGTTCTTCATCAATCAATTCAATAATATTAGGGGATGAAGGTATATCCAAAGTTTTCCCTTATCTGAGGCAAACATCACTCACCTCTACCCTATAATTATGGTATTGAATAGCTTCGTTAGTATATGCCTATTGTACATTCTTTTTATTAGGGTTAGGTGTAGGTTATATTGGAAGTTGAGGTGCTCTAGGTGGTTGTGGTGTTGGGTTTGTTGGATTTGTCATAACAGCTTGTCGTTGTGGTTGAAGGGGTTGTTGTGGCTATCGATAATTCATATTTTGGTTTTGCCATTGATGGCCTCTTTTCCACTAGGGTTTTCATTGGCTTTGTTGGCATAGCCATTAGGAATTATAGTTAGATCCTTGGTAATTTTGTGATGGCCACATGTTTTGTTGTTGTTGATTCCAATTTTTTTGAGGAATTTTCCATTGTTAGTTTTTCATATTGTCCCAAGGCTAAGGATTCCAATTAGGAAGATTTGAATTGTTACTAGAAAATGTCATGTTATAATTCAAAGGATATTGGGGCATACCTTTTCTTGGCTACCATGGTTTACTTTTAGATATTTAGAATACTTTTCCATCTTCTCCTTCCAATGCATGAAAATCTAATGTACCTTCAAAGATACTTGCCACTTTCTTGCATTTGTAGTTAGTCCTTTGCCTACAACATGGATAGTATTTTGTAAGAGCTACTTCTACCTCTTCTTGCTTCTTTTTGATATGGAGGGTATCTAGCTATGTATCCAAATGGTTGATAATATCCTTCTTCATGTATTTGATAGAAGATTACTCAATTCAACTCTAGAGACTCCATTGGATGGTTTGATGATGGAAGATTCCCTGTCTCCTCTAACCTTCTTTGTGAAAGACCTTCAATAGTTCCTACATCCCTTGTAGATCTCCTCAAACAGTGATTGAGAGATATCTCCTGTCCCAATGAGGTTAATTTCATCCATGCAATCCTCATTAATCTGCCTTAAGAACATCAGCTTTAAATACTCATTAGAGAGTCTGTTCTGGTGGGATTTCTTAAGGAAAAATTGAAACCATTCCATATAGTCTTCCAAGGATTCATCCTCCTTTTGTGACATCCTAAACATGTCATCTCCCTTTCTATTCATTCCTCTACAATAGTTCTGGTACTTCTCTAGAAACTTTTTCTTTATGGTATTCCAATTTGGAACAACATCTCTTCCCAAACCCATAAACCATCTTAGAGCAGCATCCTTCAGGGTTGCTAGAAACAGTTTGATCCTATGTGCATCTGTAGTATAATAATAACTTTTGCACAACACATAAAACTCAAAAAGGAATGTATCTAGGTCCTCTATGACCAACCCATAGAAGACATATAATGTTGAAGGAGGTATGTTCTTCGCTGCAGTTGCTCTCTCCTAGTTGGAAATGGGGAACTCAAAGGTTATGTATTCTCTAGTGGGTCTTCCACTGTAGCATCACCCATGGTGATGATATGTGTATGGTAAGTATCCTATGTATCTATCATGGATATTGGTGTTAGGGATGATTCTTCTTCAGGAATAACCTCACTTTGTTCACTATGATCACCAGTATCCTCTAAAGCTTCTTGTGTTGAGGGGATAAATATTCCCAGAGCACCTCATCACCTCCACATACAATAGTTGTGACTCTTTGAATCAATGGCTCCTACACAATGTTAGTAAAGAATTTTTGTATTGATAACTAAATCCTAATTACCCTAATATTGAAGACAAAATTCTAACTATGAAAGCTTGAAATAACATAGGAGAATCCTGAATGTAGCACCATCCCCAATAATGACACCAAAAATGTAAGGCATCACTAATGCTCAATCAACTTGGTGTTAGACACAATTTAGAGGAGAGGTTCCTAGATAAATAGTCCACTAAACCCTTTCAAAGGTTCCATTTAATTATCAACCATGGCTTTGTAAGCTTGTGATGATGTTGGCACTATATTTGCATTCACGAACTCTACATGGCCTATATCATCAAGTATAGGTGGTTTACACATGTGCAAGAAAACAATAAAGGTTGGAAAAGGAAATAAAACATAAACTAAAAAATAGGGGAAATAACTTAATCTACTACTGATGTTGCAAGTACCTTCAGCTTAACATTGAAACTGTTAACTACTAAACCTGAACTCTGTAATTTAACTAGCACGTCTGATTCTTACTTCTAACTACTTGACTCACTCTAGAGGATGACTTAATGATGCATTACATAACATAAATAATGAGACTAAATGTCATTCACATGCATGTAATGAAGATATTAGAATGAATGTAATAATGTAAACATCTAATGTAGCAGTAGAAATTAAGGTTGGTGAATAGTACCTTGAGTGGCCCTTTCTCAAGATGTACATACCCACAAGAGAAACCAAATATGTGCTACTTGATTCAACTAATCATAACAATAAAATGGTACATCTTTATTGCATATAACTAAACTCTACAATCTGACAAGAATCTTCACATATTTCTCATTCATGAATGCATAATAAAAAACTAACAATGAAGTATTGTCTGTGAAACAAAACTATAAAGTTATCAAAACATATATCTTCCAACTAGATCTTCTCCTCAACCATTGATCCAACTATATAGGTTTGGGAGAAGGTTTATTTTCATAAGGACTGAAAACAAAAATTAAATGAAGATGTCCACTCTCCTTCCAAATAGAGAGAGACAAAGTCTTTGCAAATGAAATTATAACTGAAAAAGATAGAATCTAAGACAAATAGGTTTGTAACTCTGCTTTAGCTGCATGACAAAGACGTGCTCTATGCAAATAGTCGCGTCAGTTTCCTAATTATCACAAACTTATTCTTCCCTCCATTGTCTTATTGAATGCTCTGATAACTCACAACCAACCACTCGAATGATCACTTCCATCATTTTTGCAACTATCACATTTCCAACATCCTTGGAATCTCCCCTACAATCAACCTAGAATCATTTGGTTGTAGGTTGAGCTCTCCAGTTGTTGTGGATTTCTATTCTTTTGTATGCAAGGAGTTAGTTTCATATAAAGCATACATACCATTAAAAATCATGAATTAAACACAGATTTATACTAAATTTCATACACATTCACACATTCATCCATGCAAACACTAGTAGAGAAAAAGAAATATATGATTAAAAAAACTACTAAAAACTACATATAAATGGTTGAACATGATCACATGACCATTAGTAGTTTATTGCCAATCATTTATAACGTGACCAGATTGATGACTAAACTATTTTTAGTCATTTATTGGTTGTTTTGATTGATCGATTTGGTAGTATATTTATTCGTTGATTTAGTCATTGATTGTTGTAAGTTGGTCACTTATTTAGTCATTTTTTATTCACTGGTATATTTAATCGATAATTTATTCATTGATTGTTGTAATCTGGTCACTTATTTAGCCATTTTTTATTTACTATTATATGTAATTAGTCACTTATTTAGTCGTTGATTTAGTCATTGATTGTTATAATCTGGTCACTTATTTAGTCATTTTTATTCACTGGTTTCACTGGTCATATATTTAGTCATATTTATTGACTATTCACTTATTTATGTCAATTAGTAGTATATTTAGTAAATATAATTATTAATTGACATCAATTAGTAGTATATTTAGTCATTTTAATTGAATGGTATTTGAGGATTTAAACATAAAAAATAGAAATACACATCAATCATCAATTACACACAATAAAACAGCCATTGAGAAGGAAAAATTGTTGAACTTTATTAAAAGAATGGTGTTCTTACAACTTGCACAAGTCTAAAATATCTATCTTTCTTGAAAAATGCTTAGAAATAGAGTATTGTAATTTTTATTTTCAGTCACAAGACTAAAAATCTAAGTTACAATGCACATAAATGACAAGAAAGAAACTTCTCCCAAAAACTTTTACAATGATGGAAACACATGCTTGGATCCCTCTAATGCAAGCACATGCCCCTTTCATCTCTTAAAACTTCTACAACATGGGTAATCTTCCTGGAGCAATTTGTAACATGTAGAATCTAAGGAGAGTGTTGATCGTGTCCCATATATGAAGCTCACTCCTTCAATGCAATCAACAATAACCCTAGAATATTTTCTCCTTTATATGCAATGTGTCATTTGATATGACCAACAAGGTGATGCCTTTTCCACCATGAATGAAGTTGTGCCTCAATACAACCAACAAAATTACTATTAGTCTCAATTCAGAAAGAATAAAAGTACATTGTTTATTGCAAGTTTACAAAAGTAAGTCCAAACATAGCAGAAAGATAAATCAATTAAAAAATTATAGCCTTGTCAACAAATGCCTTAAACAAAGTGTTCAACATAGGCCTGAAATATGCATATTGAACCCTTGATTTTAGAACCTTGTTCAAAGTTTAAGAAAGGTGATACGCTCATATTATAGAATCAATTTTATATTATAGAATGAAGGCTATCAACACTAACTAGACTAGAGTTCAACATTATCAATAGAAATTTCCTAGAAACCAAGCCCAAGAATGCCATCAGACTTAGACAACAAAAATTTCAACCATGGTTCATGTGTTGTCTCAGTAAAGACCTACATCATGAAAGAATCTATTTATACATAAATTCCAATTAATTAAGTTGATGAGAAAATATCTTTGATATCCAACTAGGAAGCCTTAACATCCAAAAATTACTAACCTGATGTTTCACAAGTTTCCCAACTATGACATCATCTTTACTTAAGAAATTGGATATTGATCCACTACCATATTGGATCTCACAGGATTCTCCTTCACAACCAACAAATGATATATATTAATTGTTTAGAAACTTCCTTAATATCCCCATGTAAGTAGACTCAACTACGTGAGGTTGATGGTTTGAAGTAGAGTACCATCTTCTTGGTATGTGCTTGACTTTGATGACTTGTATCTTGAATGAAAATAGCAAGCTAGTTGCACTGTAAAATCATTGTTAATCATTGTTATAAAAATAACAGCAAAATCCTCTTTAATTAAATTAATCCTTCTCAATATTTCAAGACCAGATATTTCAACTAATTTCTAAGAGAGTTAATTTCACTATCCAAACAGCCATCAATCTATTTACTGTATATAATTTCCCAAAATTCAGAATTTGAATTGAATGAAACTAACCATAATTACCAAAGATTTGACACAAAAATGTAGCACATGCCCTTTCATCTCTTAAAACTTCTACAATGTGGGAAATCTTCTTGGAGCAAGATGTAATATGTAGAATCCAAGAAGAAGAGTGTTGATTGTGTCCCATATATGAAGCTCTCTCCTTCAATGCAGTCAACAATAACCCTAGAATCTTTCCTCCTTTATATGCAACATTCCATCTTATATGAACAACAGGGTGCTACCTTTTCTACCATGAATGAAGTTGTGCCTCAATACAACCAACAAAATTACTTTGTCTCAATTCAGAAAGAATAAAAGTGCATTGTGTATTGAAATTTTACAAAAGTAAGTTCAAACACAGCAGAAAGATAAATCAATTAAAACATTGTAGCCTTGTCAACAAATGCCTTAAATAGGGTGTGCAACATAGGCCTGAAATATGCATATTGAACCCTTGATTTCAAAACCTTGTTCAAAGTTTAAGAAAGGTGATACGCTCAGATTATAGAATGAAGTTGACATTACAGAATGAAGGCTATCAACACTAAACAAAATGGAACAATATTATCAACATAAATTTTCTTGAAACTAAGACCAAGAATTCCGTCAAACTTAGACAACAAAAATGTCAACTTTGGTTCATGTGTTGTCTTAGTAAAGACCTACACCATGAAAGAATCCATTATACATAAATTCCAAATTAAGTTGATGAGAAAAGATCTTTGATATCCAACTAGGAAGCCTTAACATCCAAAAATTACTAACCTAATGATTCACAACAAGTTTCCCAACTATGACATCATCTTTACTTAAGAAACCAAATATTGATCCACTGTCATATTGGATCTCACAGGATTCTCCTTCACAAACAACAAATGGTATATATTAATTGTTTAGAAACTTCCTTAATATCCCCATGTAAGAAGACTAAAATAAGTGAGGTTGAGGGTTTGAAGTAGAGTACCATCTTCTTGGTATGTGCTTGACTTTGATGACTTGTATCTTGAATGGAAATAGCAAGCTAGCTGCACTATAAAATCATTGTTAATCGTTGCTGCAAAAATAACCACAAAATCCTCTTTAATTAAATTAATCCTTCTAGATATTTCAAGACAAGATATTTCAGTTGATTTCTAAGCGAGCTAATTTCACTATCCAAATAGCCATCAATCTATTTTTTGTATATAATTTCCCATAATTCAGAATTTGAATGAATGAAACTAACCATAATTACCAAGTATTTGACACCAAAATGTAGTACAAAATGAATTGTTTGACAACAAATGTGTTTTGATAAACCGGATATACCCTTGATATATTGATTTAAATAATAAGGAAAGATCAAAATGGAGACAACAAGATAACATTCATTAATTCACTTCAACAAACAATTGAAACCAGAATTCGGCCACCAATTATAAATTCATTATCTTGATCTTCAAAAATATTTTACAATACGTTTCAAAATTTTGTCCTAATTGAAATGTCAAAAAGTGTCTTTTCAGTTACCTACTTTTAACATAAATCAAAAATTCTTAATTATCATTGTTTACATAGGATTACATAAAACAAATGAAAGATGAGAAATGAAGAGAAATGATTAGATGTTGAATTCCAAAGCACTCGCAAGATATAAAAAAAAATTACTCATCATAAGTTAGCCATGATCATTCAAATCTGGCAAGGTCCTCTCTCCATGATAGTATTTGCAAGGCTTGGCACTTCACTACAAGGCCTATTATTTTGTGGGAGCTAGATATGTCTCCTCCTATTGGTACATTATGTAATCATGAGGCCATTTATACTCCTTTTTTTTTGTGTTGTCCAAGTGACTCTTCCATATGTTGTCTAATAACCCTTTGATATCCATGATGAATTTTGAGTATCCAACATCGAGAGCAATTATTCCATCCAAGGTTAAATTGAGGCGGTGAATATTTATGTCACCATCCTTCTGTAAATTAGTGAGGCAGTTGGGAACAATTTTTCTAAACTCATCTATCCAATCCTTGGAGCCTTTGAGTTGATTATCATCCATTAGTATCTTAGGCTCGAACCATTGCTTTAGTGTGTGAAATGAATCCGTGCTTGCCTTGATATTTTGGTCTTCTGCAGATATGTATTGAAATTCATCTGTGACCATTCGAACCATTTGTTCAGTAGGTTTTAAAGTTGTGGGGGCTTCAACACTCCTTTGTAAAATTTTGTACAAATTTATTAAGGTGTGATGTACAGGTTGTCATTTCTTGAATAAGGGTTCAAATATAGGTACATGGGCCTTTATCTAATCAACTGCTTGTGAGAAGGAGACATAACATTCATACACATTTTCTAATTTTTCCACAATTAGTTTAACCCTATGCTCCAAGATATTTTCCAATACCCTGAGGGTTTCCCTCTTTTCTCCTTCCTTTGTTTCTTCATTAGTCTTTTTCAACTTCTCAATTTCTTGTTTTAGCACATTTAATTGTTCAACAGTGATTCCACCTATATCAGTCTAGATGGCAGGGGGCTAGTATATTGTTAATTCTATTCTTTGGGAATTACATACTCCCTTCAACTGCTCTTTCAATTTCACATTTTCTATGAATAACCTATTCACTTCATCATTTAGATCAGTCTATGTTTTCTCATATTCTGCCAATCTAAGCTCCATACCTTTATGATAGGGAGTGGGGTTGGAGGAATCAATCACAGATTCCAGCTCTAGGCCTTTCCTTGTAAGACCTTGGTGCTTTGCTTCACCAATCTAACCTATAGGTCCCTACTCATGACTAGTTTCACCTAGTTTGTTTGCCCAACCCCTCTTCTATCAGCAAGCTTCCCTTCTACCAAACCAACCTTGGTGCTTCGCCACATATTCTCCATTGGCCCTTGCTCTTCTTTAAAGACCAAATCCTCGTTGCATTCAACTTGATAACTTGCAGAGGTGTAACACATTTAAAAAGCTTCAAGGGACTCTATAGAGGCTCCTTGTACCTCCTCAAGACTCCCTTTAACCATCACTTCCACAAATCCCTTCCTAGGGTTTGAAAGGGCTACAAGCCTTAAGCCCCCAATTAGGCCTCTGAATAGTGATAAAATGCAATTTTATTTTGAACCCACCAAAGGACCTAGGTTCTTTATTTATGGATTTTTTTTCTCATGCCTACACCTTAAATATTTTTAGGGTTTTAGCCCTATACAACCCGTACTCTGTCCACACTCAAAACTGACCCAAAAGCTAGGGTTTTCAAACTTTGCAAGGTTGTTTCAGACTGTCATAAAGTTCTCACTCCAGACGAATTGTTAGAACCTCCTCCTAACTACCTTGCACTACCAAGACCCTCAAGAAAATTCACAAAAAATAATTTCTCAAAAATCTAATTTCCCCTACAAGTTATGTGACTTTTTCTCACTGTCTGCCCTAGCCGGACCTGCACTGGCTCGCCTAGGGCATCATTTTGCTAGCAACTCCTGCAACCACACAACTCCTAATTTCTACCATATGTACAGGCATGGATTCTAGGCACATTTCCCAAAATGTCATACAATTTGTATGATGGGAAGGTGCTCTAAACCTCCATTTTCTCAAAACTGCTTGTTTCAGGCCAGAAAAAGATAGAAAGCAAACTATATACAAATGAAAGAGGAAAATGATTAGTAAATACAAATTAATGGCACTCTAAGCTTGTATAGTGTTCACACTACATCCTAAAAACACAATAATAGCAAATTTATTCCATTAAAGCATAGTTTGGATGCAAAGAACAGGAAAACTACCTCACAGAACATTGTTTCCTTCAATATTACAAAATTTTACCAAAACACTAAAACCTCCAACCCTAATCCATGGTCGAGGCATGCCTTAAATAGGCCATCAAAACAATTGAGATGCTTGGGTCGAGGCTTTGGATGACCTAATGGCAAAAGTTATAAAACCCCCTGTGTTTTTCAACTCCTTGCCAACTTTTGACAACTTAGCACAATGATGTTGTAAAACTATTTCACACTTGTCAAATTATTTCCCAATGATTAAAAACATCCCAAAGCACCCAAAAAAATGGTCAACATGACCTTATGATAACACAACAAAATTTGAACTTCCTTCTAGACTTCAGGAAAACCCAATGTTTCCCAGGTGCTCCTGCACCATTCTCCCCCTCTCAGCTCAAACAACTAAGGAATTTTTGTAGAGATCAGAGAGATATCAATGCCTTGCTTCTTGAACTCAGCTTCAGCCACCCAAGTAGCTTCTGATTCAAGCTTGTTCTTGCATTATACAAGATGCTCCATGTACACCTTGTGCCTTGTAGACTTGTGCACTCTTGACTCCAAGATCTGCTCTGCTTGTAGCTTGTCTGGAGTTGGTAGTGTCATGTTGCTGACATCCTTGAATATTTCCCTACTATTCTGATCCATGTCAGTGACTGTCCCCTTATACTTGATCAGATCAGCCACATTAAACACTGGAGATATGCCTAGGTCTGCTGGTAATTCCACCTTGTAAGCATTCTTTCCATACTTGGCTAACACCTTGCATGGTCCCACTCTTTTCATTTGGATTTTGGTTGAGATTCCCTTCTGCAATCTATATTTTTTAAGGTGGACCATGACATAGTCCCCTACTGCAAATTGTACATCCTTCCTTGACAAATCAAATTTCTCCTTCAACTTTTGGGTTGCTGTTGTGACTATTTTCTTGACCTACTCCTGAATCTCTTTCATGGTATGACTAAATTCTTCTGCATGTCCACTCCTATTCTCCATAGATCCAAGGTCTTTGAGCTCACAAATGACTCTTGGGTGCATTCCATACACAACTTCAAAAGGACTTTTCCCTGTGGTTTTGTTTACACTGTCATTATAGGCATATTCAGCTTGGAGATAGCCATTTCCCATGTCTATCCGTACTCTTTAGTTAGACACCTTAAAAGATTACCCAACACTTTGTTAACCACCTATGTTTGACCATCGGTTTGAGGATGGTAAGTTGATCCAAAAGACAGGTTTGTACCCAATCTGCTCCATATAGTCTTCCAAAAGTGACTCATGAACTTCACATCTCTGTCTAAAACAATGCTTAATGGTAATCCATGGATCCTTACAACCTCCTTGAAGAAAAGGTGAGCTATGTAGCTAGCATCATGAGTAGTTTTGCAAGGAATAAAATGACTCATCTTGCTAAATCTGTCTACCACAACATAAACACTTTCAAAACTAGTCTTGGTCTTAGGAAGGCCTACCACAAAATCCATGCTCACACACTCCCATGGTCTGTTAGGAATGGGCAGGGGTTGATATAAACCAACATTGCTAGCTCCTCCCTTAGCTTTCATGCACACAACACACTATTCCACATACCTTCTAACATCTCTTGCCAACTCAGGCCAATAATTGTACTAGCTCTAAGGTCTTATTGATGCCAAAATGCCCACTAAGACTACCATTATGCTTTTCTTGAATCAGATTTTCCCTCATTGACCCTCTTGGAACACATAACTGATTGCCCTTAAACAACAACCCACTTTGCAAAGTATACTCAGAATATTGGCTATGGAAATGGTTCTCAAAGTTAGAACATACCTTATAGGCCTCTGAAAAGTCTTCATCCTCTCCATTTAGAACCTTGAAACTCTCTATGCCAATGCTCTTGAGTTGTATCTCTTGCACTATCAACAACCTTCTGCTTAATGCATCTGCCACCTTGTTCATTTGTCCTTTCTTGTGCTTGATGGTAAAGGTAAAAGCTTGGATGTATTCCATCCACTTCAAATGCCTATTACTTAACTTCTCTTGAGTGTTGATAAAGCTAAGGGCATGATTATCAGTAAAAACCACAAACTCCTTGGGTAACAAATAATGCCTCCACTTCCTAAGGGACTGCACTAAAGCATATAACTCTAGATCATAGGTAGAGTACTTTTGCTTAGCTTCATTGATATTTTCACTAAAGAAGGCCACAGGCCTACCTTCTTGACTAAGTACTCCTCCTACTGCTACTCCACA
This sequence comes from Sequoia sempervirens, assembly GCA_007258455.2. Lineage (NCBI taxonomy): Eukaryota > Viridiplantae > Streptophyta > Pinopsida > Cupressales > Cupressaceae > Sequoia > Sequoia sempervirens. The sequence continues at coordinate 733,959,126 of VDFB02000003.1, read as the reverse complement.
TGCATCACACTCAACTGTGAACAACTTGTCAAAACTAGGCAATAATACAATAGGTTGAGTTGCCACTTCTTGTTTCAGTTTCTCAAACCCTTTATCAGCCTCTTGAGTCCACTTAAAATTTGTTTTCATACCACCCTTGATTGTATCTAGGACTGGTGCATATATACCACTGAATTTCCTTATGAATTTTCTATAGAATTGAGCCAATCCATGAAAACTCCTTACCTCTATTGTTGTGGTTGGTGTAGGCTAGTTTAGGATGGCTTCCACCTTGCTTGGATCCATCTTTAATGATCCTTTGGATACTACAAAACCTAGATACACAAGCTCTTGCTTGAATAACTCACACCTCTCAAGATTGATTTCCAATTTCTCTCCTTGCAACCTTTTAAGAACCATCTCCACATGCTTGAGGTGTTCTTCTGCTATCTTACTGAAAATCAGTATGTCATCAAGATATACTACCACAAATATCCCTATGAAATAGTTAAGCACTTCATTCATGAGTCTCATGAATGTGCTAGGGGAATTTGAGAGGCCAAATGGCATCACTTTCCACTCATATAACCCATCATTTGTCTTAAAATTTGTCTTCCACTCATCACCATCCTTAATTCTGATCTGATGGTATCCACTCTTAAGATCCAACTTTGTGAAGAACTGAGCGCCTCCAAGACAATCCATCAAGTCTTCAATTCTAGGAATAAGGAATCTATACCTAATGGTGATCCTATTTATTTCCCTAGAATCAGTACAAAGTCTCCACTTACCTCCTTTCTTGGTTGCTAGAACCACTGGCACTGCACATGGGCTGATGCTCTTTTGAATCAAGCCTTGATCCAATAATTCTTGCACTTGCCTAGCTACCTCTAGGTTCTGCTCAGGTGTAAGTTTGTATGCTGCTTTGTTAGGTAATGAGGCTCTAGGTATGAAGTCAATTTGATGACTTATTGCTCTCTTTGGTGGTAAGGTTGCAGGTGTACCATCACTAACTATGCTTTTGTACTTATCAAGCAACCTTTGTACTGCTTTGGGTAAGACTGTCTTTTCAGCCTTGTCTTCTTCTTTAGGTTGCAACACAACCACATACCCTTCATTCCCTTGGTGTAGGTTCTTAAGGAACTCTTTACCACTGCTCAACATAATGTTTGGTGTCTTGGACTGTCTTTCATCTTCTTCTAACAGTGACTACAACTTGAAAGTCTTCCCATCCTTCTTGAATGATATGGTGTTCTCTTTCCCATCATACTTAACACTTCTGTCATACTTCCATGGTCTTCCCAATAGTAGATGGCATGCATCCATGGGTAAAACATCACAAACCAACTTATCTTTATATCCTCCAATAGAAAATTCCACCATTACTTGCTCATTAACTAAAACACTTTGCCCTTTGTTTAGCCAAGTGACCTTGTAGGGGTTAGTATGAGGTGACTTTTCTAATTTCAGTTTCATTACTGCCTCCTCTGAGATTATGTTATCTGTTGAACCTGAGTCTACTATGACCTTGCATACTTTTCCAAGTATATTGCACCTTACTCTAAAAAGAGCTCTTCTTTGTTTAGGTTCCTCCTTAATCGGTTGTCTAATCAAAACCCTATTGAACATCAGATTCTCTCCTACCTCAAACTCTATATGACTAATCTCAAATGATTTAGGAATCATGGTGTCCTCTTGTGCATAAGCTACTCTCTTTTCATTACTTGAAGAGGAAGCTTTCTCCGGGCATCTATAAGCAGGGTGACCTATTTGATTACAATGGTAACATTTCATGTTTGCAAAATAAGAATTACTCCTGCCTACTCCTCTTCCTTTGTTTGAACCTCCTTGAGGTCCTCTTCCTCTGTTAAATCCACCTCTGGAAGATGTTTCACCTCCATGCTCAGTAAGTTTAGATTCTCCTTGATTTCTTTGGTCACTGCCTCTACCTTGGTAGCCACCACGTTGTCCTCTTTGATCTCTTTGATCTCTGCCTTTGCCTCTGCCCTTAGAAGTCTGATCTTTCTTCCTCTTGTTCCTTTCCTCAATCTTGATAGCCAATTGATAACATTGGTGTACTATCTTGGGACTTAGTAGAGCCATCTCCTCCTGAATGTTCCATTTCAAGCCATTAAGATACCTAGCCACTTTGAGACTCTCATCCTCTGTCACATTAGACCTCATACAAAGCTTTTGAAACTCTTCAGTATAAGTGTTTACATCTTGGTCTTTCTGCCTTAGACTTTTCCTCTTCTTGTGTAATTGGATCTCATAGTCATCTGGCATGTAGGCTTCTTTCACTTTAGCAACCATTCCTTTCCAAGTTGATATGGGTTGTTTGCATTCTTTTTCCCTCTCTGTCTGAATGAACTTCCACCATGTCAAGGCTAATCCTCTCAATCTTGACTTAGCAACCTTCACCTTCTGTGCTTCAGTGATTCCATCACATTCAAAATGGTTTTCCATGCCTTCTATCCAGTCCATAACTAGATCAGCTTCCATCTTTCCACTAAAAAGTGGTATACCTTCAAGTGCTTTCCCACTCAAAGCTTTCAATGCCTTCAAGAAAGGCTCCTCCTTCAAAACAGGGTCAGGTTCAGGGGTCTTATCTTCCTCTGCAACCTCTTCTTCTTTTGGTATTCTTCCCTCAAACTGTGCACTCCTCACTGTTTCCTCAAGTTGGTCTATTCTTTCCCTCAATTGTTTATTGTCTTCTTCTTTCTCTTCAACCATCTTGGCCAATTGTGCATTTGTCACCATGACAGTAGTATCACTTGACTCAACCTCTGACATATAAGATGCTTCCCAAATCTTTCACTTGCTCTGATACCAATCTGATAGGGAGTGGGGTTGGAGCAATCAATCACAGATTCCAGCTCTAGGCCTTTCCTTGTAAGACTTCCTTGGTGCTTTGCTTCACCAATCTAACCTATAGGTCCCTACTCATGACTAGGTGCCCCTGGTTTTTCTGCCCAACCCCTCTTCTATCAACAAGCTTCCCTTCTACCAAACCAACCTTGGTGCTTCGCCACATATTCTCCATTGGCCCTTACTCTTCTTTAAAGACCAAATCCTCTCCGCATTCAACTTGATAACTTGCAGAGGTGTAACACATTTAAAAAGCTTCAAGGGACTCTATCTAGGGTCCTTGTACCTCCTCAAGACTCCCTTTAACCATCGCTTCCACAAATCCCTTCCTAGGGTTTGAAAGGGCTACAAGCCTTAAGCCCCCAATTAGGCCTTTGAACAATGATAAAATGCAATTTTCTTTTGAACCCACCAAAGGACCTAGGTTCTTTATTTATGGCTTTTTTTTCTCATGCCTACACCTTAAATATTTTTAGGGTTTTAGCCCTATACAGCCCGTACTCTGTCCACACTCAAAACTGACCCAAAAGCTAGGGTTTTCAAACTTTGCAAGGTTGTTTCAGACTGTCATAAAGTTCTCACTCCAGAAGAATTTTTAGAACCTCCTCCTAACTACCTTGCACTACCAAGACCCTCAAGAAAATTCACAAAAAATAATTTCTCAAAAATCTCATTTCCCCTGCAAGTTATGTGACTTTTTCTCACTGTCTGCCCTAGCTGGACCTGCACTGGCTCGCCTAGGGCATCATTTTGCTAGCAAATCCTGCAACCACACAACTCCTAATTTCTACCATATGTACAGGCATGGAGTCTAGGAACATTTCCCAAAAGGCCATACAATTTGTATGGTGGGAAGGTGCTCTAAACCTCCATTTTCTCAAAACTGCATGTTTCAGGCCAGAAAAAGATAGAAAGAAAACTATATACAAATGAAAGATGAAAACGATTAGTAAATACAAATTAATGGCACTCTAAGCTTGTATAGTTTTCACACTACATCCTACAAACACAATAACAAAAAATTTATTCCATTAAAGCACAGTTTGGATGCAAAGAATAGGAAAACTGCCTCACAGAACGTTGTTTCCTTCAATATTACAAAATTTTACCAAAACACTAAAACCTCCAACCCTAATCCATGGTTGAGGCATGCCTTAAATAGGCCATCAAAACAATTGATATGCTTGGGTCGAGCCTTTGGATGACCTAATGGAAAAGTTATAAAACCCCCTATGTTTTTCAACTCCTTGCCAACTTTTGACAACTTAGCACAATGATGTTGTAAAACTATTTCACACTTGTCAACTTCTTTCCCAAAGATTAAAAACATCCCAAAGCACCCAACACAATGGTCAACATGACCTTATGATAACACAACAAAATTTGAACTTCCTTCAAGACTTCAGGAAAACCCAATGTTTCCCAGGTGCTCCTGCACCACTTTAACCACAACCCTAGTAAACATTGTTGAGTGCATTTTCATAGTAGCTACCCCCAATGTTGATGTGTCTTAAAGTTTCTTTACCATAGCATCCCCTCTCATTTCTTGTACAACATCAAGCAACATTGGTTTTTTTGTTCTTTTTTTCTTTTTCCAAAAGGCTAGGGTTTCAATTCTTGGATTGTAACTTGTGCCACTCATTCCCTCATCTGAGTTGAATTCAAAAACCAACATGGGATCTTCTTGGATTCTTACTTGATCTTGTAATAATACCTTTTTTAACTCCATCCCAAGAATAATTAGTATATTGCTTTCTAAGACCAATTCTCTTGCTTCTTAGGGCTAATAGTAATTTCATTAATCCCAAGTTCTTCAAAAGTTTGGGCAACAATCTGGTCATGATGTGACTCCTCAATACCCATCTTATTAATTTGGATTCTCTCCTCAAATTATTTCATTTTCATCTTAATCAAAAAATACTTAAACTCAGGAGTTTGAATAAAGTCATCATCTTCAATGAATATAAGGGTAGAAATAACCTTCCATCATCATCATGCACTTCTTGATCATTATTCCCATGTACATACACTCTTTCTTATAGTTTGTGGGCATCAATTTCAAGCTTAGGTGATGGTTGGTCAACTTCATCATCTTTAAAATTCAAAAGTACACCAGCTACCTCTTCAATATCCCCTACTCCTTCACTTATTTCATATGTCACTAAGAGGGGAACTCCATGTGTCTTCTTCCTTTTAGGACTTGGTTGCTTAGGGGTGTTGGAAGAATGAAGAAGAATGTTTGGATGTGTAGACTTTGTGTTTTCATTGATGTCACCATGATATTTTGGTTAATATTTTGATCTAGTACTCTGGATCGGTATGAAGAACCAGTTTTCATCCTCTGGTATTTTGGTTCACATATGCAGTACATATAAGATATATCCTTGAGTTTTATATATGATGTTCACTACATATATCTACATCCATGTTCCTGATGGTTGTTGGTGCTTATCTTTATATCAGAAGTTATGAGTATCGCAATGTTGATTGGAACAGTGTTGACTGGTTGAATCTCATATTGGTGTTGGAATTTTGGTCTGCAATCCTCCATGGTCGATTATTTCTGCTTGCAGATTTGGGAAATGGTTTTTGGACATTGGAAGATTGTATGTTCAAAATCTTCTGTGCTCACATGCTCATATAGCGAGTTGGCATTATTTTGTTGATTAATTTTTTATTATTAAGTCTATCCCTGGCCGACCTAATGTACAGCTGATATTGAAGTGGATTAATCTATGATGTGGATATATGTGTGACCTATCCTTGGTCCATGCCGACATATTGTAGCATGCTACATGCTTAGAATACTTTTTTGGAGAAGTTTTTGTACTAACCTAGAGCTAACAATTAGTCTTTTTGGTAAATAAATATTGCATCTAATTAGGCCAACCTAATTGATGCTTGTGGATGAATCAGATATATATGTTGGATCATTTTGAGATTGTTGGTGTGAATTTAGAGAGAAGCATGGTGCGAATGTGAAGAAGTGTGAAAATGATCAAGTGTATTAAGTCAATGTATTGAGCTTCAAAGGAACTAAATCAACACTTTTTAGGTGCTCTCTTATCAGTTCATTCTAGCTATAAATCCACCTCAGTATTGTAACCTTTTTGTAGGCGGTGAGCCTCCCTATTGGACAGTGAGTCCTTTCTATTGGCAATGAACCTTTGTATCTAGGCAGTGATCCCTCGACGGTGAGCCTGTTAAATTCAGTTTTGAAATTACTTTATATTGTGAGTTAATCCTCACCATGGTTTTTCCCTCATTGAGTTTTCCACGTAAATATGGTGTTTCTTGTGTTGATATTTAGTTCTATTGTTTTCATTTCATTTTCATACTTAATAACATAAATAAGTGGATAAGAAATTGACAAGTGTTTTGTTTTGAGTTTGAGTTTGGTGACAACTGATTCACCCCACTCTCAGTTTTCTTGCGCCTTTCAACAATTGGTATCAGAGCTTAACCACTTGAGGAATATCCTGAAGGTTGAACAAATGGATGATAAAGAAGAGCTCTAGACTGCACTTGAAGATCTTGATAAGGCTGAAAATGAAAACAGAGAGTTGAAAGAAAATCTTGATGAGGCAAATGAATGTGTCCAGAAATTGAAAGAGCAATTGAAGAAATTCAAAGAAATACATAAAGATGTGAGTGAGAAACAGAAACAAGAGATCATTGGATTAAAAGTGCTAGTGGAAGAAAAGAAGAGAATTAAAGAGTGCCTAAATACATTGGTGCAAAGCAAGACTGGTGAATGCACTAGACTTGAACAAGAGGTGGTGAACCTGAAAGTAGAACTTGAGAAAGAAAAACTCTGTGAAAAAAAATTCAAATCTAGCTCTAACAAGCTTTATGAATTGATTGTAGGACAGAAACCAAGTAAAGAAAAAGGTGGCTTGGGAAATGAAATAGGTGAAAGTTCAAAGGATAATAAGAAGACTTGGAACAAAGGAAATCATAAAATAAATCTGAGGAACTTTGCTAGGAGACCTCCTATTAGACTTCCAAATGCTCAAAGGTATAAATCCTTCAATGGTGTTTGCTTTTCATGTAATAAATTTGGCCATAGGGAAATTGAGTGCAGAAGTAGAATGAATCAGTTTTTTGGTTCCTTCTCTGGACAATGTTTTACATGCAAGAAAGTTGGACATAAAGCTATTGAATGCAGATCTCAGGTGAGAATGATTAGTTGGGTAGTGATGAATAGGCTTAATGGAGGTAGAATGAATCAATCTTTTGATGTCTATTTCTATACATGCAACAAGTTTGGACACAAAGAAAATCACTATAGATCAAGGGTTAATTGAGGTCAGACAAATCAGAAAAGTGTTGTCTTCTATAACTGCAACAAACTTGGACATATGTCAAGAGTTTGCAGAAGTAAAAAGGGAAAGCAGTTTGCTCCGATACAGAAGAATGAGCAAGTGAAGAAAATTGACAAAGATGAGGTGAAGCAAGAAATGAATAAGATATGGAGGTAGAAAGAAGAAGATTCAGAGACAACAGATGTGTCTTTGCCCTCATCCGGTGCAAACAATTCCTCTAGGAATTAGACCCAGCATGGTCTTAGGGGGAGCATTAACAGAAAATTGTTCGAACCCCCTAGATATATGGCATGTCAGATGTTGGCACGAGGATATGTTGTAGAGAATTAGTAAATAGAGGTTATGGAAAATAAACTTGAAGAAAATATGCAGGCATGTTCTTTTGCGGATTGATTTAGGGTTTCTTAGTATAATGAAATAGGGTTTTTATCAGCTTTTTGAAACCTACCACATTTAATGCGAGTTAGGGCAGTGCAATGGTGTATAAAGCAAAATTCATAAGTCATTTGTGATCACTTGTGCAATCAAAGAGTTTGAAGAATGATTTGGAGCAATCTTGAAGCAACCCTGAAGCAATTTGAAGTGATTTGAGGTAATTTGGAGAAATCTTTATTATTAAGAATAAAATTTAGAAGTTTTCAAGTCCATCTCTCTCTGTTTATGAAAAGGGAAAAAGGAAGAAGTTTCGTTCAGCAAGAAAAATTATGAAGTAGATAAGTGCAATGATGGAATCTGTGGTCAGAGGATTGAGTGGTGATATTCGTATTCCATTAAGGCTGAAGGGTGTTGAGTTGGAAGAGTTTGATCATCGAAAAATGAAGGAAATGGAACTAGGGTTGAAGACAAATGAATTGCAGAATGTAAAAACCCTAGGTATGGATTTATGGGGATAATTTCCCTAGTTATCTCACAAAGAATCTATCTTTTTCTTGCTAAGTTGATTCAAGCATAGTAGCATTAATTTGGACAAACCTTATCCAATCACAAAGGAGGCAATTGAAGCTATTATTGGCTTGTGCAGTGTTGGTGACCTCCTTGGGAAGAAAATAGTGAAATATAGAGATGTGGAGGAACTTACTAGTATCGACAGAGACCCTTGAGCTCTACTAATAAATACTATTGTTGATGTTGCAGTAAGGTATGTTGTGTACAACATGTCTTATAAAATATATTTTAGAAATCATGAAGGATCGAATTCAACTATTGATGTATATCTTGCACACATGATGGTGAAGGAAAACAAGAAGTTTGATTTATGTAGCCTATTACTAGAAAACCTAATTGAAAATGTCAGAATTTTTGGCAACACAAGGGTAGAAAACTGAGAGGGGGAGTGAATCATTTGTCACAAAAATTATACAAATTAAACTTATTCTTAGATCTGGTAAATAAACATGAAAGCATAAACCATCACCACATCAGAAATACACACAACACCAAGATTTTTTACATGGAAACCTTGTAAGGGGAAAAACCACGGTGGAGGTTAGTCCACAAGATTATACCCTAATAAGAGTATTATAAATGGGGAATGCACATGCATTCAGGAACACTTCCTAGAGCTCACTGCTCAAATACAAAAAGGCTTATTGCCCAAAGGAAGACTTGTTGTCTTACAGAAACATTCGGATTACATCTGGAAGATTTGAACTGAGAAAATAACATCTGCTAATGCCTAATTATAGTTCCAGTTAAGCACATAAAAATTTTCTCTCTCTTCTTCACATTCTACTTTTTCCTTCGAAAGATTAGAACATTATTCGCACTTAGCACATAGCATACTTCGCACACCACAAACTCAAATGGTATAAACAATTGATCTTATATATTTGCAACTAGGGATAATATCAACTACATGTTGGTCCAACAAAATATAAAATGTGTACAAACCGTTGGCCCAAATCAATAAACAATTTATCAATGTGAATCAAACAACATCTGCCACAACATAGTAAGGACCCAAAATAACATCCTTGAATATGAAACACCTTAAACAATCACCTTGTCAGCCATGAACATGAAAAACATGAACTCACAAAAGAAGATCACCAATCACGAGCACAGTGATCAATAAAGATCAAAAACACAGATAGAGCATGATCTAGGAACATCCACAAGCATCATGAATCACCACAGAAGTATCCACAACAAATAAAATTACTAGAATCACATCATCTTTTTTCAGGAACACCAATTGAAGCAACAAAACAACTATCAGAACACAAATACTCATAACTCGATCAAATCTTCATGTGAACCTCTAAGACTTAATGTGGATAAACTAGATATACTCATCAACAAACCCTTTAATCCACAACCTCTTATCATCAATATAATGAGCTAGCCAACATACTGAACTTCACTGCATCACCGACAACCTACAACTTATTTTATTACAATTTTCTCAATATCCTCGACATATACAACCTTAAAGACATTAATGCCAATAGTGTTGACATCAACGGAAACCACATATCAGCAATATCCAAAAATCTCCCCCTTTGGCATTGATGGCAACACATGACGTGAACAATACCATCAACACAACTTTCTCTTAGCACTTACTCCCCCTTAGATTTTGACTCTTTTCTCCCTAACTCTTTTCATAGTTTTTCACATGACTCTTCTTCCCCTTTGACATCAATGACAAAGATACACATTATCTCACTCCACACAAGCTCTAAACCACATATTTGAACATCTAACTACTCCCCCTGAGTAGCAACCACCACAACATCAATCTGGATCAAGACATGACTTTGAAATGCACAGACTGATGCAAGTCAATGCATCTTAATTCTGTATAGGAGGGGTAATCACCCCTAGCTTCCCTCTGAGATACTCAAAAGTATCCTTAGGAAAAGGATTGGTAAATATATCTACAATTTGTTCCTTAGTGGGCACATACTCCAATCTGACTTCCTTCTCACTCACCTTCTCTCTCAAAGAGTGAAACTTGATGGATATATGCTTGGTTTTTGAATGCAGCACCAGATTCTTAGAAATGTTAATTGCACTTGAATTATCATAGAATACAGCAATAGGTTCATCATACACAACTCTAATATCTTTCAACATCTGCTTCATCCACAATACTTGAGTACAATTGTTAGCAACAGCAATGTATTCTGCCTCTACAGTAGATAAAGAAATGGCATTTTTCTTCTTACTTAACCATGAAATCAACTTCTTTCCCAAGAAAAATTCACCACCACTAGTACTCTTTATGTCATTCACATCTCCTGCCCAATCAGCATCAGTAAAAACACTCAAAGTAAATTCATCTTCTTTAGGATACCATAGGCCAAAATCAATTTTCCCCTTCAAGTACCTGAAAATACTCTTCACAGCTATCACATGATATGGATCAACTTGAAATCTTGCAAAAATGTATATGACATTCATGATATCAGGTCTAGTTTGAGTCAAATAGAGCAATCCACCAATCATGGATCTGTATCTAGTCTGATTTGTTTTAGGAGAATCATCATCTGTCAACTTACATCCGGTCACCATAGGTGTACCAACCAGCTTTGAATCTTCCATATCAAACTTCTTTAACAATTCTTTCACATACTTGGACTGAGATATAAAGATCCCCTTATCTAGCTGAGTAATTTTCAATCCCAAAAAGAATTTCATTTCTCCAATCATAGACATCTCAAACTCACTCTGCATCTCATCAGCAAACTTCATGCACAAACTATCATCTCCTCCAAAAATGATATCATCAACAACGACTTCAACAATCAAATCTTTATCATGATCAATCTTGAAATACAAATTACTATTAGCAGAACCTTTATTAAATCCAAGCTTCAACAAATACTTGTCCAATCTGGCATACCATGCTCTTGGGGCTTGCTTAATTCCATACAATGCTTTCTTTAACTGACAAACCATATCTCCATAATCAGTCAATTGAAATCCATCAGGTTGCTCAATATACACTTCTTCTAGTTCACCATTTAGAAATGCTGACTTGACATCCATCTAATAAACCTTGAAGTTTTTGTAAGCAAAATAAGCAAGAAATAGTCTCATAGCTTCAATCCTAGCAACATGAGCAAAATTTTCTTCAAAGTTAATTCCTTCCATCTGAGAATACCCTTTACACACAATTCTTGCTTTGTTTCTAACAACTTCACCTTGCTCATTCAGTTTGTTCTAAAAGACCCATTTAGTTCCAATTACATTTTTGTCCTTAGGTCTAGGAACAAGAATCCATGTATCATTCTTCTCAATTTGCAATAGTTCTTCTTTCATTGCTTCCACCCAATGTTCATCTTTTCATGCTTCATTGACACTATTAGGCCCAGTCTTTGATATCAAACAGTATTCTTCTACAATTCTTCTCCTCGTTTGAACAACTTTGTTCTTATTACCTATAATATGATCTTCTGAATGATTTAGTCTTACATACCTTGGAGCCTTAGGATGTTCTTGAACTTCAGGCTCTTGTGATCTCACTTCTACACCTTCACTAGTTTCTTCCTCTTGATTTTCCTAATTCACTAGAATGATTTGAACTTGATTTGAAGTCTGAACTTTCTTTCCTTTATCTGAATTATCATTTTTATGATTTGAATCATATCTACAGGTTCTGGATGGTCTAAATGTGTCTTCATCAACCTTGACGTTATTACTTTTAATTACTTTCCTCAATCTCTTATTGTACCACCAGTAGGCTTTTCTTTGAGTAGAATAACCAAGAAAGATTCCTTCATGACTTCTAGCATCAAACTTTCCTATATCTTCATCTATTTTGATATAGCATATACTACCAAAGATTATGAAGTATCTAACAGTAGGCTTATGACCAAACCATAGCTCATAAGGAGTCTTACCGGTATCACCTTTGACATGTACTCGGTTGAGAGTGTAAACGGCAGTACTCACAGCTTCTCTCTAGTAGATATGCGGAACATTTCCTTCCAGCATCATAGTCCTAGCAAAATCTTGAATTGTCATGTTCTTCCTTTCCACTACTCCATTTTGCTTAGGGGTCTGCGGGGCAGATAATTGTCCATTTATCCCATGCTCTTCACAAAAAGAATTAAACTCATCAAAAGTGAATTCATCACCTCTATTTGATCTCAGCCATTTAATCTACATACCTGTCTCTTTCTCAACCATAGCCTTAAAAATCTTGAATTTCTCTAGAGCTTCATATTTTTCCCTTAAGAAAGTAACCCACATCATTCTAGAATAATCATCAATAATTAACATGAAATACATGTCTCCTTGTAAACTTCTGACTCTAGAAGGACCACACAAGTTAGTATGCACAAACTCCAACACTTCATTTAAACAATGTTGTTTGCTCCAGAATGAAACTCTAGTTTGCTTCCCTAACTAACATTCCTTGCATATGGCATTAGTAGGTTTTATCAACTTAGGAAGATCTTTCACTGCCTGAGTAGAACTTATCTTGATAATATTGTCAAAGTTTACATGACACATTCTCCTATGCCACAACCAAATTTCATCAACTTGAGCAATCAGACAACTTTTACTAGCAACACTCAGGTGAAAGATATTACCTTTTTTTTTGTACCAGATGCAATCACATTTCTGAAACTCCCCAATATTCTACACTTTCCATCCTTGAATTGAAGATTGTATCCCTTGTCAACAATATGTCCAACACTTAAGAGATTATGCTTCAAACCTTCCACATATAGGACATCACCAGTATTATCCTTACCATCAAGAGAAATGGATTCTCTACCACGGATTACACCATCTTTGTCATCACCAAATCTTACAACACCACCATCATAGTTTTCCAAGCTCACAAATTTACTTTTATCACCTGTCATGTGATGAGAGAATCCACTATCAATCACCCATTCATCTTTTTCTTCAACTTTGGCAGCTAGAGCTTTCTCCACATCCATGCAACTACCAGATTCAGTAGGTACTAGATCATTTTCCTTGATAGAAATAAATACCCATTCATCCTCACTTACATTTCCTTTATTAGATTCATCATTTGTCACACCTTCATCAGTAGCATAATAACACTTTCTTTGGAATCTAGGCTTGTTAGGTCTTGGCTTAGGAACTCTTTTTGGGCACCTTGAGGAAAAATGACCTATCTTATTGCAAGAAAAACATTTAAGAGGAAATTTGACTTTATACTTACCTTTTCCTCTGGGTACCCTCTTGACAATAAGTGCTTCAAGCTCATCTATTTTTCTTTCTTCTTCTTCAATCTCTCTCATTTCCTGCTCATACTTGGACAAGTTTTTAGAAGAACCTTCTCCCAGATCATATCTTTGCTTATCTTTTTCGGAGATAGTAGCTTTGAATGCAGATTCTATCTTAGGAAGAGATTCACCAAACTCACTTAACTCAAAAGCAGCAAGCTTACCAATCAACATGTCTCTTGTTACATTTTTCACAGTTCGGATCTCCTCAATAGCAGCAAATTTGTGTTTGTATGCAACAGGAAAGGATCTAAGCACTTTAGCAACAATCTTTGATTCTTCCACTATTCCACCAGCACATCTAATATTACACACAAGTTCATTCACTCTCTGCATAAAATAAGTGATGTTCTCATATTCACCCATTTTCAATGTTTCATATTTCCCTTTCAAACTTTTCAGCTTAGCAATCTTCACATGGGCATCACTTTCATACAAAGTTTCCAACTTTTTCCATATCTCATAAGTAGTCTTCAAATCCATTACATTTGTAATCTCAGAATGAGTCAGAGCACTCTCAACAATGCCTCCTTAGCCCTGATATTGTACTCAGCTTCCTTAATCTCACCTATAGTAGAAGGACCATTATGTGGGATGATATATCTATTCTTTGTAATGTTCCAGTAGGGTTCACCAATACATTTCAAATGACACTCCATTTGAGTATTCCACATAGAATAATTAGTTCCATCAAATCTTGGACTATCCTTCTTATATTTCACCATCCCAGATCACCTCAAGCTATTAAACTTCTTCTGAGGAACCTGCTCTAATACCAATTGTTGGCAACACAAGGGTAGACAACTGAGAGGGAGGGTGAATCAATTGTCATAGAAATTATACAAATTAAACTTATTCTCAGATCTAATAAATAAACATAAAAGCATAAACCAGCACCACATCAAAAATGCACACAACACCAAGATTTTTTACATGGAAACCCTGTTAGGGGAAAAACCACGGTGGAGGTTAGTCCACAAGATTATACCCTAATAAAAGTATTATAAATGGAGAATGGACATGCATTCATGCACATTGCCTAGAGCTCACTGCTCAAATACAAAAAGGCTTACTGCCCAAAGGAAGACTCGTTGTCTTACAGAAACATTTGGATTACATCCGAAAGATTTGAACTGAGAAAATAACATCTGCTAATGCCTAATTACAGTTCCAGTTAAGCACATAAACATCTGCTCTCTCTTCTTCACATTTTACTTCTTCCTTCAAAAGATTAAAACATTATTCGCACTTAGCATAGAGCATACTTCGCACACCACACACTCAAATGGTATAAACAATCGATCTTATATATTTGCAACTAGGGATAATATCAACTACATGTTGGCCCAACAAAATATAAAATGTGTACAAACTATTGGCCCAAATCAATAAACAATTTATCAATTTGAATCAAACAACATCTGCCACAACATAGTAAGGACCCAAAATAACATCCTTAAATATGAAACACCTTAAACAATTATGCCTCGAAGATCCACAACACACTACAATCACCCTGTCGGCCATGAACATGAAAAACATGAACTCACAAAAGAAGATCACCAATCGTGAGCACAATGATCAATGTAGATCAGTAACATAGATAGAGCATGATCTAGAAACATCCACAAGCATCATGAATCACCACAGAAGTATCTGCAGCAACTCAAATTATTATTATCACATCATCTTCTTTCTAGAACACCAACTGAAGCAACAGAACAACTATCAGAACACAAATACTCATAACTCGAACAAATCTTCATGCGAACCTCTGAAACTTCATGTGGATAAACTAGATATACTCATCCACAAACCCTTTAAACCACAACCTCTTATCATCAATATACTGAGCTAGCCAACATACTGAACTTCATTGCATCTCCAACAACCTGCAACTTATTTTATTACAATTTTCTCAATATCCTCGACATATATAGCCTTAAAGATATAAATGCCAATAGTGTTGACATCAATGACAACCACATATCAGCAATATCCAACAAGAATTTCCTTGGTTGAGGGATATCTTTTTCAATTTGGATCTTTTCTTATATGTCTGGTATTTTACTTTCTGAGTTCACTATCGAGAAAAGAGAATGTTAAGTGGGAATCTGGCATCCCTATTGGAAAACAAGTTTACAGGTACTTCGAATGTTTGAAGGATAAAGTAAGTGCATGAAAAATCTATTTTTCATCCCTGCAAATGAATCTATGCTCTGGTATGTTAGTGTCCAGTCAGTTTGAAGAGGGTTCATCTTCTGGTAAGAAAGAATTGGAAGTTGTTATTGGTGGTTCCCATCCGAAGTCTAAAAGGAGAAAAACTATCACAAAAGATTTCATCACTATCCCAGAAGAAGAGAAGAATGAAGAAGAATATCTGCATGAGTTTGATCCTGAGAACATTTGGACAATTTTACACAAAGGTGATATGAAGAAGGTTGGTGAAATGTGGTGTGTCTGCTCTCCAATCAAGAGACTTAAAATTGATGATGTGTTGGTTAATCATTTTCTCAAAAAGGGTATTACAGTTTCAGATGTGTCTGACTCATTACTGGATGATCTAGTAGAATTTATTGAACAAAGAATATTGTTGGAAGGCCCTGAAGGATGTAAGTTTCAAACTATGATTGAGAGAAGATGTGTTAAAGCCAAAAAAATGTTATCCAAACACATTGATGAGACAAGAGAATACGTTAAGGAAGAATCTGACATCTACAAGTATTGTCTCCGGTGGCCTACAAATGTTGATAATTTTAGAAGAAAAATTGAAGCTATTGAGTCTGAGATAAATAACATTGGATTTGATTTCTTCAAAGACAAGAGTGGAAAATAGAGAATAAGAGTTGGTGAACTGCAAGTGGATTTGCTAACTGCTTAGAGACAGAGGGAAGACTTAGTTAAAAAAAATTTGGTTAGTTAAAGAAATTATTGAGGTCCAGTTGGATCATCTCTCTGGAATACTCTCTGATGCAGAAGATTGTGAACAATAGTGTTTGTCTTCAGACCAGACATCCTCTTTTACATAGTTGTCTTTATTGGATTGTATGAGTGCAAGAATGGTTTCAACAGTGTTTACTTGGAAAAGGATTCTTCTGATCATAAGAGAAAGGTACAAGAAAATATTTCATGTAAAAAGTGTTATTTTCACTTGAATGTTTGGAATGGGAAGTTAGAATTCCTCTATGTATACATTGATGTCATGTACATACGTATATTTGGTTGCCCTTTTCCATTGATGTCAAAGGGGGAGAGAAGAGTATATTGGTGATAGGGGGAGAAAATGTTGTGTTTTGCAAATTTTGGCACATGTTGCCATCAATTAAAAGGGGGGAGATTGTTAGAAGAATGAAGAAGAAAATTTAGATGTGCAGACTTTGTGTTGTCATTGATGTCACCTTGATGTTTTGGTTATTAGTTTGACTCAGTACTCTGAATCGATATGAAGAACCAGTTTTCATCCTCCAATATTTTGGTTTGCATATGCAATATAGATAAGATCTATCCTTGTGGTTTATATATGATGTTCACTACATATATCTACATCCATGTTCCTGATGGTTGTTGGTGCTTATCTTTATATCATAAGTTATGAGTATCGCAATGTTGATTGGAACAGTGTTGACTGGTTGAATCTCAAACTGGTGTTGGCATTTTGGTCCACAATCCTCCGTGGTTGATTATTTCTGCTTGCGGATTTCGGAAATTGTTTTTGGATGTTGGAATATTGTATGTTCATAATCTTGTGTGGTCATGTGCTTGTATAGCAACTTGGCATTATTTTGTTAATTAATTTTTGATTATTAAGTCTATCCATGGCCGACCTGATGTATAGCTGATATTGAAGTGGATTAATTTGTGGTGTGGATATATGTGTGACCTATCCTTGGTCCATGCCACCATATTGTAGCATGCTACATACTTAGAATATTTTTTGGAGAAGGCTTTGTACTAACCTAGAGTCGATAGTTAGTATTTTTGGTAAATAAAGATTGCATCTAATTAGGCTGACCTAATTGATGCTTGTGGATGAATCGGATATATATGTTGGATCATTTTGAGATTGTTGGTATGAATTCAAAGAGAAGCATGGTGCGAATGTGAATAAGTGTGAAAATTATGAAGTGTATTAAGTCAGTGTATTGAGCTTCAAAGGAACTAAATCAGCACTTGTTAGGTGTTCTCTTATCAGTACATTCTGGTTGTAAAGCCACCTCAGTATTGTAACCTTTTTTTAGGCAGTGAGCCTCCCTATTGGACAGTGAGTCCTTTCTGTTGGATAGTGAGTCCTTTTTGTAGGAAGTGAGCCTTTGTATCTTGGCAGTGAGCCCTCGGCATTGAGCCTGTTAAATTCAATTTTGAAATTACTTTATATTGTGAGTTAATCCTCACCGTGTTTTTTCCCTCATTGGGTTTTCCACTTAAATCTAGTGTTTCCCGTGTTGATATTTCCTTATGTTATTTGCATTTCATGTTCATACTTAATAATAGAAATAAGTGGATAGTAAATTGATAAGTGTTTTGTTTTGAGTTTGAGTTTGGTGACAATTGATTCACCCCCCCTCTCAGTTGTCTTGTTCCTTTCAACAAGGGGATGCTTTTGATTGTATTGTGGCAGTGTCTGATAGGGGTTCTGTGATTACAATACCACTTGGTTTGATGGGTAGCTTGGAGGGATTGACCCTTATGTTTCTTTTCTGGTTCAACATATAATCTTTCAAAATTGTCAATTATTAAGTTCATCCTTTTGATAGGATCCCCTTCTTCAACATAGAATCCGTGGAATCTTGTGTCCCATTTCTTCTTCTCCTCCTCAAGCCTCTTCATGATTTCCCACATCCTCTTCCTCTAAAAAACTTCATGAGGTGTTAAGCAATTTCTTATTACATCTTCTTTGTAATCCATTACATGGGTAATCCTAGCTCTAGTGAGAAGTGTATGCTTTATAAAATTAGTATGCCCTTCAGGATAAAAGACCCTTTCTCCTCATGACTTTAATGAATACCTCATCTTCAAATACTTCTGCAGTTCTTCAAGAGTGTTAGACCCTATGGATAGCTCCTCGCATTCAGTTAGGTCAGCGAGGAATGTCCCATTTTTTTGTCTTTTCATAACATCCTTCTCCATCCATAACATTTTCCACATAAATTCTAAAAATGCAATTCGAATAGAAGAAAATTTAGGTAAAAAATTTGGGGCTTGAGGACACCCATATACCCTTATTACTATTTTTTCTACTAAGAAGAACTAGTCACCAAAATTGTGAGTGTGTCCCTGCTCTGGCTTCAATGCTAAAGGTCTTAATACTTGCATGATTTTATCAGGAAATCTCAGTGAAATATGACCAAGAGTGGCCATGACCTTTATTATGAAATCATCATGAAATATTACATAATCACTATTTTTACATCTACTATCCCAAATGTAACACTAGTTTTGTATAGGCAACCTATTCCCTTCCTTATCAGTCATTCCCAAACTCATTCTTTTAGACCATCTCTTTTTGTTTTGGTACAATATTAAATGACATAGCAAAGAGTATTTCCTAAAAGTGATGGGAGCTAAGTTCTCTCTTACTTTCAAAAATCCCTCATGTAGCCCTTTCTCAATTTCAGCAGCAAATTCATACTCAGTGTTCACTTAAGGATTTTGTATCCTCATTACCATCATCATGAGATAGATTGGAATCCTCTCTTCACCATCTATTCCAAGCACTTGTCACAAAGAAAAATAAGTTCTTTTGAAATATACTTGGAAGTATTCTATGGAAAATGGCTCAATTTGGGAGGGGGAGATAGATATCCTCCTATTGTTTACACCCTTTTTCATGTGTAAAGGAAGTTCATAACTCTTGTAGGTTTTTCTCAATCTCCTAAAATCCTCCTCAATTTTGTCCAAGTTGATCTTAGTGATAGCTTGCTTGTTTAACATAAAACACTTTGTAATTGATTATTTAGTTAGCACCACTAATGGTGAACCATCTGGCATTCTTATAGTCCTGGTAGCTAGGTGGTAATATTATGCCAATACTCTAATAAACTCAACATCTACGAAGACATTTGGGACCATCAATTTGGCCAAATCTAAGGTCCAAGGACTCGAAACTAGAATATTTTCATCCCTTTTTTCATAGAAGTACCAAAATAGATTCCACCCTAAGATAGGGATAATTGGGTCTCTACATCCATGGGTTGTATCTTTAAACATCTTTTTGAATCCTTTGTCTACAAAATTAGGTAACACATCTAAAATGGATTGTTGTAGGGACCTCTTGTTTGATTTAGAAACTATGGACTCTTCCTTTTTACTCGCAAGTTGAATTCTTTTGGGTGGCATGATGAAGAATTTACTCCTACTCACTGATTTCTTTAAGTGTCTACTTGTAGGAGAAAATTCAGTTCTTATACACTTGCTAGAGAGGGTTTTTGTGAACTTACCCGGTGAAATAACAACTACAGAGTTTTCCCCTTTGAACTCCCTTGCCTCTGATACACTAATTCGTGTGAATGATTGCAAAAATATATTGTCAAGTCCCAAGTAATATTTGTTGTTGACCTCGGTCACCTCACTATTAATGTCAATTCGTGCAAAATATTTCATAATCTATCCATATTTCCAGTTTGAATACATGCCTATCTTGGGAAATCGAACGACTCATGTTTAGAGGTGTATTCATTGCCACTAATGATTTAAATGCTTTGACAGCTTGTATCGTAGTACCACTCTATCATATCAAGATTGTTGTGGGGTAGTGGTATGGTAGGTTTAGCACTACCACCACCCCCATGCAAACCCCTTTGGAATCTCATGGGACGATGGGTTTATTCTAGTGGTTGAGTGATTGTTCACCTCCATACCGCTTGGTCATATCAAGACCACTACGGGTTAGTGGTATTGTAGGGTTAGAAATACCACCACCCCATGCACACCCCTTTGGACTTCTACAGGATAGCGAGTTAATTCTAGCGGTTGAGTTTTTGTTCACCACCATATCATAGTGTCACTATTTACCCCTTGCAGGGCTGCAGTTTACTTTAGTTGTTAACATGTTCTCACCACCACCCCGTGCTATTCATATTTGGTTGTCGCGGTATTGCAATAAACATTTGTAGATTGAGCTATATGTCTCGCCATCCCGTGCATACCTCTATTGACTGTTGTAGTAGTGCGGTATTGGATTTTATTATGAATTCAGTATTTTAGATATAATTTTATTAAACAAATTGAACAATTTTCTAATTTTGTAGTCTCTCAGTTTTATTTTTTAGTGTCAATCAGACCTAAGAGATCATTTCTTTGTTTGTTATGAGGAGGCTTAGTTCACCTAATGTTAAGATAAATATATTATTAAATCACAGATGTTCATTATATGTTTGCGTCTAGAAAACATATAGGAAATACAAGAAATTATATTCTAACTAAACAAAATTAATTTCAAATTTTCAACCAAAGTAAGAAAACTAAGAAGAATGATTGAACCTAACTATAAATGCACTTCAAATCAAAAATGGACATCTTAGGTTTTGTATACAATGTACCAACAGAATAATGATGATTACATTAAAAAATGTATCAATAAAATAACAATGAATAAGCATACCTATACTCAAATCTTTATTACATTCAATAATAAATTATACCATACATATAACCAAAGTTTAGGTGACAAGCTAATCTCTTAAGGTGATGAAACATCATCATAATCATCTGCATTTCCATCAAGATCATAATCCTGATCACTCGTTCCTACATCTGCTTGATTTTCTTCCTCATCCTCATCTGTGACATGCAATGCATTCTCTCTTCCAATCTCTTCATTGGTAATCAAAATCTCTTCTTCAAATAGTCCATCATCGTCTTCATCCACTTCTTTGAATGTTTCTTGTAAATTAACATATTTCCCATCAGGAATTATATCAACAACTTCCATGAATTTTCATTTTGAATGAGACTTTGTTTGAATGACATATGACAATCCTAGGATTCTTACATCATCAATTATAAATGATTGGTTAATTTGAAGAGGGGAAACATACGACTCATCTATCTCTAATGATGGTTGGATCCACTTACATTTTAATAATATACGAATATTTTCACCATAGTCCACTTGAATAATTTCTTGGATGAATCCAACATAAAGTTTATTCTCAGTTTCATGAAGAAATTCAACACTAACAACACAATCACAATTTGTCTTTCCTTTGTCTTTTTCTTCCACTCTTAAATGACTACCATAGGCCCACATTACACTAAAACATATAGCCCATAAATGTGGAGATTGTGAAAGCTCACTTTCCTTCCTTGCTATATTTTGACCTTCTTCTTTTGCATCACTGACTACATTAGCAATCCATTCTTCAAATTTTGGAAAAGAATCACCTCCAATAAAATTAGCATGATGTCTACGCTTTTGAGGTCGATGTTGCATCCAAGCTTGATTTTCTTCTTTATATTTTCTAAATAGAATATTAACGTACAAATAGTAAGATTAATAATATAAATGTATAAATGCAATTGAGTAAATAAATTATTGTGTAATTTTTTTTTACCTATTCCACTTATTGAACAAAGATGTGTTTTGAAGAATATAGGCATGTATCACACTTCTTACTTGATGTGATAGCTTGAAGCAACATCCATTACCTTTTAATACTTCACCTACAACTCTCTCTTCTTCGTCATCATCCCATACATGTCAATTGAAATTTCTAAAATCCTTCATATATTCTATGCAAAATACCATGGCCTCTTGCATTGAACATCCCTCAGACATGTTGTCTCCCAATTTTTCCCTAGTATGAACATTTTTTTTCAAAACCTTCATATATCGTTCTATAGGATACATCCATCTCATTCTTACTGGGCCAAAATGCTCTAGTTCATATTCTAGATGTATCAAAAGATGCATAGAAATGCTAAATATTGTTGGTAAAAATTCTCATTCCAATAGACAAAGGACTTCAACAACCTCCTCCCTCAAACTATGGATCTAATACATGTAAACTCATTATCTTTAATATTAGGCCCAACCTTATAACTGCCAATCTTGGCCCCTTTACCAAAACTAATATATTTACCACAATAGGTAAAATATTCTCCGTTATGATATGATAGTCATGGGTCTTGAGGTCTCTTAAGCCATTAATGTCAGTTTGGTTTCTAATACTACTACTTACATATCCAGTGGGAAAGTGGGTTTAAGACATCAATGGTAAGAATTGTGCACATTTTTCCTTTGTCCAGACATAAGTATCACTAGGTTTTCTATATTTTTCATCATCATATTTCTCAACCCAAAGATTTTGATGAATCTTTAGTTGTCGAAAGTCTTCACGTGATGAAATAGTATCAAAAGCACCAAAAAGAGTTTCTACAATAGCATAGGCTATATTTTTCTTAGTATGCATAAAGTCAATAGTATGCCTAATAGCAACTTATAGAATATGCACAAACCTTTTACACTGCTTTCATTACATGGATCATACCTACTACTAGCAATCCTATCATTTTCAATAAATAACATTATATTTTTTGTCCATTCTCAACAATGTAATCACCTATTATTAGCAATGGTGCTTCACGATTCTCTTCTTGACCATTCAACCGTGTTTTTTGTTGATGATATGGATGATCCATTTTAAGCTAAGCATGATGTACACAATAAATACACTTACACAAACTTCTTGAGTGCCTCAAAAAATGCTTAAAGTTGCAAACAAGACATCCATGGTATACATGAACACTGAGACCAGACAATGTGTCATATGCATGAAGATCATGAATCATAAACAATAAGGAAGCTCTTAAAGTGAATTTGATTGAATGACCATCCCTTAAAGATTGAATTCCTTCAATTTATTTCCACAATTCCATTAGCTCATCATATAATGGCTCTAGATAAGCATCAATTGTATCTGAAGTCACACTTTTATTTCTTGGTATAATCAATGATAGCATTAAAAAAATAGTTTAGTTGCTAACCATGGAGGCAAGTTATAATTTATTAAAAACACTGGCCAAGTTGACCATTTAGTACTTTGATTTGAGAATGGGTTCACCCCATCTAGAGCCAAACCCAACCTTATATTATGAGGATCTTGAGAAAAATAAGACCATCTATTATCAAATTCTATCCATGTCTTAGAATTAGGCACATGTCGTTATTTTCCATCAGTGCTCTTATTTTGGGAATGTCATTGCAGTTCAGCAATGTCTTTGCACCTATACATTTGGATTAATCATGTGATTACCAAAAAGTCACAAAGAACCTTTCTAGGAACCACAACTGATTTCAACCCTTGTTTATACCTCGCTTCATGACATTTCGGATAGTCACTCTCACTTTTAAGATTCTTGCAAAATAATACACAACCATTCACACATGTGTTGATGTTTTCATACCCTAAGCCTAGCTTAGTGATTTTATTTTTACATTGACTTCATTTTTTTGGAAATGTGGAGTCGAGTGGTAACAACAAACATAATAATGCTAATAACTGATCTACACTCTCATTTTTCCAACCAAACACCACTTGCAAGTTAAGAATTTGAAGGATTGTTTTCAAATGACTTAACTTGCAATCAACATACACATGCTTCAAAGCATCCTCCATCAACTTGGCCCAATCATCGTTTAGACCCTCATTCGACATTCTATCAACTTCAAACCTTTCATATAACATTGTTGCCTCTTCATCTATGTTTGGTGCCACTTCATCTATGTTCATTTCCTCTTCATCTCTCACACTCTGCAATTCTATCATATCTTCATAATAGTTTTAATCCCAAGGGCTTATACCACTATGCCCATATCTTATCATACGTCGATAAATCAGACCTCTTTTTCTCACCTTTCCACCAAGACATTCATTACATGGACATGGATATTTTTCCATGTCCCTCTCATTGGCTACTCTCTCATCAAATGCATGGTATTGATCCATAGTCAACCTTCGATGTTGATCCATTTGTAATTTTCTACACATAGCAACAAAAAATTGTAGACTAAGAGACAAAAACTATTTTTTTAATTGAAAGGCATTTCCATAGCAATAGAGTTATAGAGAGCAAATAAAATAGAATTTAACTAATGAATTATAAAAAATATTTTTTTGTATTTTATATTCAAATTGTTGATTACATTGCATTGCACATCTTTCAAACTCAAAGCATTACTTCACATTGCATAACTAATAACTAGATGTTGATAGATGACAAAATTTCAATTACAATATAGTTTTTACAAAGTCAACCTAAGCAAGTTATGCAATTAATTCACATTGCATAACTAATAACTAGGATCAGCTGCCAATTGCATTTGCTTGTCATGGCATTCCATGAGACCACATTTCTTTGAGGCATTTTTTCAAAAAGTTCACTGCCTTGTCTATGCTACCACATTTTGCATGCATGTCTACCGAAGCATTTTATCAAATACTTCACTACCTTGTTTCCATGGCTAAAAGCATAAAAAAAGTTCTTTCGAACAAGCTATGGATGCTTGGTAAAAAAATTCAAAGCATAATAGTAAGCAATAGCATAGACAAGGAAATGAACAAGTTGAAAAAATTCCTCAAAGAAATTTGGTCTCATGGTGATTGAATGCCATGGCAATCCATAAAAAATTGCTTTTCATGGCATTCCATCACCATGAGACCACATTTCTTTGAGGAATTTTTTCTAAATTTCATTGCCTTGTCTATGCTACCACATTTTTCATACATGTCTACCAAAGCATTTTATCAAACAGTTCACTTCCTTGCTACTATGGCTAAAATCCCAAAACAAGTGATTTCAAAAAAGCTATGGATGCTTGGAAAAAATATATAAAAGCATAATAGTAAGCAAAAAGCTATGGTCTCATTTTTTTTGGCGCAAAAATCTGTGTGATTTTATTTGCATTTTATTTGCAGGTTTTAAACGCATTTTTTTGGCAATTTTGTTGTTCGAAATGGGAAAAAATCTATGTGATCATTTTTGTGCATTTTTTAATTGTAGGATTCTCACAATTAGTGAAAAAGATAGTGTTCATGAAGGAATGGAAAATATGTGTAGATCCTTTGAATTATACTTGTGCTATGTAATGGGATTGAATCATTTAGCAAACCATTTTTTCTTCACAGGGTAGCATTTTCTTGTGGAACAGTTGTCTGAGACAACTCTTATTTTAACTGACCACCCCCTCATGAAATATCATTCATATTATAATCTTGCATGATATTATCATAGTAAAGGTGATTATGACACCACTAGCTACTACTACATGGCATCAGTCAAGGAAAGCTAGAGGCCAAAGGATTTTGTGGACAGGTTCAATTGAAGTTGGGAGATCTTAAGAGTTGTCTCCAAATTTTGAAAAGGTTTCGGAGGTCCACCCTGAGAACTGTGAGAGATTAAAAGTTGTAGGCCATATATATGCTCAGCAAGGGCAGGCACATAAGGCTTTGGAAATTTTAAGAAAGGCAACTCACATAGATCCACATGATGCCCATGCATTTATCAAGATGGGTGAGTTATTAATATCATTAGACCCCAGTGCAGCCTTAGATTCTCTTAAGATTCCAAAGTCTCTTCTGAAGAAGAGCAGAGAAGAAGTACCCATTGAATTGTTAAACAACAATGGGGTTCTTCATTTTGAGTGTGATGAACTAGAGTTGGCTCAACAAAATTTTATGGAGGCATTAGGAAATGATGTTCTACCTCTACATAAATCTTTATGGTGAGTTTTGTGCATTTTTTACTTGCAGGATTCTCACAATTAGTCAAAAAGGTAGTGTTTATGAAGGAATGGAAAAGATGTGTAGAGCCTTTGAAGTATACCCATACTGTGCAATGGCATTGAATCATTTATCAAACCATTTTTTCTTCATAGGGAAACATTTTCTTGTGGAATAGTTGACTGAGATAGCTCTTGTTTCAATTGACCACCCTCTCATGAAATCTCATTCATATTATAATCTTGCATGATCTTATCATAGTAAAGGTGATTATGACACCACTAGCTGCTACTACATGGCATCAGTCAAGGAAACCCAAAGGCCACAGGATTTTTTGGATAGGTTCAATTGAAGCTAGGAAATCTTAAGAGTTGTCTCCAAATTTTGAAAAGGTTATGGAGGTCCACCCCGAGAACTGTGAGAGCTTAAAAGTTGTAGGCCATATATATGCTCATCAAGGGCAGGCACAAAAGGATTTGGAAAATTTAACAAAGGAAACTCACATAGATCCACATGATGCCCATTTATTTATCAAGATGGGTGAGTTATTAATATCATCAAACCCTAGTGCAGCCTTAGATTCTCTTAAGACGCCAAAGTCTCTTCTAAAGAAGAGCAGAGAAGAAGTACCCATTGAATTGTTTTTGATAGTATAAGCAGGGAAGGGCCCTAATCTCATGGAACATAGTAGATCAAAAAAGGAAACCAAGGTGGGAAACAACACCACCAGCCACACCAAAAAATAGCAAGATATTGGCTCGCAGGCCCAGATTTAACATCAAAGCTATAGTCCAACCCATAATTATCAAAAACATAAAATTACTACCAGAAAATTTTAACCTACGCAGACAATTAATCAAATCCACAATGCACCAGGTGGTATTCCACCAAATCTTAAAGATAATATACGAACAGTACCAAATATAGAAATAAAACAAAAAACACATCAAAAGCATGGAAAACAGTAATCCAAGCCATTAGTTGGCCTTTCTTAATAGATCCCCATACTCTCCTAAGAGAGCCACATACTCGCGCCAATCAGGTCCCTTAGTATCATCCAATAGCTTGAGGGATTCCACCTTTCCTTGCTTCTCTAGTTTTCTGCTAATCTTTGTTTCACCCGAGGACGCACCCAACATCACACATCTCATCAGCCTTTTGGAGAATCTCATTAGGGTCACCAGATCCTTTTCCATGTCCTCAAGTTGGACCTGCAAGAAAGTTATTCTACTTTTAAGAAAATCAATACTCAAATCCTCAGAATTATTCTCCAAACCAGGGAGCCCTTCCTCCTCAGCATTCCTTGTTTCCATCTTTTCTCCAAATGGCTCTCCTTGCTCCTCTTCCTCATCTTTTTCTTCCTCCTCCAAATCATCTTCCCCCATATCGGAGTTCATTTACTCAAATTCAAAATCCTCAGAATCCTCATCATCTTGAGCCTCAAATTCCTCATAGCCCGGGATATCCTCCACATCAGCAGAAATTTTTTCTTTCCCTTTTTTCTCTTTTGAGGTTGCCTTCCCCAGCCTTGCCGACCTTCTTTTGCCACTCCCACCACTCCCCTAACCCTGTAATTTCTCCTTAACCTCTTCCTTTTGAATGAAATCCTCTAAAATATGGATAACTTCCTGAGGAATGACCTCTTTTCTAGCTTTCTTGGCTTTAGGAATTTTGAGCAATAGGGGAGAGTGTTTTCATTTTTCAGGGGTAGCTCTGGCAAGCAGCATGTCCACATTATTTGAGTCCTCACTTTTCTAGGACCGGGGGGTAGACAGGTTGGACACATTAGCCACCAGAGAGGAACTCTTAACAGGGATAAGCAATCTTCTAGCAAAAATAGTAGGGGGGTTGTGGGGAGAATGCTCATGTTCAACAACTTCAGGGTTTTCCACTCTCTGAAACTCAACATTTTCCTCTTCAACAGAGTTAGGATTCTCCTCTCTAGCATTTAGAGGATTCCCATGGGGATTTTGGGAAATGGCATATTTATACAGCATAAGCATTAAGCCCTAGTGAAGCGGTGGGTTAGCACCTTTCTCAATATTCAACTGCATAGAGGAGAGAAGGTAAAACGATAGATTTATGCGTTCCTCGTGCCTTATGTGATTTAAAATAAGAAAATGATAAGCATGAACGGACATGTAGCGACCCTCAAGAGTGAAATATCTCATGATAAACAAACTAACAAGGGAAAAGGGAGGAGGAAGTTCAAGTCTAGCATATCCATTTTGAAACCGCTTAAGGTTTTCTCCCTGATGCAAAAAATTATCCACAAAACATTGATAATCAACTCCACTCTTCTTAGCAACCTTCAAGCCAAAATTTTGCAGCCCCGTGGCCTCTGCTATGAAATGGGTCGTGACTTCAAATTTCATGGCTCCAATTGAAACAAAACCTCTCCTCCAATAGTTTGTAAACTTCGTCGTTAAATTTTCATTGTATCCTTTTAGGGACTGGAAAAAGGAAGCCATTCCTGCATTTTCAAACATTCTCCAGAGGTCGACATTTTGCTTCAACGCCTAGCAATTAGGCGGTTCGGTTCTTTTCCTCAGCCCTCCCATCTTGCTAGTCTAAAGATTTTTTTGCAGAGACTAGCTAGGATTCATACTCTCCCAGACAACCAACTTTCTTCCCACACCAAAACCATCATTCAAAACCCAATGAAACAACTGACTCACTGAGGAAATGTAAAATAGAGTGTTTCTTCTTAGGGACAATTGTCGTACGTTTCTTAGAGCCCAAAAGGAATTATGAATTTTGCAAGCAATAACACCCATAATTAAAATCTTGTTATTTCCCTCTATAGAAATTTGTGAATAATTGACAAAGGGAAAATCGGCACACATAGAAAAGACAACCTTTAAGAGAACCATAATATGAATGTGATTTTTTCTCATAAACTTTAATAGGAAATAAATGAAAAAATCTCCCTCAAGGATCCTCCAATGTATGCACATACCACTTAGACCATCATTATTAGGAAAGCTTGACAACTCCCCTCTGTACTCTTCAATCCCGTCACCAACCAACTTCACAGGAATTTGTTTGGTATGCATTTTCAAACTTTTCATTCAATATTATATCTCTCAAAGGCTACAGCATGTTCCCATTGGTCCACCTAGTCCAACCCCTACACTGGAGCGCCACATTGGCCGCATAGTCAGCCACACAATTCCCTTCCCTATACACATGTAGGACCCGACAATTAGTAAAATTATTTTTAATAACTTTACATCTGTCAATTATATCCTTAATTTCCCATGGGGGGTGGCAACATAATTTAAAATATCCACAATAAGTTTTGAGTCCCCTTAAATTATAACCTTTTTGAACCTCAACTCCTTTAAGAATTTGAAAGCTCCAAAAGCAGCCAAGGCTTCAACTTTTTTATTCGAACAAATCCCAAGATTCACACCATAAGCCATAATGTAGTTACCATTCTGGTTTCTCACGAGGCCACCAGCTCTAGCCTGACCCAGATTTCCTTTGGAACATCCGTCAAAATTGCATTTCACCCAATCTTTCATAAGAGGGCACCAAACTGTGCCCAACGTTTTTGAGCATCTTAGTCTAGTTCAGATTGGTTAGGTCTCTACTAATACCCCAATTTTGTTTTATTCTCATCTCCTTATAGTTTAGTCAGGAGTTGGAGAAGCTGAGTTTGCTTACCTCCATATTTTCCTTAATTTGAGTTCTGACTATCTGAAACACCTCCTCACTACTTCTCTCCACCTCTCTAATTTTTTTATTTTTTCTCTCCTTCCAAATACCCCAAGACACAAAGAGGGGAACTTGGTGCCATAGCTCCATTATGACATTGTGGGAGAATGGAAAATTACACTAGCCTTCCATAAACAACTTCATTGAGTTAGGAAAAACCCAATTCGAAGACAACTGCAACACCTTGGACCACACTTCCCTCACATACTTGCAATGGAAGAATAGATGAGTTATCGATTCTTCCTCCTGCTTACAAAGATAATACCAATTAACAAGGTAGAAACCTCTCTTGACCAGGTTATCAATGGTAAGGATATTGTCTTGGGCTGCTGACCACCAAAAATAGTTTATTTTAGGAATCATATTCTTGAGCCACACCCCTTTCCAAAAGGGATTAGGAATAGCATCTTGGGCCCTCATCAAGTCTTCATAGGTCTTTCTCACTGAGAAACAACCAGAGGGGCTGCTTTTCCAAAGCCATTCATCCTCCCTTCCCCTATCAAACCATTTTGCTTCCCCAATCAAATTACGCAAATTGATGAGAAGAGGAGCCCAGTCCACCTATCTAGGACCCCTCAGATTATTTCTCCTTAACAAGGCCTCAAAATCCTTCCATTTAGGTTCCTCCTCTTCCAAATTTATCTAATCAGATACCTTAGTGCCACAAATTCAGTGGAGGCTGCACTTTAGAAGATTCAAATCCTCATTAGCAGATAGAGTGGCATTCTCTATCCAAGGGTCCTTCCAAAAATTCATGTTAAATCCATTCCCTATTCGCTTCCTATCCCCCAACTTTAGCACATTCCTTAATCTGGTTAGGTGGTTCCATAGTGCCGAGCCAGAAGGGAAATCCAATTGAGACAAAAAATAGCCAGTGTTCCTATTTCTGAAGTACTTTGCTTGGAATATTTTGATCCAGTCTTTTGAGCCTTCTAGAAGGTTCCATCCAATTTTAGCAGTTAAGGCTTTATTTAGCAGATGAATTCTTCTCATCCCTAACCCCCCACACCTTTTTTTCCTACAAAATTTATCCCAGCTAACAAGAGAAAGTCTTTTTTTTTCCTTTGTACTTGATCACAGGAATTTCCTCTGAATCTATTCTATCTTCTCTCCTATATGAGCAGTAATTTTGAACAAGGAAAGGTAATACACTGGAATATTCTAGAGAGAGGCTTTTAGGAGTTGGATCTTACCAGCTAGACTCAACAGCTTCCCCTTAGGGTTCTTCATTTTGAGCATGATGAACTAGATTTGACTCAACAAACTTTTATGGAGGCATTAGGAAATGGCATTTAGGTTGAATTCATAAATAAAAGCCCAAGTGCCAATTTTGTAGTTTTTCTTGTGCTCTTTAAGGATATGGAATTCTTCTGTCCAATAGAAGAAGGTGGTGTTTCACTTGAGTTACCATGGGATAAAATCACAACACTATTAAATCTTGCTAGGTTGTTTGAATAGCTACATGATAATGAAAAAGAAAATCTTTTATACAGGCTATATTGTTCAAGCTTCCTGATTATGTGGATGCATATCTACGTCTTGCAGTCATGGCTCAAGATCAGAATGAGATCCAACTAAGCCTAGAATTGATTGGGGATGCACTCTATAATGTGGATAAAAACTCATCAAATTCTTTATCTATGCTTGGAAAAATGGAACTAAAAATAGATGACTGGCTTAAAGAAAAAGAAACAATTAAAGATGCACAAAGTAAATCAGATGCAAAGGATTCTTATGTTGACATTTCACTTGGAAATTGTAATTATTTTGCAGCTTTTTGAAATGAGAGGAGGGATCCAAAGTTGGAGGCACAAAATCTTGAGAAGGCTAGAGAACTATATTGTAAAGTGTTGGCACAAAGACTAGGAAATGTTGATGTTGCAAATGGGGCAGCCATTGTGCTCTCTAAAAGGGGTCAATTTGATATTGCAAAGGAAATTTTTACACAGGTACAAGAAGTTGCGACAGAAAACATCTTTGTTTAGATGCCTGATGTGTGGGTAAATCTAGCGCATTTTTACTTTGCACAAGGACAGTTTGCACTTGTAGTGAAAATGTATCAAAATTGTTTAAGGAAATTCTATTTTGGAACTGACACCCAAATTTTATTATATTTAGCTCGAACACATTATGAAGCAGAACAGTGGCAAGATTGTAAAAGAACATTATTAAGAGAAGTAGATTGTAACTATTATAATTTTCTAATCAGAAAGCTATAGATTTTGTGTTTAATGTAATGAGGGTTTCAAATTACCTCTGAATTCACTGTAGAGGGTGTCCCCAAATCTAACTTCGCTACAAACTTCAAATACTTTGCAGCAAACACTGAATTTCTTGCCCGCCTTTTCAGAATTCTCCAAGTCCTCTCTAAACAATCTTTATCACCCATGCAAGTAGCTACCGTAACTCAAAATGCCTCAGTGTAGTTTGCGCACCCATGCAAGTAGCCTCATTCTAAACACGAATAATGAATCACGCACAATACACCCCCGCCAATCATTTCCCCAAATATTTTTTAAAATTTTATCTAATATGTATTCGCATGACTAACTCTTTAGTCATTTTTATTTGTGTGACTAAATAATTTTTTACCCGACAACCAAATTAGTCATTAATTTACTCATTTATAGTTGTGTTGCAAAAAATAGTAGAATTTAGTCATTTTTAGTTGTTGTTACTAAAAAAATTAGTCACCGAGTCATTTATTTGCCAAATTCTTGTTGGTGTAATTACTATTTAATTACACTTGCATAACTTTACTTAGGTATTATTTATTTCCTAGGTTAATTAATTCTCATCTTTATCTTTTGAGCTATCTTGTTGCTCAAGATAAGATTAGGGTTTGGCATCTTTTCTTTTATAAAGCAAATCATTATCATGTAATTATTGAATTCTCGAATAATATTATGTTGCACATTCTTTTGCAACCTCTCTACTTTTTTTGATTTTCTCTTCTGTGGAAGGTCTTTTCGGTTTGCAAATTTGATCTTCGTTTCTAACATGGTATCAGAGCCTTGATTTGCAGCCCCTTCTCAGATTTTTGAGAAAATCATTGTAGGGTTCGTTCGGGATTCCTCGAGGGTATCATGCCTTGAGTTCATCTATGCGGCGTTTTGGATCAGATCGGGCCTCACCATTGGATTCAGAGCGCTCGAAAAAGTTAGGATTGGATTTTGTTTTGCAGATTTTGGCCATCATTTTCCAGATCTGTGAGGGTTTCAAGCTGGGAGGTTTTTTGCAAGTTCTGGAGGTAGCGGATTTTTTGGAGCAGTTTGAGCACAAATAGAGGTCACCATCGCGTTCGTAGTGGCCAAAAACCCTAAGAATACATGTCGTTTCATCGATTTTGGTGCAGTTGATCCAGGAGGGAAAAAAATTGCCTGGGGGGCCGTACGGCCTCCCTAGCACGCATTATGAGGCTCGAAAATTGAAAAAAAATTTAAAAAATGCATTTTTTCAATTTCTGCGCCACCGCACCCAGTGCAGATGAACCCCGCCACCGGGTGGCCACCAGTCCGCCACCGCTGCCGGTGGCACCACCCACTTCCTCCGCCGGCCAGAGATAGCCCTCGCGGGCTCCCTTTGCATGGGTTGCGGTCCTATTGAGGACCGGGGGCCGCGCTCAGCCCCAAGCACCCAACTCAACATACCCGGCGGTCGTATGGGCGACTAGGGGCTCTGCCCCAGCCCCCAGCCGCCAGCCCCCTGGTCTTGCATGGGACCAGGGGCTCATTTTTTTAGCCCTTGGGCGCCCTGCAGCCCTTATTGGGCATTCTGGAGCTATCTTCACCAAACCGGGAGTATTTTTTGCATACAATCTCCTTTTTTCACAAACGAGATACCGTTGGAAAGCTGATTCCGACGTCAATTTAGTGGTGTAGGTTTTTTTACTAGATATTGCTCCAGATTTATTTTTCAGACCTTTGAACTCAGATGTTGTAGTTTTTACTCTGGAGGGCATATCTTTTGACACGGTGATCTGTTTTTTGTCATTCTTGCGGCATTGGAAAGATGATTCAGTCCTCTACACAGATCTGAGGTCTTTTTTTTTTTTTGTTTATGCATGTTTGTATGCTCTCCTTTTAAAATCGGTGGGTTATTGTAATAAATGAACTATGATAAAGTTCCATTCAGGGGGGTTTTTTGCATATCCATATTCATCTTGATTTGATGATAGCTCACATGGGTTATCTGGTCTCCTTCTTCTTTTGGCCACATTTTCACTATTCCTTGACACATCAGATTCATTGGTTCACACACTTCTGTTGAGAGATTATGGTTTATTGATCCGCATTGGTTCAGATCCTTCTCAATTTGAGGGCCATGTTTTTATGGTTAATGTTCCAGAGTCTATTTTTGGTACTCCTTCCCATGGAAGAGTTTTAGTCACAGTTTGGCATCGGCATCGAGATACACGGCTTCTAGATTCTGTCATCATCTCATCTACTGTTGCTTCACAGATTCCAGGGTTGTTCGAATTTGTGAGTTTTCGAGTGTTCTGTGGCATTGGGTCTGTTGTCGCATTATCATGATTCCCGTTTTGGTTTCAGTTGTAGACAGAAATATCTTTCCTTGCTTGTCAAATTGTGGTTCCAATGTTATTCCACAGTGTTCTTCCAGTGCTTCTTGCAGCGGTCATCTCATTGTAGGGGGGTTTTGTCCCACTGGGTTTTCCTTCTCTACCTCATCTTTGCATTTGTAAATGAGTACCTGATCAGGCCTTGTTTCTGGGACTCATATTTGCATAATAATCTGCTTCTCCCTAAGTTGCACTTATGGGGGGGTGTTGGTGTAATTAATATTTAATTACACTTGCATAACTTTACTTAGGTATTATTTATTTCCTAGGTTAATTAATTCTCATCTTTATCTTTTGAGCTATCTTGTTGCTCAAGATAAGATTAGGGTTTGGCATCTTTGCTTTTATAAAGCAAATCATTATCATGTAATTATTGAATTCTCGAATGATATTATGTTGCACATTCTTTTGCAACCTCTCTGTTTTTTCTGATTTTCTCTTCTGTGGAAGGTCTTTTCGGTTTGCAAATCTGAACTTGGTTTCTAACAATTCTACTAGTAAAACATCATCATATCATAATCATATTTCCACTCATCAAAGTTTGGTTTGGATTGTATTAAATATATAAAAGGTATATAATTTTAGGAATATATATGAAATAAGTAGGTTAAAGTGTTTAAAATATATGAACTAAACCAGAGAAAAATAGCTATTAATCAAGCTCGTCAGTTTGACCATTCCAATAATGAATGCATTCTTGTAAAAAGTGTCAATTAAGAGTAGTGTAAATGTGGAAACAAATATTTTTCACATTTTGTGTGTCATGAGGCCCAAATAACTACATTGACATGTCAATGTGGATGGTTCAATACTACCAAAGGCCTTGTTTTGTACCCCAATTGTCTTGATTGTTTCGATTCTGACGTAATGTCTTAAGAGCACTAAGAGAAAAAATACCACCAAACTATGATAGAGTAGTTCTTGGAGCTCATGGAACCTATGATTTTTCTATCTAAAACTATAGGTGGATGTGGGGTCCCTCTAGATTACCCTACCTTAATTCTAGTCAACTTGACATCATTTGACCATTCCAACAATGAATGCATTCTTGCAAAAAGTGTCAATTAAGAGTAGTGTAAACATGGAAACAGTTTTTTTTGTATTCCATGTGTCATGGGTCCCAATTTATTGCATCAACATGTTGAGGTGGGTGGATCAATGCTAACAAATTCTTGTTTTCACATTGCACTTGTCTTGATCATTCCAAACTATAGGCTTATAAAAAATTCTCTTGAGAGACCTAAGTAAAATCAACCTTAAATATTTCATGATAATCCTCTTTATGATTGAATTAATATTTTGTAAAATCCAAAATCAACTTTAAAGGTAAAATGAGAATAGGAAAAACACAATAATTGAATGGTATAAATAATATGGAAGGTGAAATGAGAATAGAAAAGCACAACAAGCATAACATAGGACCAAAGATCAAAGTGTTAAAACACATAGGAAGAAAATTCTAAAACACAAATGAGATAATTACATGATGCTAATACTTATATCACAATATAATTTGATTCATTTTTTCATATGAAATCTTATTGATAAACATGCATTAGCTCACATGACTCATAGGACCCAATAATGTGAGTACTACCTAATTATGTGTACCCTCCTTCAAAATCCAAACACCCACTAAGATAACACATTGGTTTTTGCCATTAAAATCATCATAAATACATGATAAAATGTAATTAGTCCATACACACTAGTCCCACTCGATTTTTCCATGTCTTCATAGGTAGATTGAGAATAGTATACCATGCAAACCAAGTTCATAGTGTAAAAATTTACATATTTAACACTATTGGTAACCATCATATATCTTGATGGACATCTAAAAACCATCAAAAAATGTGTGGAATGATCCAATGGCTATCACTTAAATATTAAAGTAAACTTGCTCAAGAATAACCACTTGCTAGGGAGAAACTACTTACTAGCAAAAGAGAACCTACTGCATCACCCTATGCACATAGTTTTTCAATGTATATTTATTTCATTTCATGGGTATACCACCACCACCCATGTATTTTACCTATGAAAAATAATAACCTATCACACTTTAGCACAAGACCACCAACTAACCTACCAAAAAGCATTCCACTTCACTACTCATACATATCTCTACCAAATTGGATTCCTTTGTAAAAAAGTATAGAATTAAAGAAAATACCTAATGGATCCTAATAGATTAAAGTGAACTAGGACATAAGGGTCCATACAACTCACATGATTTCAAAGAAAATATATTCACATAAAATTATTAAAATAAAAAATGAGAATAGAATATTAAGGATACATTTTCATATTAGTTATAAATGTTTAACTATAAATGTAAGGTTATTTAGATAACATAAATATAATTTCTACGATTTGTTATATTTTTGGTTAGATAGAAACACCCACTATTGAGTACCAAATTGAAATATGTGACACTTAGTCGTTTGACATGTAGGGGTGTGGTCCTTCATAACAGTCACTCATTGGTCCAAGGAAGGAATAGTAATAAATCATATAGTCTATGGGATATAGAACAATATGGAATATTTTTCTAAAGCAAGAATAATATGAAATAACATTTATACTTCCTTAGGATCCACCTTAAGAGGTAAAGTAACACAACAATCAAATGAGAAATATGATACTATAAAAAACCTAAGATATTAAGCTCATCATTAAGGAGGCCAATGCTCTTGAGAAGGTGATCACACAAACTCTAAATATCAATATACACCAAGAATTGATATCATTCTCATCTAGTCAAAGTCATCTCAAAATAGAGACAAATCAATCAACCAACCAAACTCAATCCATAATATATATTAGGAAAAAAAATTCATCGAGACCATGTCATCTGATCAAGCCTCTACATGAAAAATCCAAAGTGACCAACCAAGACCTAAACTAGGATCTAAATCATTGGACAAGATGAAAGAATAAAATAGTTGGGAATTTATTCAATTAATCAAATCGAAAGATCTCCATTTTACTTGTGTAATTATTCATTATTTATTTAATCATTTATAGAAATGGCAAAATAAATTTCTATTAATCAAAAATTTATATATGTATACAATATTATATGTCACTAAAAGTACAATATATATGTACAACAAATCCATATAGGCTTAAAAAAAGCCATATAAGTGTATAATGTCACATTTATGTAATACAAAAATATGTCTAAACTTCCATATAGGTATACAATAGGACCCTAAATTAATCACTTCCCTCCAAGGGAAGGGAAGAGATCATGAGCCACATTTGATTTTTGTGTGGATGGAGAGGTGCACATATGATGTCGGTTGCTTTTAAACTCGTTGACTTTACCTCCTCTCATAATATTTTTGGAGCTCCACCTAATACAAAAAAAAAAATACACATTAATATATAAAAATTGAATTATTGAATGACATATAACGAAATAATCACATATTGCTACTTCATAATCTCTTTGAACCATTTTTTTCCCTCTCTTCATCTATAAGAGGGGTAGAAACAAAAGCTAGCGTTGTGAAGCCCTATGGAAAGAATCAAGAATTAAACTACAAATGACATCATTCAAATTTTCATTAATAGACAGATAAAATAAAAAATTAAATATCAAATTTACTAATCTAGCTCATACCTCTATCAAAGGCATCAAAGATCCCACTATTGTAGCAACACCATGCTCCATTATGGTATGAATACGAAGAGGAGTATCAATTTATGTCATCAAGTAAAAATTAAACAATGTTATTAAATTGCCGAAATCTACCTAACATTATTTTACAAACATTTAATGATTAAAAATAGTCAAGCTTACCTCAATGTAAGATGTATGACCACTATGACTGACATGTCCTAATGTTAAAGGCTCAACATTACCCTGTTCAACATCCAATATGAATTTTAAGATTACCATTTATGTAATCTTAAATTACTACATACTATATTTAGTATTTTGTTGCTAATTACATACTAGTGGACTCGACATCTTCATGTAATCAAGAGGTGGAGGGCTACCAGACATAGCGTGAACATTTTGAACCATCAATTTAATTACAATAAATTTAGTAATTTATTTAATCTTAAATTTTAAAATGGAAGATAATAAATTAAATTTTACCTTCTCAAATTTACCTCTCCATTAATTTCAAATGTTTTATCCAACAATCAATAGATATAAAGATAATTTTCTCCAATATAGTTACCTCCTATTGCTAGCCACGTGCATCCTTATCATCCTCAAATCCATAGTCACAAAGAGACCTACAGTTTTGACATAAGTGAGGTGAACATTGAGACCTAGAAGACTTTCCCTCATCACCCTGTGTTAGAGGCCTATTATGTTGGAAAGGGGTCTAAGTGAGTAAGTTGATGGATTGTAGGGTATCAACCTCAATACCCTCCTTCACTATGGAAAGGATTGTGACATGCTCAATTTCTAGTCTAGCAAGGGGTATTAGTGTCTAGTTTTGGGCACATTGTTCCCCCACTCTTTCTTGTGCAAAGCCCCCACTTCTACCACATAACTCTAGCATGTCGAAGTAGTTTGGGATCGCGTTGAGGACAAACTCACAATAGATTTTCCTCAAAAATTATTGCAGGACCTCATTTTTATTACATGGAGGATGGTAAAATTCCATCCACCACCTATATTAAAAATTATTCCTTATCCCTTGGTGGTGGCACCAATGCATAGGGAACCTCTTGCAAGTGTCGTGTAGGGGTGCATTAGTTCGTGGGTCAACAAACAATGCACACTTGTTAGATTTTAATTTTTTGTTTTATTTTATCATAGGATAATTTTTTGACATAAAATTTTCTTTGTTATGCCCTCTTGTTTACCAAGTGTTAATTTGGCCACTCACAGAATCTATGTGACAGATGGTCGATTCTAGTGAAGTGATGAGGGTAGACCAACGAGAGTTTTTTCTTGATGGATCTCTCGACCTTTCAATTATTGACTCAAGTTCTCTCTTGTTTTCTATTTTCCCTAATATGTGTTCTTGCATTTTGGGAGGATGTCGAGGTAGTGTTAGAGGGGTTTGTTGATGTTGTTCTTCAACAAGGTTTTCATGAATTAGTGAATGAGGGTTTTCATCAACTGGCGGGGCATTCTCAATTCTTGGAAATTAAACAAAATCCACATAAAAAAAAAATTATTTATCTATTTAATCAAATTTTTACGCTAAAAAACTAAGAAAACTTACCTCCTCAATCTCAAGGACATCGTGGCAGCATTTTGGTAATGATTTGGTGGAGAATCAAAGTTGATATGGTTAATCCATAATGTAAGCACACTCTAAAAGAGTTGTAGTCTATTGTTTTTCTATTGAGAGATTGATTTCAAATGAACTCAACCTCTTACTATTTTATTTTTATGGTCAGCATAACACGAGCATGTTATAATATGTTTGTGTTATTTCTATTATGGGGGGAAAAAGTGGCATGGCCAATTTTGGGTCCCCTATATTTCTGCACTTACTTAAGGCATGATTTTTTTTATATGCTCTTAATAGATGTAAGGAATAACTCTCCTAAAATGGATAGTTTCATAATGTAACTTTATTTTTCTCTTTTTAATATAATGGATGTGATCCTTATAACCATTATATACTTATCAAAAAATATTCTAATGTAAAATAAAATAGCTCTTAAGCACGTTTTTAAAATAATTATATTTTTTTATCTATAATTTAATTTAACAAAACAAATAACTACAAAAATTACAAACACAAACTGCTAACATGTCTGCAACGGCTCGCTCTCTACATGCAAAATGGGTACGTTGGGCTAACGATACTGATTCTTCCTGGCCCCATTGTCTGATGACAAGTACAACTCTTCGTCTGACAGGTGTCAATACCCCCCGGATAACACATTTGTATCTTGGAGGGATCTGGGTATCCTGGAAACACCTAAGTTGAGCTACACACATCACACTAAAAACTCTTCTGGGAACTATTTTGGTCACCCTAATTGGCATGTTTCGTCGGGTTGGGAAAACCCTTATCATGGTGGCACCATCATGGAGGCGGACTTGCAGAATAGAAACCCTCGTCATGCTAAAAACTTACACAGGGCGGGAAACCACTCTAAGAATGGCTCTAACACAGAGAGGGACCCTAAAAATCCTTCTGAAGCAAGCTTTCAAGCTCTGAATCATCCAAAGAGTTGTGATCAAAGGATACAACAACACTTTAAAAATAAGGAAACTGAGGATTTTCACCCTTCGCATTTTGGTGGGTCGAGGAGCACAAACCCACATGAAAAAAAGGAGAACAAAAATGCTAATTTCAGGGCTTCTAGAAATCATGCATTCCAAACCTCTAGAGTAGATAAGGGCTCTTGGCATTCAAGAAATGGATCTCACCGGGAGGCTTCTCTAGAAAGAACGAAAAAATCCAAATTCACCTACCAAAAAGGGATCCCACCAAGAAATGAACTGGAATAGAGACCGGTACCGATGATTCCTCTACATCTGGGAGCTCAATATGCTAATTGCAAGAAAAATGGCCTATTTGTTCAAATCTGGGGTGAAGACCAGCCACTCACCAAAATTCGCTCCTAGATCAAAGACAACTGGTATGAAGATTTTGATTTAATTATGGTTTCAGCTTCGTCATTCTTCATTTTATTCAAGAATGCTATTATTAAAAACAAACTTCTTCGCAAAGGACCCTTTTGGTGTGGTAATACATTTATGGGTATTTTTGACTGGAGGGAAAACATGTCTTTAGATACCCTCAAAATGTCTCCTCTCCCGATTTGTTTCTCCATGCCTTTTCTTCTTGTGGAGTATCTTGAATCATCCTCTATTAAACAAATAGTCTCACACTTTGGTGATTTCCTTAAAAGCGAGTTTTTGATCACTAATGGAAAACCTATCATTAGGGTTTGGGCTCTTATCAAGAACTCCAAAACCCTGCCACATAAGGTGTGACTCTCCTCAAACAAGGGTGATTGGCTTCAAATGATTAAATGTGAATCTTCGATCTAGAAAGAGGTTAACATCATAGTCAATACGAATAATTTCTCTCGAGCCGAGCCCATGGATCTTTCTGTTATTACTCGTACTTTGGGTCAAAATCCCCCCTCTGGTCGTGGTCATCCCCTTTGCTCGTCCCCTCCTTTTCTAAGGAACTGCTTGAACCCTCTTCTTCAGACCTTAACATGGGCACCAATCAGACCTCCTGTAGTTCTCAATCACTTCATTCTCCTCCTCTCATGAAACAAAAGGACCCTGCTACTTTGAGTATTGCCAAAGGTGATGTGGACTCGGCTTCCCTGACTTCCCAAGTCAATGATACCAAAGGTGTTGTGGACTCGGTTTCCCTAACTTTCCAAGTCAATGACTTGCATTCTACTACCAAGTGTTCGGCCTCAACTATCCAATCCAATGACATTCTTTCTCCTACCAGCAGCTCTACCTTTCCGAATAAAAAAATTTCCCATTATGAGGATCTTCTCAATGGCTCAAATGACGAGTTAATGAACTTTGTGAATGAATCAATGTTAAAAGTTGTGGAAGGCCTTACTGAAGAAATTGTTGAAGAAGTCTTGGTTGAATCTACCCCCGAGCTCAATTCTCCTACCCTTCCAATTTCCCAGTTTGCCTTGAAAAGAAAATTAGACTTTGTAGAGGATAATTTTGTTCCCCCTGCCTTCTGCTCTTCCACCCCTCTAGAATCTTTCTCTTCTCCCCAATTTCTCAATCTGACTCGGATGCCAAATCTCTCATCATTCCTAAGAGAAAACGTGGGCGTAAATCTCTCAAGGAGAGAACTATTTTGGAAATAGCTTCTAGTTTACAATCAACTCTAGAAATCAACCTTCGTTCATCTACAAAGAAGGGTGATGATAGGGGCTCCTCCCCTCATTCCCTTCAAGTTTCCTAGTATGATTCTACTGTGGGGTGCAAAACCTTAGAAATAATTCTGAGAGCGAGGAGAGACATTATCTCTCCTTGAACACAATGAGGATCCTATCTTGGAATCTTAGGGGCTTAAACGCCCCTAACAAACAATGCATAATCTAGCATCAACTATATGGCACCCTCTCAGATATCATTCTCCTACAGGAAACAAAATTATCTCTTCATTCTACTTTTGATATATTTGGTACTTGGAATAATTGGGACCTAACTGCTTCTCTAGCTCAGGGAGCCTCATGAGGCCTAGTGATTTTGTGGAACAAAAACTTTGTAAGAATGGATCAGCTTGAATCTTCAACCAACTGGATAAAGGCAAAGGCAACCTATTTAAGAACAAACAACTCCTTTTGGATTCTAAACATGTATGGTCCTTGCTCCACCACAGGGAAGATACGTGTCTGGAAACAACTCTCCTCAATATCTGTGGATAGTAAAAATGATATCAAAATATTTGCTGGGGACTTCAATGCAATTAGAAATATCTTTGAAAAGATGGAGGAATAACACCTTCGGCTGTAGTTATGGAGGATTTCAATAATTTTATTTTGGACAATAAATTATATGATTATCCCTTCAAAAATGGCACTTTCACCTAGACAAATAAACGGAAAGACTTTTCTAAAATTATCGAAAGTTTGATCATTTTTTATTACTAGATATGGTTAAATGGCTCTTGGGATTTCACCTCGATCATTCACACCTTAGTTGGATCATATCACTTCCCAATTTCTCTCTCAATATTTGATGACAGGGATGTGCTCAAAAGCCCCTTTAAGCTTGAGGCAATGTGGTTTAGAGATGCCAATTTTATCAATCTAGTTAAGGATTGGTGGCTGAATTTCCCTTTCATTGATGGAACAAGGATGTTCCAACTCAGTAAAAAACTGCAATACTTGAAGAACAAGATTAAGGATTAGAATAAGAATCATTTTAAAAATATTTTCTAAGAAATTGAAGGTTGAATTAGAATTATCTGATCTTTATGAGGTGGTAATTAAAAAAGGCATGGATAATACCCTCTATATTAGAGAAAAGGAATTAAAAGTTGAGCTCAAAGAGATTCTTGCTCACGAAGAAAGTTATTGGAGACAAAAATCCAGGGAGACCTGGTTAAAAGAGGGGGATAAAAACATAAAATTCTTTCATGCCTCTTCCAAATTAAGACGGCAATCAAACAAAATTATCTTCATCCATTCTTCTTCAGGTGAGCTTCTTTGCACAGAAAAGGAAATTGGTTTAGAAGCAGTAAATTTCTTTGAGAATCTCTTATCCCTAGCTGAAGTTCATAGATCTTTTGAAAATAATGTGATTATAGATAATATTCCATCATTAATCTCTAAGGAAAAAAATAAATTGTTGATGGATAAATTTTCTTTGGAAGAAATTAAAAAGGTGGTTTTTTTTTATGGAAGTTGAAAAGGCCCCAGGCCCAGATGGCTTTACTACCCTTTTCTTTCAAAAATGTTGGGATTTTGTGGGTCATGATATTCTCTCAGCATTGGAAGAGTTGAGGAATATAAACAATGTTTTAAAGGAGTTAAATGTGACCTTCTTGCTCTCATACCTAAAAAAGTTGACCCATCCTCCTTTAATGATTTCCGACTAATAGCTCTTTGTAACTCAATTTATAAAATATTCACCAAAGTTATTGCCTCTAGGCTTGCAAAGTTGCTTCCCTCAATTATTTTTGAAGAACGAGGGAGTTTTGTTCCTAGGAAAGATACTCCTGAAGGTGATATTTTAGCTCATGAGGTTCTTCACTCAATTATGTTAGACAAATCCCTTGTTGTTGTTCTTAAACTGGATATGTTAAAAGCATATGACAAGGTAAATTGGGATTTTTTGATGGCTATTCTAAAAAAATTTGGCTTTAATTTCAATTGGTGCAAATGGGTTTACTCTTGCATTTCGGGTGCTAGGTTTTCAGTAATAGTGAACGACGCTCCTCATGGTTTCTTTTCTCTAACACATGGACTGAGACAAGGGGATCATTTTTCTCCCTCATTTTTTATTTTAATGGTGGAAGGGTTGAGTAGATCTATCATTGCATCTCATAATTTGGATATTTGGAAAGGTATAACTATTTGTCATTTTCCTTCTTCAATTTCTCATTCTCTTTTTGCAAACAACACTCTCCTTCTGGGTCAAGCTACTATGGAAGAGGCCAAAGTAATAAAAAATATTTTA
Source organism: Sequoia sempervirens (assembly GCA_007258455.2). Lineage (NCBI taxonomy): Eukaryota > Viridiplantae > Streptophyta > Pinopsida > Cupressales > Cupressaceae > Sequoia > Sequoia sempervirens. The sequence goes on along the minus strand of VDFB02000003.1, from coordinate 733,914,613 downwards.
ACTGATTATTGCTCACACTCAGGCCAATATTACAATTCTGAAAAATTGAAAATCTTTTTCCTAAATTTCAACACCATAGTCAAATACTAGATTTTAAAGTTTTGGGGATTTCAATGTGACTCCCTTCCATGCAAATATCTAGGCATTCCTTTTTCTTTCTAGGAAAGAAAAACATGATTTTTGGGACAAAATAATTTCTTCAATATCCAACAGAATTTCACTTTGGAAGTCGAAATGGCTAACCTTTGCTGGGAAATTGGTATTGCTCAAATTTGTTTTATACTCTCTCCCAATATACTTAATGTTGGTATTGAAACTTCCAAAAGGAAAAGGAAGTGCCCTTCAGAAGATCTTCAAGGATTTTCTTTGGTCAGAAAATATCTCTTCAAAAAATAAATTGTCTCTAGTTGTGTGGGAGTCTGTTTGTGATTGCGGGACATTTTCCTTCAAAATAAAACTCTTGGTGCTAAAATTGTTTGGAAAATATACACAAAGCCTAAAACCAAATGGTGTCAAATCATGCAGTATAAATATTTAGACTCCCTTGAAAGAGAGAGGATCTTTACTCAAAAAATCTGCCACAAGGCTCCAAGATTTGGAATTTCATCTATGCTTGCAGGTCTTTTATCCTTCCTCACCTCTCTTGGGTTATTAATAATGGTGAGAAGGCCCTTTTTCTGGGAAGATTCCTAGAATGGCCATAAGCCTATTAGGTATCTTGGAAATTGGAAGCATATTGAACCACTCCTTAAAGCTTGTTGGGGTAACAAGGTAAGAGATTATTTCGTGATTGATCCTACTAACCCCAGCTTTGTTAAATGAAAGGATTTTTAATCTTTACAGGTTCCCCCACTTGAGAAGAGTTCATTAAAAGTGAAACTTTTGAAGAGACATTTTTTTCTTTCGAATAAACAAGATGAGATCATTTGGCTAAAATCTAAATCTGATCAATACAATGTAAAAGAAGGATATAATTCATTGGTTAGTCAAAACATAGACAATCCTTGGCCTTTCAATTTTTGTATGGGCACACATGTTCTTACAAAATAAGGTTCCTTTGCATGGCTCGCAATCAAAGAAAAAATTCTTATAGGTATGAGACTGGACAGATTGGGAATCACACCTTTATTTCCTTGTGTCTTTTGTGGGAATGCTTTTGAATCTACTGATCACCTTCTAATTGGATGTGACTTTGCTAATCAGTGTTGGAATTGGGTTATGAACAAGCTTGGTTGTTCGAGCCCTCTTCCTAATTCTATTCTTAGTCATTTTAATAGCCAACCTTCTCTTTTTTCTTCTTCAACCTTGTCTTGTCTTTGGGAGATTACCCCCTCTATAGTCATCTGGAATATTTAGCTCGAAAGAAACAATAGAATTTTCAGAAAGAAAGCTTCCACCCTTCTTCAAGTCCTGTATAAAATTGAGATCTCCATCTCCGAGGTGACAACAACTGCTTTATTCAAGACCACAAGTTCAAGAGGAACATATTCTTCCTAGGATGCATTCATCTTAAAGAATTGGAAACTAATTAGATTTCCTACAATAAGATCAGTTTCAATCAAGGCTCCTGTGGAGAACATAAATTCTATAACTTGGATCCCTCCTCCTAGAAAATTTGTCAAATTAAAATTTGACAAGGCTTTGAGAGGCAATCTGAGTAAGTCAAGCATAACTGCATTCTTAAGGAATTGGCATGGGGATTTCATCGGTGTTACCTACGAACTGATCCCTAATTGCACCAACAATGTTGTTGAATTTAATGCGTTCAGAATTGGTCTTAATCTGGCTAAGAAACTTTCCATTCCACTTCTCTTCATTGAAGGTGATTCAATGGTTGCAATTTTAGCTTTAAAAAGAAGAGGTCATGATTCCTGGCATCTGGATTATATTATTTCCTTCATTTTGCAACAACTTGAGGAATTCCCAAGCATTCAAATTTCCCATTATTATAGAGAGGAAAATTTACATGTGGATATCCTTGCAAACAAGGCAATTGATGAAGCCCTATCTTATAGAGAATATTCATTTGAGGAGTGTGTTCAATTATTTCACATGAATTAATTTCAATTTCTGATCTTGTTCCCATTTTATCGCATTTTTAAATCTCTTAAGGGAAATTTTCCTATTCAGCAGTTGCATATGGGTAAACCCACAAAAGTGGTTTACAGTTCGAATGAGGAAGGAAAACTTGGAAAAAATGACCCCATGCCAAAAAAATTCGTTCTTGGGGTTCGAACGAACGAACTAAAAGAGGGTTCGCTTGAACCTAGGTTCGAGCGAACCCATTTAATGCAAGTATGGACCATCCCGCCAAAAAAAAAAAAAACCCCTTTATGGAAGGGGGTTCGAATGAACCTTGGTTCACTCGAACCCCTAGGGGTTCGCTTGAACCCCCCTGGTTTGAGCAAACCACCCTTTTCCCTGATTTCTGCTCTCTGTCACACAAAAAATCAAAAAAATTGCACTTTAGAGCTTGGGTTGAAGATGAAAATGGCGAAGACTTCACACACCCAACTGGAATCGTAGTCCTAACGAGCTATCCAACGACTATAATTTTAATATGTTTTGGTTTTATTATGTATTTGTTTTTTAGTTTTATTAAACATAGGTTTTTCAAAAAATGAAGCTCTTTGTTCTACACATGTGAAAAAATAGAAGATTATAAACAAAAATTGAAAAATATGCCCGTGCACAGATATTGAAGTCCTTGATCCAACAAAAAAATACATACAAAAAAGTTACGCGTATACAGTTTATGTCTGAATTGTAATCAGTTTGACTTTGAAACTTGATTAATGAAAAAATATTCAATAAAACACTATCTAACCAAGTGGAAGCACTAGATATCAGAGTTACAAATCTAAATTTGAAAGAATTAGAATTTTATCCTTCATGAAAAAAAGTTATGTATTATACGGTGAGCGTCACTTTTTAAAAATGTTCTTTTCTGAAGAAAAAAACTAGTTTTCGAGGGAGATGGAAAAAGAAGTGCAATCTAATTCCAAAAATTTTGAAAAAAATATATTTAGAATCTACAGACAAAATGTCACAAAACTCTAGTTTTCATCATCTTCAAATTCCTCATGGTTTAGCCACTATAGGTGCCCAAAGTGAAGATTTAGTTAGAAAAAATTAATTCAGTGTCCAGTTTGGCCAAAAATTGTAAACCACTATTGTGGGATCACCCATATCTTCCTTTAGTGGTGTCACATCTGGACCTGTTATTTGCATCCTGGGACTTGAATACTTCATGTGCCTTTTGTCTTTCATAGTGGTCGTACATGTTGGGACTTGCTTACTCCTCGTGCCTTCTGTCTTTCATGGTGGTTGTGCTTGTTAGTGGCTACAAGTTTCTTTAATTTTCTCTAGAAATTTGGGCTTTATTTGCATTCTTTTAATAGCTTTGGATCTGATATTTTGTTTTGGTGGCATCTATATCTATTACATTTATTTCATTTCACACTTTCTTTTCAGATCATGCATCTTGTTGCTTGTGCGACCTCCTGCCACTTATAATATTTGGGGTTGATACATGTCCCCCCTTCCTCACTTGTGTATGCAATAATGGACTCGTTTCCTTATGTCAGACATTCTTAAGGATTTCATGGTAGGTTTTGTGATTTGGAATTAATTGCATAATAAGGATTGTGGTACTTGCAATATCATTTGGTGCCTGCTAGTACTCTTGGCTAAATTTGGAAAGAATAACTATTTGTATCCTTCTCTTTTGTCCACCTACAGGAGGCTACTCTTGCTGATGGACATTTGAGGAGTTGATTATTTAGGGGTATTCTAATAAAATTTTGGTGATATGATCTAAAAATGTTGTCATTTCCAATGTTTGTGCCAAGCTTCGGCACCTAGCATTAATCAAGCATTTTTTAGGTACATGCTTTGCTAAGCATTAATGGTAATTTACCTCCTCACCTCTATGGGGTACAATTGAAGCTCAACTTCCTTTATGGAAATTTTTTGTGCAGCCTCGTCAACTATGTTCTAGCAGCTTTGCCACTCTATAAACATGGAAATTTGGTGACATGTTCTTCACTTTTATCACCGGTTTTGTTTCTTCGGCTCTGTTGCACTAATGGATAGCTTGTTCAAGGTTTTTGTCCCACCAAGGACTCATGAAGTTCAAGATTGTTTGTAATTCCCATTGGAAAAACTGAGATGAACATTTGCAATAGAATGCAAATAGGTTTGTGATGCAATTGAGTTGGTGCTTGGTTATGACTAGTTGGATCTTCCTGTTATGACTCTCCCGCATGAGGCTGCCTCGCATTTCGTCTCTAATTTTATGGATGTTTTATGGTGTGGAGATGGTAAAATTTTTGGTAGGAACATATCTTCTCCCACACATTTTCCCACTTTCCTCTTTACAGCCGGGCGGGTGCATGAAGTTGGGTAGCAATTTCGTGGCCACTTTCTAAAAAAGGTTTGAAAATGCTATAACGTGAGTGCATTATAATGTGCTCGCGTTATAGCACGTTAAAAGAAAGAAAAAAAAAAGTGAAAGTCTTCATTTTCACTTTGACTATTTTCTTCTTCTGCCCGCGGCCAAAACCCCCAACTTTTGCACTCGCGTTCTAGGGGGAGGTATTGGGCACAAATCTTCAACAAGAGTTGTTATTTCTTTGCAAGGATGGCACTGCAACGATGAAGAGGTGGGAGAGGTAAGTATTGTTGTTTGTTTTGAATTTCTTAGTTTTAGGTTGATTTTTTTAGTTTTAGGTTATGTTTGATCTATAAATTTTTGAATTTGTAGGAGATGCAAATGAACTTGCAAACCCACAAAATCCTCAACAAGAAGAGCAACCAAATCCTAAAGAACAAAATCCTCAACAAGAAAATCAACCTCAACAACCTCCTCCACCAATCCCTCAACACCCTCCTGGCACTCAACAAAATTTAATGAGTGAGATTGAGAACAACAAAAAACAAATTGAGGATTTTATTAGTAGGTTGAGTGATCCAAATGATTCAACCATAGAAAGAATGACCCTCACAAATTCATTGAAAGATATGTTAAAAAATGTAGATTCAATTAGCAAACAAATAACTGGATGGCAAGATAGGAGGCAGGCGGCTAGGGAATATTATGCAAATAAACTATCATATAAACAAGTAAAGGATTTAAAAATTACAAAAGGTGATTTGTGCTCGTTATTCACTAACCCATGCACAAATCAAAATCTTAGCCTCAATGCAAAGAGGTTTCCTATTCATTGGTGCCACCACCAAGAGATTAGGAACCATTTTTATGATAGGTGGTACATGGTCTTTGATGATCGGACGTGCAACAATTGTGAAGTCCCCTAGTATTTTCTTAGGAAACTATATAGTGATTTCATATTGAACAAAATCCCAAATTATTTTGATATGAGGGACTTCTAGGGGAGAGGTGGGGGGTCGGCTCAAGATATGCCCGGTGCACAGCCAGATCCTACGCAGCAAGGGAGACAAGCTCTCGCTAGGCCACCTCGTGAGCACATTGTTATGTCTGTCGTCACGAAGGAGAGTGTCGACGTAGAGACATTGCAGGTGATCAGCACTTTGACCCAAAGTGTCATCCATCATACTAGCCCTATTCTACAGCACCATCTAGGGGAGTCTTCGAGTGGTGGCCTTCAAACCCATGTGTGTCAATCTTGCGGGGCGACTTGTTCATATGATCCCATCTGCACTTAGGAGGCTTCTGGGGAGGATCCATATGCAACTACGGAGATGGAGAGGGTGGCTGACATTTTGCATGATGCGTATGGCATTGATACTTAGGTAAAAGTTAGCGTGTTCATTGAATTTAATTTATTAAATTTTGATTTTGAAATGCAAGATTAACTAATTTAGTTTTATGATTTTAATAAAATTGCAGGGTCACAGTGTTAAGACTGGATACACCAGCTCTCCACCTACTTGTTTTTGTAGTACACCTATCGACGGGGTATGTAACTAGTAAACAATTATAAATTTATTACATGTTAATAGCATTGTTTTACGAATGGTATTTTAATATGTGATTTTGGATGTTGAACAGGGTAATATTCGAGGTTTCGAGGGAACACCTCCCAATGCCAGTGGATTTACTCAAACCTTCACGCAGGTAATAGAATAAAGAGTTTAACTAATGAATTGTACTTAATAGATTTGTGTAGTTTATATCCATATCATTGGTTACATTGTATTGCATATCATTCAAACTCAAAGCATTACTTCACATTCCATAACTAATAACTAGATGTTGATAGATGACAAAATTTCAACTACAATATAGTTGTTTAGAAAGTCAACATAAGCAGTGATACAATTTCTTCACATGGAGGCTTTGCTTGCAAAGTTGCACCTGCACGACAAACTATGGATGCTTGGAAAAAATCTATGAAACCATAATAGTAAGCAATAACATAGACAAGGCAGTTAGTAGTTTCAAAAAATGTCTCGAAGAAATGCGGTTTCATGGTGATGGAATTCCATTCCATCACCATGAGACCACATTTCTTCGAGGCATTTCTTCAAAATGCTCACCATCTTTTCTATGATACCACATTTTTCATACATGTGCACCAAAGAATTTTATCAAACTACTCATGCTTCCTTGTTGCTATGGCTAAAAGCATAAAATAGGTGCTTTCCAACAAACTATGGATTCTTGGAAAAATATCTATCAAAGCATAATAGTAACAATAATACCATAGAGAAGGCAATTAACTTTTTGAAAAAATGCCTGAAAGAAATGTGTTCTTATTGTGATGGAATGCCATGATGTGCATTTGTTTGTAATGATATTCCATCACCATGAGACCCCATTTCTTTTGAGGCATTTTTTCAAACAGTTCATTGCCTTCTCTATGCCACCATAGTTATCGTACATGTCTATGAAATCATTTAATCAAACGATTCAACGGCTTGCTGCTATGGGTAAAAGCCTAAAAACACGTCCTTTCGAACAAGATATGGATAGGGAAAATAGTAAGCATGATAATAAAAAATATATAGTTTAATAAGTACCCAAAATTTTGTTCATTAGATCTCATACACTATAAGTCATGACGTGAATCACTATTGTAACTTTTTTGTGATTAAATAATTTGTTTTTTTTTATTTTTAGATGTTGGTTGTGGAAACACCTCCAAATTTTAGGATGGCAATGGATATCGGTGTTTCATCCACTATATAATCCTCGATGGCTCTGACAGGGGAGGTATGAGGCAAATTACTAAATTTACATTTACATTTTTTGTTATAGATGTTAGTTTGAGTAAAAAATCAAACCAAATTATTGATTCGTAGTCTAATTTCTATTTGTATGGTTTATACAGGGCTTGATCACGCCTTAGCATCGGCGTGCAAATATTTCCCTCATGGAGAGTGATTGTGAGATGGTCGTAAGTGATTTTTTTTTAAATATATCATTTTTTATAATGTAATTTCTATATATTAATGTCTTTACTTCTTATTGTAACAGTTAAAACTTCACCAAGAACTTAACAGTAGTAGGAGAAGCAGTAGGAGCACTTCTCGAGTGTAGTAGAAATGAGTGACAGACCTATCACCATCTGATCGACCAGCAAAGGGAAAGAGTTTATTTTGAGAGCCTGGAGAGCAATGACTTTTGATTCCAAAGCCCTTTGTTATATGCCTACATGGCAGTTTTGTACATATTTTGCATTGGATATATTTGACATTGTATGTCTATATGGCATTCTCCTAAGCCTATATGGCTATTTTGTACCTATATTTTATACTTATATCGACATATATTGATGTATGCGTACATGGCTATTTGGTTAATACAAAAAAAATTTATTGATGGTGTCCATATTTGCATGTTATAAATTCATGGTTCAATAGATATGAGTTACGTGTATTCAAGTGTATACTTTACAACGTACGTGTATACTTTGTGAGTTACATGTGTTCCAATGTATACTTTGCAACTTATATGTTTTCATGCGTATACCTTGTATTCGTGCATATACTTTGTATTAAGTTGTGTATACTATGTATTCATCTGTATACTTCAAGGCATACGTGTTTGTGACTACTTGTGCTTCCCTTATTCACATGTACATGCTTGACTTATTCATGTGTATACTTATTAATTGGTTAGCCATAGCATTGATCATTGTTGTCCTTCATGGTTTGTCTTGAATAAATTAATTGATTGATGGTAAACAACTTTATCTAAAAGCAAAAAATAGGTTTTCAATTGGTATTCTATGAAATGATTGATAAAAAGATTCCAATATATTTAATCCTTTGATTGGAACAACTCAATTAAGCAAAGGATACATAAGACTTTTCCTTTTAGATAAGCAATGCGTGGAAGTTTCAAAAAGTATCCTTGATGGTACAAAAAGATATGTGTTTATACACTTCAATTGTGCACTCACCCTTTGGTTCTTTGAAAGAAAAATCTGCCTATGCCATTGTTACACTACACAGGTAAACCATATTTTGTATTGTGGAGCTATATTAAGCTACCACTCTCAAGACCAATGTAGCAATGATACAAAATAATGTTTGAGACTACAAGAAGAAATCAAAATGGCTAATGTACTAAACAAATTCTTATGATTTATGAAGTACGTTGATAACTCTACTCAGTTGGCTTCTTTTTTCAAAATCATACAAATTGAACCCTAGCATCAATAGACTTTGTATATCGAGCTACCACAATTCAAGTTTCAATGATGAATATTTATCATGTAGGTTTTAAATGACATTCAAGTTTATGGTGGTTTTGTTGTTTATATGATGTTATGTGATATTCTAATCCTAATGCATGCTTCGAGGCTACATATATATAGAATAATTTGGTGGTCAATTAAGTTTGTGTAGGAAGAATGAAGAGTGTTGGAATAGGTTTTCAGGTTTGGGTTTGGGTTTGGGGGTTCGGTTCGCCGGTTAGTCCAAATTTTTTTGGAGGGTGGTTCGGTTCGTTTTGGGTTCGTTGGTACAAAAATCATGTAAAAACAATATATATAAATAATTATATATATTGTTTTTACATGATTTAATAATAAACAATCGCCATTTTTAAAATTAAACTAACTGTTTCTTCTAAACTTCAAAACTTTAATCTACCCTGTTTTATATCACTACCCACTTTTACTCCCTCAAACATCTCTTTTTCATTCAAAACCCTATTTTTCCCAACTAGGGCATCATGCCATAACATACTTTTGACCTCCCTGTCCTTGCAAACCTTTTGAACACATAAAACTCTACAACCTCACCCTTTTCAACCTATTCTAACTTATTTTCAGGCAATATCTTCTATTCACCTCTTATAGCCTTGCTTTTAAGGGGCCTCAATTTTGAATTTTGAACAGGGAAAACATTAGTAATCTCTTCCAATGCCTTTACCAATGATATTTTCTTATTCCTACTCCCTATCCTACTTACATCAGGCCCATATCACCGACACACACCCTGAACAATAGGTGGAATGGCCTATTTCAACATATTACACTCGAACCCTTAAGGGATCAATCCGGTTGAACATAGTTCAGAGCAATTCTGTGTGTTTGGGTGCGAAAAATGACTATGTCTAACATAAACATACCTATTCAGATGCATTGGAACAGTTTTTTTGGTCACACGAGTTGCAGAACGAAAGTTGCACCAATTTGCAACTTTCCACTACTTGCATTTGACACTTTTTTCATCAACTGAAAAACTAGACACCACAGGAAAACCACTCCAAGATAACAAAAACCGAGAGAGGTTATTGTAGAGGGGTCCAAAAAAATCTCATAGGATCAGACAAGAAGTTTCTAAGAATCACGGTATCTGAGTAACAACATGTTGAAGTTTGCAGCCATTTTGCACTTTGGACTCTTAAGGGATCGATCTAGTTGAACGTAGCTCGGAGCGATTCAGCGTGTTTGGGTGTGAAAGAGGACTATTCCTAGCGTAAGAATACCTATTCAGATGCGTTGGAACAGTTCGTTTGGTCACACGAGTTGCAGAACGAAAGTTGCACTACTTTGCAACTTTCCACTACTTGCATTTGACACTTTTTCCATCAACTGAAAACTGGACACCACAGGAAAACCACTCCAAAATAACAAAAATAGAGAGAGGTTATTACAGAGGGGCCAACACGATCCCATAGGATCAGACAATAAATTTCTAAGCATTACGATATCCAAGTAACAACATCCTGAAGTTTGCGGCCATTTTGCAATTTGGACCCTTAAGGGATCGATCCGGTTGAACGTAGCTCAGAGCGATTCCACGTGTTTGGGTGCAAAAGAGGACCATGACTAGCGTAAAAATACCTATTTAGATGTGTTGGAACAATTTGTTTGGTCACACGAGTTGCAAACTAAAAGTTGCACCACTTTGCAACTTTTCACTGCTTCCATTTGACACTTTTTCCATCAACTGAAAATTGGACACCATAGGAAAACCACTCTGAAATAACAAAAACTAAGAGAGGTTATTGTAGAGGGGCCCAATATGATCTCATAGGATCAGATGAGAAGTTTCTAAGCATCATGGTATCCAACTAACAGCATGTTGAAGTTTGCAGCCATTTTGCATTTTGGACCCTTAAGGGATCGATCCGATCGAACGTAGCTCAAAGCGATTCCACGTGTTTGGGTGCAAAAGAGGACCATGTCTAGAATAAACATACCTATTCGAACACGTTGGAACAGTTTGTTTGGTCACACGAGTTGTAGAAAAAAAGTTGCACCACTTTGCAACTTTCCACTGCTTCCATTTGACACTTTTTCCATCAACTAAAAACTAGAAACCATAGCAAAACCACTCTGAGATAACAAAAACCGAGATAGGTTATTGTAGAGGGGCCCAACACTATCCCATAGGATTAAACGAAAAGTTTCTAAGCATCACGGTATTTGAGTAGCAGCATGCTGAACTTAGAGTGATTCCATGTGTTTGGGTGCGAAAGAGGACCATTACTAGCGTAAAAATACATATTCGGACATGTTGGAATAGTTCGTTTGGTCACACAAGTTGTAAAATGAAAGTTGCACCACTTTGCAACTTTCCACTACTTGCATTTGACACTTTATCCATCAACTAAAAATTGGACACCACAAAAAAACCACTCCGATATAACAAAAACTGAGAGAAGTTATTATAGAGAGGCCCAACACAATCTCATAGGATCAGTTGAGAAGTTTCTAAGTGTCACGGTATCCAACTAACACCATGTTGAAGTTTGCAGTCATTTTGCACTTTGGACCCTTAAGGAATCGATCTGGTTGAACATAGAACAAAGCAATTCCGCGTGTTTGGGTGTGAAAAAGAACCATGCCTAGCATAAAAATACCTATTCAAATGAGTTGGAACAGTTCATTTGGTCACACGAGTTGCAGAATGAAAGTTGCACCAGTTTGTAACTTTCCACTACTTGCATTTGACACTTTTTCCATCAACTAAAAACTGGACACCACAAGAAAACCACTCTGAGATAACAAAAACTGAGAGAATTTATTGTAGAGGGCCCAACATGATCCCATAGGATTAGATGAGAAGTTTCTAAGCATCATGGTATCCAAGTAATAGCATGTTCAAGTTTGCAACCATTTTGCACTTTAGACCCTTAAGGGATCGATCCGATCGAACGTAGCTCAAAGCGATTCCACGTGTTTGGGTGCGAAAGAGGACCATGTCTAGAATAAACATATCTATTCGGACACGTTGGAACAGTTTTTTTGGTCACACGAGTTGCAAAAAAAAGTTGCACCACTTTGCAACTTTCCACTGCTTCCATTTGACACTTTTTCCATCAACTGAAAACTGGAAACCACAGCAAAACCACTCTGAGATAACAAAAACTGAGATAGGTTATTGTAGAGGGGCCCAACGCTATCCCATAGGATTAAACAAAAATTTTCTAAGCATCACGGTATTTGAGTAGCAGCATCCTGAACTTTGTAGCCATTTTGCACTTTAGACCCTTAAGGAATCGATTTGGTTGAACATAGCTCGGAGCGATTCCACGTGTTTGGGTGCAAAAAAGGACCATGCCTAGCGTAAAAATACCTATTCAGATGCGTTGGAACAATCTGTTTGGTCACACAAGTTGCAGAATGAAAGTTGCACCACTTTGCAACTTTCCATGGCTTGCATTTGACACTTTTTCCATCAACTAAAAAATAGAAACCATGAGAAAACCACTCCAAGATAACAAAAACCGAGAGAGGTTATTGTAGATGGCCCCAATGTGATCCCATAGGTTCAGACAGTGATTTCTTAAGTGCCATAGTATCTGAGTAATACCCCGTCAAAGATTTCTACCCTTTTGCACTTTAGGATTTGATGTTTCATTGAACTGTATGGTTCCATACAGAGTGATTGTACTCTCTTTTCCATGGAATTCGGTGGGCATCAAACTTAACTCCGTTTTAGTTTTGGTTTGGGTGGATTTCAAGTGATTTTGTGCATTTTAGAAGGCAATTACTGAGGGTCAGTTTGTATACCCTGTTTTAAGGGTTTTGAGTGCATTAAAATGTCATATTAAGCCTTTCACGCACTGTGTAGTTCTATAACTCAATGGAAAGGCTTATTTATGGTTATAAAACATGTGTGAAAAGTTTTGTACACAAGGGATATGAATAGAGGGTTTTTAGGTGATGCCCTAGATGTCAAATGGTGCATTTTTTAGTGGAAAATGGTGGTTTACTGCTAGGGTTTGAAGAAATATTTGGGGGCATCGATATCTCTTGAAATTTTAAGCTTGTGTAGACCTTTTTGAAGGTGTTTTAGGCTTTGGTTGGTTGTGGGAAGGTTTTGAGTATGGGTTTTCAATAAAACCTTGCCTAACTTATAGTCTCCAAATCTCATCAAATGGGCTTATCTTTTAGAGAAGGTCATCCAATGGCCAACCAAACATCAATCAAGCTTTAACATAGACCCTAAGACAAATTCCCAAGAGATCATACCATGTTTCTTTGTACCATCATTAAGATCCAATAGACCACCTTGCATAAAGGCTAGACAACCTTTTAAACACTAGATCTTCACTCAAACTCCTCAAACAGTAGTATGTTATGTGTCAAAACCTCCAATTCCATGATTTGTTTCCAAGTCCAAGACCTTTAGACCCCTAATACACCAAACCCTTTATTTCAAGCAAAATACTTGGGGTTTTAATGAAACTCCTATCTCTCGTACCTGCCATACCCAAAAAAAGCACCAAACACACTTACCAGACCCTGCACATGGTGAATAATACATTACATGGATAGTCCTTCCCACATTTTATCAAAACACCACTTGAAACCTTCATTTTCATCATGAAAATACCTTGATATAGACCTAGAACATCATCCCAAACACCCAACCTTAACTCCACAACATTCTAAATAGGTTAGGAATGTATTTTAAAAGTTAGAGGACCCATTCCACAAGTTATAGTAGGCACAAAAAGTTGAATGGGTCAAATTAAATCATGAAACCCTTCAATCCAAGAACACTGTGAAATTAGGTAGCAATAGTAAAAACAAAATAACTTTCACTATAAAAAGAGTTAGAACCTATAAATAGATGAAAATGAAATCTAATTCATAAATCTACAACATTCAATAGGTTTCAAATCATCTTAGTATTTTTATAGGCAGTACAATAACAAGAAAAGTGAGAAAAACTAGTAAATTTATAGAAAATAACGTTCTTCTTGATTAAAAATGAGGTACAAATCAACCAACAACCTCTCCTTTGAGGCATTGAAGGTTATTATACATGTTTACCATAGGAACAATAAAAGCAGAGGCTTTGAAAGGAACTCCATGAAAACCAATCTCTCTAAATGGTATATCAAACTCTAGTTCAAAATCTTTTAGATGAGGCTGCTCCCATAGCTCTCTTACTCGCTTGACAAATCCTTGAAACTCTATATTGATTTTATTTTTCTTGTCCCTCTCTTGTTGTTCTTCCTCAATTTCATCAAGATCATGCATTGACCTTCTTTCCCCTCCTAAAGTTTGAACCACATCCATTACCTCCACATAAAACTCGATATCCTTGGTCTTCTTGGTTCCCACGCCTTGATATGGTTATGCAAATGAAAATGAAGCAAAGTAATCATCTCGTTCTCTACTGGATGGAAGAATGCATGCTTAATGTTTTGATACATGATATCAGCTCTCTCTTATGCTCTCATGGTTGAATATCAAAATCCAGATGGTGGGCCTCCAGAGTTCCATTCATCTTTCTTCCTCTTCCACCAAATGTTGGCTTGATCCACACGTCTGCCAGCCTAATTGGCTTTGTTTTTTAAAGCTGAAGTTTCTCCTGAGTCACCAATGTAGCTATCTCTGCCTTTTCAGATTCTTTCATTGCTACAAACCGTCTCTGGGATTTAATCATCTGTACCACATGGTTGATGTGCTTTGAATCCTTGCATCTAAAGGAAATTTCCTTTACATAAATACTGCTAGGGAATTTCAATGTTGCCATTGTAGTTGGTATTAAAGTCGGTACTTGCAACATGAAGAGTGATTTTGATTCCTCTTCTACATTACAGGGTTCATATGCTTGATCTGACTCTTCCAAATTATCAGAATTAGAATCACTACCTTCCATATTCAAAAATTCCCAACCAACATCTTCAATAAATTTATTTGGATCATCAGTAATAGTCTTCAAAATTGGCTACTAGTATAAGTTCATTCTGCTTTCATAAGTCCACTCTGCTATAGATCGTCTCTGGGTTTTAATCATTTTTACCACATGGTTGATGTGCTTTGAATCCTTGCATCTAAAGGAAATTTCATCAACATAAATACTGCTAGGGAATTTTAATGTTGCCATTGTAGTTGGTATTAAAGTCGGTACTTGCAACATTGAAAATTATCCTTATATAAGAATTCCCTCCATCTTGTTGGCTTGTAACACTCTTGATGGTGGCTACATGAAATATGATTTTTATTCCTCTTCTACATCAAAGGGTTCATATCCTTGATTTGACTCTTCTGAATTATCAGAATCAGAATCACTAGCTTCCATATTCAAAAATTCTCAACCAACATCTTCAATAAATTTATTTGGATCATCAGTAATAGTCTTCAAAATTGGTCGCTAGTACAATTTCATTCTTCTTTCATAATACTTTATAACCATGGAGTTAAGCCATTCCTTGATGTCATCAAGTGGAGATTGAGGAATGGCCTCAATGCGGAGTACATCTCGCTTGAATTCTTTGAAAACAATAGCCATATCAAATTCCTTTTTCCCAAGTCCTACTCTTTGAAGGTTAACAATCTCAATCTCACTAATAGTGATTACTAAGAAAGGTAATTCCACCAACTCTATCAAACAGTTTACCGTAGGAACAATAAAAGCAGAGGCTTTGAAAGGAACCCCATGAAAACCAAGCTCTCTAAATGTTATATCAAACTCTTAGACCTCATTCTTGCACATTTACAACCATATTCAAATATTTGCCTTCAAAAGGCTACAAATTCAAATATTGACTTAAATAGCCTTCAAGAGGCTTTAAATAGCCTTTACAAATGATTCTACATCTTTCCAATCATGCCTAACTATTATTTTTGTAATTAACATGACTTATTACATTATAAATCAATTGTGGATGTATTATGACCTTATTCAATTGACAAAACTCAAAACACAAAACTAACTTAAAAGACTTCCATGAACCAAATTTGCTCAATAACCCTGGTGCCCCTGCACCAAATTTCAATATTTCAGTAAATGTCATTACAAGTAAATCTCATTACAATGCCTTAGGTACTCTGTTCTCATGGATATTTTACAATGTCACTCATACATTCAAGATTCTCTTATAATGTCTACATCATAGGTTCTCATTTAGAGGTTAACTTCAAATGAGTAACTTGAGATTCCCTCGCAAATCTTCACACGCTCTTTTATAATGGCTTCAAATCAGAATTGAGATTTGTCAAGATCATCAAAATAAGGATGTTGCATTGCTTTTTTGGTTGAGATTCTCTTCGATAGCTCAAAAATCAGCATTTTCTACAAGGAGAGACCAATCAATTTTTACTAGTTTAGTTACAGATACGCAAAGTAAAAGAATAAAAAGAAATAATTCATCCAAAATGGAAATGAAATGAAAATAGATGGAAGGCACTTATAGATAGGCATGGAAATCTCTCAACTTAGTCACTCCTAGCCATACATCTTCACTGGGAGTTCCAAGATACCTATTGCACACAACACCTCTCATGAATAGAATATCTTGAAATTCGAGATGCTCTTATAATGTCTACATCATAAGTTCTCATGATAAGGTTAACTTCAAATAAATAAGTTGAAATTCCCTCACCAAGCTTTGCACACACTTTTGTAATGGATTATTTAATCATAATTGAGATTTGTCAAAATCATCAAAATAGGGATGTTGCATTGATTTTCTGCTTGAAAATCTCTTGGATGGCTCATAAATCTGCATTTTCTACAAGGGGACACCAATCAATGTTTACTGGGTTACTTACAGATACACAAAGTAAAATAAGATGATAGCATTGGCATCAAAAAAATTAACGTGGATACAAATATAAATTAATAAGAACCATTGTGCATATACTTACAAATTAATCCAATGAACCATCCGGGTTTTCTCTACTCTTTATTGTGTCAAGTATTGCCTCATGGTCAGACTCACGGACCTTCCACAAGGTATTGTTCAAAGGTCTACCCCCATATTTTTTCAAGCAAACATTGGATGCCACAACAAGGTTTGAGTAATGAAGAATCTTACGATGCATTTCAAAGTCCTGAAACAACCAATGTTTAACATTCTTATGTGGGTACCTTCTAAGCCACGTTCCAGTAACAACAGCCGAGCCTATAGGGTATTCGATGTTTTCTCCATCTATAACTGGGCCTTCCAATTTCTTTTTGGCCTCAACACAATGACACAAGTAATAGTCTATTCCCTCTTCATTCTCTTCATCTGCAATAACTGCATAAACATGCCCTACATTGATATGTGTGGCATATCTCTTGAAATTAGTCAACATTACAAATACAATTCAAAGTAAGATAACAATATGGAATTTCAAAAACTAAGCAAGTAGATATATTACCTGGTTGAACTAGATCTGATACATGGTCAAAGTCGACTAATGATTCCATCTGTGTTAGTTCCAATGTCGTCGAAGGGCGATACGTGTGAAGTGGGCTAAGATAACTTGTCAACCATTTGTCAACCCACTCCCTTGACTCACAATCATTCCAAGCTTGCATTGTACATGAAGAACAAAATCATGCCATCTTACGTGTATCAATACTCCATGAACCTGCATTTGAGCTAAGGAAAGAGTGTAGCTCACTCGGTCTTGTTACTGTACAACAATCCTCATATGGTGCAATGTTAGTATCATCCATCAACCAAAAAAATCTACGAACTGAAGACGTACCTTCATTACCTGGACCCATCGAAGCATTACACCACTCGACGATTGATCTTGCATCTGTCAACTTTGCACTGTCTTTATACTTTAACTCTTCTCGTGCTAATGCTCTTTTCACATATGCTCCTGCACCATCATGCTCCCCTTTTCCATGCCTAGCCTCACAAAAGTTCCACATATGCTAAACACCTGTAGTGAGATGCATCCTACATAACCAGTAGAACATGCGCTCATTCTTGAACTATGTTGCACAGTTATCCGACCATATGCTATGCCCCTCCGAGCCAAATCACTATAGAACATATGGAAGCAACCTTGCACGAACTCTAGAGATGTGTGTGATCATCATTATTATAAAAGTGATACTCCCTCAATACCTTCCTTTGGTCCTATGTACTATCAGCTACATGAATGAATGCTATGTGCACAAATATTGAAACCTATGTGGAGTTGTAATACTGTGATTGCACCTCACATTGTGGTTGTAGAGTGTATTTCTCTGCAAATTCAACCACTGATACTATGCTTCCAATTGGAAAGGTGTCCTTGCATAGTTTGAATTGTGTGTCCGACCATCGGGCTCTATGGGTGTGCCTTGCATACTCATACACTAGATTCTCATGAAACATGGACATAAACTGATGCACTGGAATCTTCTCAATAACCAAATCACACCTTTTTATTTGAGACCCATCTTTTGTAGAGTATGTCACTATTTTATACTTCCTGAAATCTACTAATTTTTGTCCCACCTCATATGTGCTTTCCATATGTTGACATATTGGCATTCGTTGCAAGCCACCGCAATGCTCACATGAACCATCCAAGCATGTTGTCCTATAGAATATTTGGCCATCCTCTATTTGACATAAATTTTTTGATAAGAACTCTCTTGAATATTTTGGTGGGGTTTCTATGCCACAATCCTATAAAACATCATTAGTATGCAAATCTAAACATATAGAATGATAAACATCATAATGGTTACAGAATTCAATATGTAGTCTACAACAACAAGTAGTGCGTGTGTGATTTATCTTGACATAAAAAGGTTTAAGCATTTCAAAAAATCTTTGAGAAATACTAATTTGAGGATAATCATTTTGAAATTTATGAAAAAATTGGGTTTGAGTCATATCCAAAAAATGCTTTGATGTGGCTCACTTGCCCAACTACCGATTATCCTTCTTACAACATCCCTTTGATTTAGAGATGGCCTTGTATTGTTCTTCCAATACTCTTCAATTAGTGTTCTCAATGCTTCAACAACTTTTTATCTTTGTGTGGAAGTCTTCCCTAGAATGCCCATAATTCATTTGAATCGGTGCCCTCAATTCTTTTTTGCCTTTGAACGGATTTTGATAAAGTTTTTCTACCAATTCCATTTGTTCACTTGTATTTTTAATGAGACAAGATCTATTTGTTGATAGCTTACCAAAGTCGATGTAATGATGTCGAGTGACATTACTATCCTTTGAGCATGAGCTCTTACCCACACTCTCATAAGCATCCATTAGATTCTTCACAACAATGTTTTCACTTGATGCATTTTGATGTTCTCAACCCAAAGAGTCTTCATGATGTTTTTGTACTTTAAACCCCACATCATTTGAACAAATAGTTGACATCTTGCGCCTCATTTAGCCTTCCAAAGAAGATTTTCCAAATCTTATCGGATATCTTCTACAAGTGCATTGGAATCTTACTCTCCATGTGCTACAAAATATCCTCATCAATATTAATCAAAAACTTTGGCTTTCTACCAAAATTGTAGGTGGTGTTCTCCTAGGTACATACATCTCAACATTAGCAATTTCATCAATATTTAATTGAGGTGGGCTAGATTGCATACCTTCGATCGAGGTGGAGTAGAAGACATACCTTGATCTTCACGTGGGGATGATGGCATACCTTCTTCGTCAAATTTGAGTGATGATGTACTCTCAACTTGAGATGCGATGGATGGTTTATAATCATATTCACTTGTTGTAGATGGTGTCCCTCCATATTCGCTTGTGCTTAATGGTGTCCCCTCGTATTCACTTTTGGTAGAGGGTGTGTCTCCAACTACAGTATAGCACAACTCTTTCGCATTTGTTCCCTTTGTGCTGCCAATTTCTTTTCTCTTTTTGATAGTTGAGGTTCCTCTTCAATTGGCTTGTTTTCATCAATCATTTCCAATTTCTTCTTTTCACGATATGTCGCCACTTGTTCTCTCTCTTTTTCTTTGAATTTTTCATACTCTTCCTCTGTTAGTTTCTTTCTTATTCATTTCTTTGGCATGGCGGATAATTTTACCTGTAGCATGGTAATGAGATGAATATTAGTTCCTCAAAAATATATCCATTAAAATAAATGAAATATATATGTCATTCAAGGCTTCATAAATAGACAACATAGGTGATGAGGTAGCTATACTAATGAGGTAATTTATAAATAGAGATGAAAACCAAAATAGTTTAAATAGGTAGTAGAATTTTCAAAATGTGCAAAAAGTGCTAAGTTGTGAAATTAACAAATAGTGAAGGGTTTCATATAGACCTGGGAGGCTCAATCACAACCAATTTGACAAAATTTCTTTATGAGGAATCTAACAAGATTAATATGACCTATTTGAACAAACCAAACAACCCTCAAAGCTTGAAAATCATCAGAAGTTAGATTTCACACTTTCACCCCTTGAACCCTAGTAATAGTGGAAACTCAGTTTTTGCCCAATAACTCAAATGTTCTCCAAAAAAGTAGACAAACTCTTGATGGTTTTAGACACCCATTTCAGATTTATTACACATACTCAATGTCAGGTACAAGTCCTTTGGACCAAATCCCCAAAAACACCCCTTCTAGGCTGACCTAATTAGGTTAATTAGGTGTAATTTGCAAAGCAACATGCCCTCAAACTTATCACAGGACCTTGAAACTTTGGGGCAGCATTTCTTAGGTTCCCAAACCTCCAAAACCACAACTAGATTCCTCTGGTACAGACAAATTCATGCCAAACCTGAAAACCCTTGTTTTATGCACTATTCAAGAGGGTTATTGAATATGCTACTTCCACAACCTCCCTGACTTTAAAACCAACTTAAACAAAGGACATTAACCCTACACATGCCTAAAATTTCAAAACATCATGACCTCCCATAGAGATTCTTCCAAACCCTAGGCCTAAGCCCTTATTCACATGCATTTTTGTTCACAAAACTCATTGTAGCAGCAGGTTTATTACTCTTATTTCTTTCCTAGCACTCAAATCAGGCATCCTACACTTAAATAAGACATCATAGGGTCCCTTACATGAGTTGTAGGTCAGGAAAAAACATGAAAACACAAAAAATTGTTACTAAACTTGAGATTTCAATGTATTTTCTTCTCAAAAACTCCAAATCAAACTTACATTTCGTGTCTGCATGCCATTTAAAGACTTCTTCTTCACATCCCACCGACCAAATACCTTGCAACTGAATTTCAAACCCTTAATGACCGTTGAAGGCCAAGTTTACATCATTTACACATGATATAGCAACAATATTACTCACGTTGTAAGTTTGCACCCCTAACACCTATAACTCACAAAACCACACCAATGGCTTGAAATGAGCCTTATTACATCCACAAAACACTAATCTTGCACACTTTACATGTAAATTCAAAAACTTGCCTTCAAAGGCTACAAAGATACTTTAGTGCAAGATCACCATTTTTCACATTTTAACACCTAAACTCAAAAACTCAACCTAAGACATGCTTAGTGGTCTTGATTGACCTTATTCAAAACAAAACATGCTCAAAGACTCATCCACCTACCTATTAACCTCCTAATTACCATCAAATGATCAAATAAGGAGGATGAGGCGTAGGTGCTCCTACACCAGGGTTGTAAAAGTGTATTAAAGAGGGAGACCAACGGTCACCTATTTCAAATGTTAGTTTTGGAAGTTGAAGTGGTGTGTTTTAGGAGGGAAACATTATCAAATGCCATGAGAAAATTTAATGGAGGGTGATCCTTGGATTGGGCATCAAACCAAATGAGGAAATGTAAAGATTTCCTTAAGAAAAATGAGGTTTTGGTGAGTGAAATTGAGTTTCTGAGTTGGGAAACATTATTTTATGTTAGATTTAGCATGAGCAGGGTATTTTAGACTTGTTTGAATAGTTTTCAAGTTTTGGAGTGTTTGGAAAATGCTACTTTCAATCAAACCTAGGGTTTCTAAGCCTAGGGAGAGGGTTTTATGGTTTGGGTGGTAAATGATTGAATGTCTATAATCTAACACTATAATTTGAAGTTTTGACAGATATAAAGTGCTTCCCCAAGGTTTCAGGAGATTTGGACAAGTTTTGAAGATGGTCCCTTTGTAAAAGTGGGCTAATTTGGGCCCTTAAAAGCGTAGAAAACCTAATTTGTGCAGTTTGGTACAAAACAAGCATTGGTGATTGTTGGATATGTTGAAAAGCTCTATAATGGGTCCCTGATGTGTGTTGTGTTGTGAGTTGAAAGGTTGTGTGAGTGGAATTATACCCGATTGAGTGACTTTGATATGCTACAAGGAACAGTGTGAATATGTTGAATGAAGAGGTCCTGATGAAAATGTAAATTGAAAATCATGTTTGCATATTAGAGTTGTATGTTTGTGTGATGCAAGCCTCCCCCTACTACATTAGGAGTATATTCCATTTTTTTAGAGACGTGTATGGAAAATTTGGTAGCATAGACAAGGCAATCAACTAGTTTGTATAACTGTTGGACAAAATACCTCAATGAAAGCTTTGGAAGCATACAGAAAGTAAGTCAATTGTTAAATAAAAAAATGCCTCAAAGAGATGTGGTTTAAAAATGTAATTGGAAAGTGTATAGAATTGTGTAATTTAAAATGTCCATTGACAACCTAAGGTTGTAACATGACAAACAAACAATGTTCAACATGGAATATGCAAAACAACAAAAATGAAAGCAAGCCATAATAGAATGAAAAAAAATGTACAAAGACTTCACATACCTAAAAAACCAG
Source organism: Sequoia sempervirens (assembly GCA_007258455.2). Taxonomy (NCBI): domain Eukaryota; kingdom Viridiplantae; phylum Streptophyta; class Pinopsida; order Cupressales; family Cupressaceae; genus Sequoia; species Sequoia sempervirens. Next base: position 733,892,229 of record VDFB02000003.1, on the reverse strand, counting down.
AGTTTCAAATGGAAGAGTTCTACCCAATTATGTAGCCTTTGGTTCTTCTTTCCTCAAACTCCTCAACAATTTGACTTTTTCAAAAGCTTGTTCCCCTCCAAACTTCAATTGTATATCAGTTATCACTAGAATTCAAAATTGAATTGATATTATATGCCTTTCAACGTGAAAACTCTACTATTTCATGTAAATGTGGTGGAAAGATCATGAAAAAGGTGGTGGAATCTAAAAATCATGCATGGAAACTTCATTCAATCATCAAAAAGCTACTTTTTGTCAAAGCACGCGTAGAACCAGGAGAATATGCAGAATGTGGGCCGACATCACGGGTATATTGTGTTTTTTACTGTTTTTAGTGCAATATATAACACACTCACATTATAATGTGAGCATGTTATCTCTTCCTAGAACAGTTATGTCTCTACTTCTTAAAAACACGCTCGCGTTATCATAAAGTTGGTATTTTTTATACATTTATTTCCGCTTTGTCTATACTCTCTCCCACTCTCTCACACCATCTCTCCCACCCTATCACCCACTCTCCCACTATCTCCCACCCTCTCCCACTCTCTGCCACCCTCTCCCACTCTCCCAACCTTTCCAACCCTCTCCCACCCTCTTCCACTCTCTCTCCACTCTCTCCCACCCTCTATCCCACTCTCTCCCTC
>VDFB02000003.1:733710499-733891461 GCA_007258455.2 Sequoia sempervirens | reverse complement strand
ACATAACCGTTCTAGGAATATATAACACACTCACGTTAACAGATTGAGTTGGGATATTTTTGGGCATTGGTCCCTGATCTGGTAGATTGTTCCACCAGTTTCTCAAATTCCAGACATAAGCCTTACTACAAAAAGAACTTTTGTTGGTTCCGTCCATGAACCACTTCTTTCAAACATGTTCTCCAATGTATTGGTCCAGGTACAAATTGCTTCATAGGGATTTACTAGCTTATCAATGTTTAGAATATAACCGCTAGAAGAATATGGTCTCATTTGTTTAGGCTTGAGATTTTCTATTACTGGTTCTTGCATCTCAATATCCATGGTTAGCTTCTTCAATGATTCCCATGGTTCTTTTTCTTCAATTTTCTTATATTCAAAAAAATCTAGATTTATTTCTTCAAAACCATTATCTATAGAAGAATCAGAATCACTCAAACTTTCAAAAACAACTAAATTATTTACATCAGAAGACTCAACATTAGACTCTTTATTGGCACAACCAGGTTCATCCATATAAATTGGTTCTTCTTGTTCTTCATTGACTCCCAATTCTGCAAGCTAATCTGTTAATGGTTCTTCTTTGTTGGCCAGAGTATGTTCCTTAATTTTTGGCATGGGAACATGTGGGGTTGGCTTGTGTGAAGCTTTTCTAGAAGTTGAAGCCTTATCTTCTTCTGAGTGAAGAGGCCATTTTCTTTGAATAAGAACCTTCTTGTGTTTGGGAGGTTGTTCCACAGATTTTCATTTTTTCTCTCTGTCTTCTTCTGAACTATCCTTACCAGTTTGGGATACTCTTATCTTTTTTGTGAGCATCCTTACTTTTTCAAGTTTCTTGGCAATAAAATCCAAGAGGGTTTTATTTTCTAAGTCATTGACTTTTCTTGCAGTCTCATTGTTCTATTGGTCATCATAAACATGGGTAAGATAGTTGTCCTGATGTTGCTGTGTGGAGATAATTGTCTTCACACTTTTGTGGACTTCATTTACAACATAGCTAACACTTGATATGTCATTAGACAAAGTAGAACAATAATGTTCAACATTTTTAACAGAAGTAAAAGCCTTTTGCTGGTCTTAAGAGACAATATCTAACTTATTTACAGCTTCTAATGCTAAATCTCTAGAAAATCTAACATCTACTGCCATGTCATCTAAATTATCTTGCGCCAAAATCATCCATTGCGCCATCCAATTTCTCTGGGCTTCAGAGTTCTTTTGTTTCTTACCCAGGTCTGTATGAAGGCATGCTTCATATCTTCCCCACAATATTTTGTCAGAATTGATTACTGTGAAGGTTTCAGAGTTGGCCATCTACCAGGTTCATAACCTATGATCTCCTATTCTTGGTTATTCAATTCCATCTTATATATACTCTTTTTCTCAGATCCTGCCCTCGGGAGATTTGATTTAGGAATCTTTTCTTTCATCATACAATTCATTTCACCTATTTTAGTGAGCTTGATTCCTTTTCCTTTCTGATTTGTTTTGTGTTCTTCTTTTGGAGTCAGGGCAAGTTTTTTACTAACCTGTCGTGCTAGCCTGTCCATGAGTTTTGGATTACTGCTAAGATCAGAGAGTGTAGCTAAAAGGAATTGTATAATGAAAGAAAAGATGCCTAAATCAAAGCTCCCAAGGGCAGGATTTGAGAAAAAGAGTATATATAAGGTGGAATTGAATAACCAAGAACAGGAGATCATAGGTTATGAACCTGGTAGATGGCCAACTCCTGAAACCTTCACAGTAATCAATTCTGAAAAAATATTGTGGGGAAGATATGAAGCACGCCTTCATACAGACCTGGGTAAGAAACAAAAGAACTCTGAAGCCCAGAGAAATTGGATGGCACAATGGATGATTTCTGCGCAAGATAATTTAGATGAAATGGTAGTAGATGTTAGATTTTCTGGAGATTTAGCATTAGAAGCTGTAAATAAGTTAGATATTGTCTCTGAAGACCAGCAAAAGGCTTTTACTTCTGTTAAAAATGTTGAACATTATTGTTCTACTCTATCTAATGACATAGCAAGTGTTAGCTATGCTGTAAATGAAGTCCACAAAAGTGTGAAGATAATTATCTCCACACAACAACATCAGGACAACTACTTTACCCATGTTTATGATGACCAACAGAACAATGAGACTACAAGAAAATTCAATGACTTAGAAAATAAAACCCTCTTAGATTTTTTTGCCAAGAAACTTGAAAAAGCAAGGATGGTCACAAAAAAGATAAGAGTATCCCAAACTGGTAAGGATAGTTCAGAAGAAGAAGACAGAGAGAAAAAAGGAAAATATGTGGAACAACCTCCCAAACACAAGAAGATTCTTATTCAGAGAAAAAATCCTCTTCACTTAGAAGAAGATAAGGCTTCAACTTCTAGAAAAGCTTCACACAAGCCAACCCCACATGTTCCCATGCCAAAAATTAAGGAACATACTCTGGAAAACAAAGAAGAACCATTAAAATATTGGCTTGCAGAATTGGGAGTCAATGAAGAACAAGAAGAACCAGTTTATATGGATGAACCTGGTTATGCCAATAAAGAGTCTGATGTTGAGTCTTTTGATGTAAATACTTTAGTTATTTCTAAAAGTTTGAGTGATTCTGATTCTTCTATAGATAATGGTTTTGAAGAAATAAATCTAGATTTTTTTAAATATAAGCAAATTGAAGAAAAAGAACCATGGGAATCATTGAAGAAGCTAACCATGGATATTGAGATGCAAGAACCAGTAATAGAAAATCTCAAGCTTGAAAAAATGAGACCATATGCTACCAGCGGTTACATTCTGAACATTGATAAGATGGTAAATCCCTATGAAGCAATTTGTACCTGGATCGATACATTGGAGAACATGTTTGAAAGAAGTGGTTCATGGACGAAACCAACAAAAGTTCTTTATGTAGTAAGGCGTATGTCTGGAAAATTGAGAAACTGGTGGAACAATCTACCAGATCAGGGACCAATGCCCAAAAACATCCCAACTCAACCAACATATCCAATTTTAGTAGATCCAAAAAATTTGGGAAAAGATGACATCTTTCAAGCAGGTTTTGATGAATTTAAATGGTTATTAACTGATTTTTTTTGTGATGATATTTCAAATCAAGCCTTAGAAGCCAATAAAATCCTGCAATACATGAAGCTGAAAAATCTAGCTAAGTTTGATGAATACAATTGTATGTTTGAATCTTACATGGTTGTAGTTGACAAGATGCATGACCTAACCACAAAACAATATTATCATAATTCTCTTCCTTGTGGTTGAGGGGCTTGGGCTCAAGATTATATCATCAGAAAAGAACATAAGCAGCTTGATGATGTAAGCTTTCCAACAATTAAAAGATTAATAAGGTATAAGTTGGAAAAGTAGTGTTTATTAGGAGCCTTGCAGCTCAATAAGGAGGAATACAACTATACATGTAACATGAAATAATTTTGTGATCTTCCTCCTATAAATCAGCTAAAAGATTTTCAACAGTTGAAATAGTTCAAAAAAGGTGGTTGCGGTAGAAAATGCAGATGCAAAAGGTGTTCAAGAAATAAGTATCATGAAGGAGAATACACCTTTAAGCGCAACAAACACGGTAAGTATGGTTACAAAAAGAAATATAGGGTATTTCTCTATAAAAGAAGAAAGTTTCACAAAACACCACCATACTTGCTAAAGAAAAGAAATAATAAGGTCACCAAAGGAATCAAATTTTTTATTTGTAAAGAACCACACTATGCTACTAACTGTCCCAAGAAGTTAAATCCTGGGACAAAGATTTATGCAATGTTTGAATATAATAATCCAGAATGGGAAGTTATTGATAGTAGTAATATTTCTGATCTACAAGATTTGTACAAATTAGTTAAAGTTGTTCCTGATTCCAGTTTTAAGCTAAAATTCAAAGATGTCAAGGATCGATACAGACACATGCATAATTTGTTTGATCCTGAACTAGAAAGTTCAGATCCTGATGAGGATTTCCTCATCTCTCTTCTTAAAGACACTCTGCAGGATCTTAAGGTCAAAATACAGATTGAAAAATCCAAAGATCCTTACAAGAGGGTAGGAACAAAAGAAAAAAAAAAGTTGTCCACTAGCATTTAGCAAAACTCAAAAGCTTAGAATAAGATAAAGTAGAGGTGGAAAAACAACTCAAGTTGCAAAAGAAACCCTCCAAAGGGATTGATAAAGATATTGACCATGGATATAAAATTCCTCCATGGCAAAGAAAAGATAAAGCATCCTCCTCCAAATCTTCTTCTAAATCAAAAGCTTCCAATACAGATACTGATATAATTGCAATCTTTAATAAATTTGATCTTTTAATGGATGATTTTACAGAATTAAAAAGATTGCTAAAAACCCAACAAAAGGAGATCAAAAATCTCTCTGCCGAGGTTGGAGAAATCAAAGATATTTTATTTAAAGTAGATCAACAAGTTGAATCTAATAAAGAAGCTACCCAAGAAGAAGAAGCAGAAAGCAGCACCAATAGTCTCATTGAGAAAACAAGAGAAAAATCATTCTCTCTATTGCCTGCTAACAATGGTAATTATGTCAGAATAATTTTTTTTTTCCAGGATATAAGAAAATTCCATTAGATGCATTTGTGGATATAGGTTCCTCACGTTCGCTGGCCAAAACCAATGCAATTCCTCTAAAATTCTGGAAAGAAAGACCTGATATTCCACACAGTTATGCAATAAATGGAGAATGGATTCAGATGGGTAGGTATGCACAAGATGTTCATATAGAAATAATGGGAAAAATGTTCATCACTAATTTCATCAAATATAATGATCTTGAAGATGATGTTCTGCTAAGATTTTTGTTTCTAACCAAATATGAGCCTCTTCAATTCTGGAAGCACAAAATATCTCTGAGGCATGAAGATGGCCAGGTTGAAATCCCAACACTTAAAATTGTGAATCATAAGTTTGAGAATAGTGGAAAAAAGAAAAAAAAAGAATCAATCAAAGAATTAGCAGAAAAGACACCTAATGTGTTTAATGAAATCAGACAGAGATATGAAATAGATTGTTGCAGTATGAACCCATTGCAATTCTAGTCCTAGGATCACGAGGAATGTGAAATACAAATAAGGCCAGAATGTCAATCAGTCATACCACATGAACCTGCCTGTTTGATGAGTCCAAAAGAGACAAAAGAAATGGATGAACAACTCAAAGAATTATTGGATGGACACTTCATCCGCCCTAGCAAGAGTCCATTTGCATGTCCAACATTTCTGGTAAACAAAAGTGATGAATAGATAAGAGGTAAAAAGAGACTTTGTATCAATTAAAAGCCTCTCAATGACATTATCCTTCCATTTAATTATCCTATTCCATTTAGCACTGATTTAATTAGAAGGGCTGCCACTAAGAAAGTTTTCTCCAAGTTTGATTGTAAATCAGGATTTTGGCAGATTAAGGTAAAAGAATCAGACAGATATAAAATAGCCTTTTCAGTCCCTCAAGGATTGTATGAATGGAACGTTATTCCCTTTGGTTTATGCACAACTCCTGCATATTTTCAGCGACACATGGATCAAGCTCTGAGGCATTTGAAAGATTTTTGTGCTGTTTACATTGATGATATTCTCATATTTTCTAATTCAGTTATTGATCATTTGCAGCATCTTGAAGAACTTTATGCAGCCATCAGAAAACATGGAATATGTTTAACAGATAAGAAAATGGTAATTAGAAAAATCCAAATTGATTTCCTTGGCTTACATATTAACAATGACAAGGTTAAACTTCAGCCTCACATCCTACAGTGCATTTAAGAATTTCCTGACATTCTTCAGGAAAATAAGCAAATTCAAAGATTTTTGGGATGTCTAAATTATGTCTCTCCTTTCTATAAAGGACTAGCTGAAGATCGTCGAGTCATTCAATCTCATTTAAAATAAGGAAACGAAGGATGGTCTTTAGAAGCTACAGAAGCAGTCCAGAGAATCAAAGCAAAATGTCAACATTTTCCCTCACTACAAACTCCTGCTTCTGACTTACCTCCATTTTTGTATACTGATGCATCTGACAACACCTGGTATGTTGTGTTGATACAGGAGGAAGTAAATGGGAAACAAAATAACCGTGGCTATCATTTTGGTACTTTTACAGACACAGAAAGCATATATCACATTTATGAGAAAGAGATACTGGCAGTAAAAAAAGGGATATAAAAGTTTAAAATCTTCCTCAAGCCAGTAAAATTCACTGTAAGAACTAACAGTCAAGCCATGAGAAGCCTGCTCAAGAAAAAGCCAAATAAGGATATTGCTCAAGGTAGAATTGCTAGGTGGTATTTTGAATTTCTCAGTTATGATTTTGAGATTGAATGGATAAAAGGTGAAAATAATCCACTAGCTGATACTCTGACCAGAGAACTTGCAGGTTCCATATATACTGATCTAGAATTTAATTCTACAGATTGGTATAGACTAGATGGTATCACCATGTATATGGTAAATTTTGGCAAAGGAAATATGATTAGTCTTCCAACTCTTCCTAAAGAGATAGTCATAATTTTGCTGGGATCTTACTTTTTGAATAAATGGCTTCTGGAGATGAAAACCCAAATTCATTATTATCATGGTCAAGGATTAATAGATTTAGATGAAGAAGAAGAGTTTAAAGAATCCATTGGATTAGCTAGAGCCCCAATTAGGTATTGGTGTGGAAATAACTCTGTTCACATCCACATCAAAGGTCTATTTGGCATGAATTGGTCAAAAGAAAGTAAAATGAATTTTCTAAAAGGTCTAAAATTTGGTTTCATCACTCGCATAAGTTTTGATCAAGATACATTTGAAGAATATGTTGATATTGTTGGTGCTAGATTTAATCCTAACATGGAAGAATTCTTGAATTTATTGCATCCCTAGTTCAAAAGAATAATGTATGACTACATGATTCAATATCTGGTGCATTATACTCAAACAGGATACCACTTCCCAAGAATCGAACTATATCCTCTTCAAGCCAAATGGAGAGCAAAAGTGAAAATTGAAAGCATGGAGATAAAACTTAAACGAGCACTCCTTTCCAGAAGAGTTGAATTAGACCAAGCCTACTCCTAGGACTATGTAGTTCAAATTGACTATGCCTTTAACCCTAGGTCCGAAGACTGGGTACGAGTTTACCAAGAGTTACCAAATCAATTATTAGATCCGGTACCATTCTGATGGCTAGCACATGGGCTTGTCTGTGTCGTGATGTCACCCACATTAAGAAGTGACAACAGGATGCAACCCTGTCTAAAAATCAAGATCCCTATAGCCACTTACGAGTGTTAAGTGGACCCTTCTCGCTTACGGGTGGGTTAAAAGTGATTGTCTTTTCTCCACTATGTTAGTGTTTATGGCAGACTACCTAACAACTGTCTTCTCCATAGTGCGGAAGGTTAGTGGGATGTGTGTCAAAAATGTATGAACGGATTCCAAATTAATTGTAATATGCCATGAGGTTACAAGCTCAGCCTCTCCTTTAAATTGTTGAGGACACCTCATTCTTGGCATCGGTTGTCTAGGATTGGAGTCTGGAGTCTAGTAAGAGTCCCAATCTTGCATATTAGACTTATGCTCTCTCCTGCGTTTTGAGCAATCTGGATGATCAGAATCTGAATGCATTTTGCATGTAATTTGAAATAATGTCAAAATAATATAATTCGAAGGCTTGAATGTTATTTTTTGTAGAATGGTATAAAAAACCAACTTTATGATAACACGAGCGTGTTTTTAAGAAGTAGAGACATAACTATTCTAAGAAGAGATAACATGCTTACGTTATAATGCGAGCGTGTTATATATTGAACTAAAAACAGTAAAAAACTCAATATACCCATGATGTCAGCATTTTGCATATTCTCCTGATTATGTGTGTGCTCCGACAAAAAGTAGCTTTTTGATGATAGAGTGAAGTGTCCATGCATGATTTTTAGATTCCACCACCTTTTTCATGATCGTTCCACCACCTTTGCATGAAATAACAGAGTTTTCACATTGAAAGGCATATAATATCAATTCAATTTTGAATTCTAGTGATAACTGATATACAATTGAAGTTTGGAGGGGAACAAGCTTTTGAAAAAGTCAAATTGTTGAGGAGTTTGAGGAAAGAAGAACCAAAGGCTACATAATTGGGTAGAACTCCTCCATTTGAAACTTTGGTTATTTAGGTATGTGAAGTCTTTGTACATTTTTTTTCATTCTATTATGGCTTGCTTTCATTTTTGTTGTTTTGCATATTCCATGTTGATCATTGTTTGTTTGTCATGTTACAACCTTAGGTTGTCAATGAACATTTTAAATTACACAATTATATACACTTTCCTATTACATTTTTAAACCACATCTCTTTCAGACATTTTGTTATTTAACAATTGACTTACTTTGTGTATGCTTCCAAAGCTTTCATTGAGGTATTTTCTCAAACAGTTATACAAACTAGTTGATTGCCTTGTCTATGCTACCAAATTTTCCATACATGTCTCTAAAAAATTGGAATATACTCCTAATGCAACAGGGGGAGGCTTGCAACACACAAAAAGATAACTCTAATATGCAAACACAATTTTCAATATGCATTTTCATTAGAACCTCTTCATTTAGCATATTCACACTATTCCTTGTAGCATATCAAAGTCACTCAATTGGGTATAATTCCACTCACACAACCTTTCAACTCACAACACAACACACATTAGGGACCCATTACAGAGCCTTTCAACATATCCAACAATCACCAATGCTTGTTTTGTACCAAACTGCACAAATCAAGTTTTCTACGCTTTTAAGGGACCACCTTCAAAACTTGTCCAAATCTCCTAAAACCTTGGGGAAGCACTTTATATCTGTCAAAACTTCAAATTATAGTGTTAGATTGCAGACATTCCATCATTTACCACCCAAACCATAAAACCCTCTCCCTAGGCTTAGAAACCCTAGGTTTTATTGAAAGTAGCACTTGCCAAACACTCTAAAACTTGAGAACTATTGAAACAAGTCTAAAATACCTTGCTCATGCTCAATCTAACATAAAATAATGCTGCCCAACTCAAAAACCCAATTTCACTCACCAAAACTTCATTTTTCTTAAGGAAATCTCAACATTTCCTCATTTGGTTTGACGCCCAATCCAAGGATCATCCTCCATTCAAGTTTCTCATGGCCTTTGATAATGTTTCCCTCCTAAAACAAACCACTTCAACTTCCAAAACTAACATTTGAAATAGGTGACTGTTGGTCTCCCTCTTTAATACACTTTTACAACCCTGGTGCAGGAGTACCTACACCTCATCCTCCTTATTTGATCATTTGATGGTAATTAGGAGGTTACTAGGTAGGTGGATGAGTCTTTGAGCATGTTTTTTTTTTTAATAAGGTCAATCAGGACCACTAAGCATGTCTTAGGTTGAGTTTTTGAGTTTAGGTGTTAAAATGTGAAAAATGGCGATCTTGCACTAAAGTATCTTTGTAGCCTTTGAAGGAAAGTTTTTGAATTTACATGTAAAGTGTGCAAGATTAGTGTTTTGTGGATGTAATAAGGCTCATTTCAAGCTGTAGACATAGAAAATATATAGATTGATATTGCACACTTGATCCGGATCTACTAACATCGCTTCATCCTAAATTATCCCTCTATCTAACCATTTAATCGAATAGCCTTATTTGATTAAATTCATCATAATTCCCCTTTTAATTAAATAAATCCCTTGATTTAATCATTGTCTCTGTGTAATTAACTAGGCCATTTCATCTTCCTATCTTTATTTAATTAAATAATCCATATTATTTGATTAAATCTCTAAAATTCATCTAATTAAATTAAATAAATAAAACATTTATCTAATTTAATCTAACATCACCCCCTTTGGTTAAATAAATCAAAAATATTTATTTAACTAAGTCTAAATCATTCTTTCTCACTTTGAGTTATTTAAATCCTAAAATCTAAGTCAAAATGGTCAAATCAACTAACATCATTTAAATTAATCAAATCATGATTAATGCTAATTCTAATCACTCAAATCCTCTAGATTTTGCAACTTGCACATGAAAATCAATTTAATTGATTTATAAATCATCTATTTTCATTCAAAAAAGGCATCCAAGTTGGAATATTCTTCAAATTTGAAATCTCCCCCCAAATAGACATGTACATCCAACAAAGCATTTAAAATCTCTTACATGTCCTTGTCTTGAGCCAAGTGGCATTTAACTCTCCTCTTTCATCCCCCCTAAACATGCCACTTCAAATTCAAATTTCAAACTTGCACATTGATCAAAATGTGCTCAACCTTCATCCTCTCACATGTTGAGAAGTGGCATCATGTCATTGGCTTATCTTTTATCCCACATTCATCTTATCTTTCAATCTTCAACTTTTTCTTTCTATAAATAGAGAGCTCATCCTTCATTTCTATATATACACAATTCATGCAAAGTTATTATACTCAAATCCATAGCAACTTATCATCAATTTCATCCAAGCATAGTTAGGATTTTTGCAGATTTTCAACATGAAGCTCCATTGAAGTCATCACTACAAGCATACATCCTTCATCAAGTATCTTCATCACATCATTGGAGTTGGGAAAGGGCCAATTTTCACATCAAATTGGCACCAAATCCCTCAAGAGATTAAGAGTTTTCTTTTTTTTAGAATAGGATTTGATATTTTTGTTTCAAGTTTTTTGTGTTCTTCATTTCATTCCTCTTCTTTTGCATTCAAAAGAATTTCTTGGGGAATCATGATTCTAATCTTGCATTTGATCTAATATATTGATTGTTTGTTGTGTTTGTGCAAGTTAGGAATCATGGTTCACACAAGCCATTGGTGTGGTTTTAGTGAGTTATAGGTGTTAGGGGTGAAAACTTACAATATGAGTAATATTGTTGCTATATCATGTGTAAATGATGTAAACTTGGCCTTCAATGATCATTTAAGGGTTTGATATTCAGTTACAAGGTAGTTGGTCAGTGGGATGTGAAGAAGAATCCTTTAAATGACATGTAGACACAAAATGTAAGTTTGATTTGGAGTTTTTGAGAAGAAAATACATTGAAATCTCAAGTTTAGTAGCAATTTTTTGCATTTTCATGTTTTTTCCTGACCTGTAACTCATGTAAGGGACCCTATGATGTTTTATTTAAGTGTGGGATGCATGATTTGAGTGCTAGGAAAGAAATAGGAGTAACAAACCTATTGCTACAGTGAGTTTTGTGAACAAAAATGCATGTGAATGAGGGCTTAGGCCTAGGGTTTGGAAGAATCTATATGGGAGGTCATGATGTTTTGAAATTTTAGGCATTTGTATGGTTGATGTCCTTTGTTCAAGTTGGTTTTAAATTTAGGGAGGTTGTAGAAGTATCATATTCAATAAACCCTCTTGAATAGTGCATAAAACAAGGGTTTTTAGGTTTGGCATGAATTTTTCCATACCAGAGGAATCTAGTTGTGGTTTTGGAGGTTTGGGAACCTAAGAAAATTTTTCCCAAGGTTTCAAGGTCCTGTGATAAGTTTGAGGGCATGTTGCTTTGCAAATTACGCCTAATTAGCCTAATTAGGTCAGCCTAGAAGGGATGTTTTTGGGGATTTGGTCAAAAGGAATTGTACCTGACATTGAGTATGTGTAATAACTCTGAAATGGGTGTCTAAAACCATCAAGATTTTTCTTGGTGTTTTGGAGAACATTTGAGTTATTGGGAAAAAACTGAGTTTCCACTACTATTAGGGTTCAAGGGGTGAAAGTGTGAAATCTAACTTCTGATGATTGTCAAGCTTTGAGGGTTGTTTGGTTTGTTCAAATAGGTCATCTTAATCTTGTTAGATGCCTCTTAAAGGCATGTTGTCAAATTGGTTGTGATTGAGCCTCCCAGGTCTACATCAAACCCTTCACTATTTGTTAATTTCACAACTTAGCACTTTTTGCACATTTTGATAATTCTACTACCTATTTAAACTATTTTGGTTTTCATCTCTATTTCTAAATTACCTCATTATTATAGCCACTTCATCACCCATGTTGTCTATTTATGAATCTTGAATGACATATATATTTCATTTATTTTAATGGATATATTTTTGAGGAACTAATATTCATCTCATTACCATGCTGTAAAATTATCCACCATGCCGAAGAAATAACAGAGGAAGAGTATGAAACCTTCAAAGAAAAAAGAGAGAACGGGTATACATATCATGAAAAGATGAAATTGGAAACAATTGATGAAAACAAACCAATTGAAGAGGAACCTCAACTGTCAAAAAGAGAAAAGAAATTGGTAGCACAAAGGGAATGAATGTGAAAGAGTCGTGCTAGGATAGATGCATATACCATAGTTGGAGACACACCCTCTACCACAAGTGAATATGAAGGGACACCATTAAGCATAAGAAAATATGGAGGGACACCATCTACCACAAGTAAATATGATTGGACACCATCCATCACATCTCAAGTTGAGAGTACATCATCACTTGGATTTGACGAAGAAGGTGGCCATCATCCCACGTTGAAGATCAAGGCATGTCTTCTACTCCACTGACGAAGGTACAATTCCAGCCCACCCCACCAAATATTGGATGAAATTTTTAGTGTTGAGATGTATGTACCCCAGGGAGACAAATCTTTACCCAGAATTTTGTGTAGAAAGCCAAGTTTTTGATTAATATTGATGAGATATTTGCAAAGACATGGAAGGTAAGATTCAAACCGTGACTTCAGAGAAGATATATGCTGATAAATATCTAAAAATATTCTTTGAAAGGCTAAATGGTATCCAAAGATGTCAACTATTTGTTCAAATGATGTGGGGTTTAAAGTACAAAAACAACATGAAGACTCTTGGGTTGAGAACATCAAATGCATCAAGTGAAAACACTATTGTGTAGAATCTAATGGATTCTTATGAGAGTGTAGGTAAGAGCTCATGCTCAAAGGATAGTAATATCACCCAACATGTCATTACATCAACTTTGGTAAGCTATCAAACAAAGAGATCTCGTCTCATTAAAAAGACAAGTAACAAATGGGAATTATTAGAAAAACTTTATCAAAAGTCGTTTAAAGGTAGAAAAGAATTGAGGGCATCGATTCAAATGAATTATGGGAATTCTGGGAAAGATTGCCACATAAAGATAAAAAAATTGTTGAAGCATTGAGAACAGTAATTGAAAAGTGTTGGAAGAATAATACAAGGCCATCTTTGAATCAAAGGGATGTCATAAGAAGGAGAATCGATAGTCGGAACCGCGAGCCACATCCAAAGCATTTTTTGGATATGACTCAAATGCAATTTTTTTCGTGAACTTCAAAATGATTATCCTCAAATTAGGAATTCTCAAATATTTTTTGAAATGTTTAAACCTTTTTATGTCAAGATAAATCACACACGCACTACTTTTTTTTGTAGACTACATATTGAATTCTCTAACCATTATGATTTTTATTGTTTTATATGTTTAGATTTTCATATTAACGATGTTTTGCAGGATTGTGGCATAGAATCCCCACCAAAATATTCAAGAGAGTTCTTCTCAAAAAATTTATTTCAAATAGAGGATGGCCAAATATTCTATAGGAAAACATGCTTGGATGGTTCATGTGAGCATTGCAGTGGCTTGCAACGAATGCCAGTATGTCAACATATGGAAAGCACAGATGAGGTGGGACAAAAACTAGTAGATTTTGGGAAGTATAAAACAGTGGCATATGCTACAAAAGATGGGTCTCAAGAAAAAAGGCGTGATTTGGTTATTGAAAATATTCCAGTGTATTAGTTTATGTCCATGTTTCATGAGAATCTAGTGTATGAGTATGCAAGGCATACCCATAGAGCTCGATGGCTAGACACACAATTCAAGCTATGCAAGGAAACCTTTCCAGTTGGCAGCATAGTATCAGTGGTTGAATTTGTAGAGAACTACACTCTATAGCCACAATGTGAGGTGTAGTCACAGTATTACAACTCCACACAGGTTTCAATATTTGTGCACATAACATTCATTCATGCAACTAATAGTACAAAGGACCAAAGGAAGGTATTGAGGGAGTATCACTTTTATATTAATGATGATCACACATATTATCTAGAGTTTGTGCAAGGTTGCTTCCAAATGTTCTATAATGATTTGGCTCGGAGGGGTATAACATATGGTCGACATATAATATGGTTAGATAACTATGCAACACAGTTCAAGAACGCGTGCATGTTCTACTGGTTATGCAGGATGCATCTCACTATAGGTGTTCAACATATGTGGAACTTTTGTGGGCATGGAAAGGGGGAGCATGATGATGTAGGAGCATGCATGAAAATAGCATTAGCATGAGAAGAGTTAAAGTATAAAGATAGTGCAAAGTTGATAGATGCAAGATCAATCATTGAGTGGTGTAATGCTTCAATGGGTCTAGGTAATGAAGGTATGTCTTCAATTCGTATATTTTTTGATTGATGGATGATACTAACATTGCACCATATGAGGATTGTTGTACAGTAACAGGATCGAGTGAGCTACACTCTTTCCTTAGCTCAAATGCAGGTTCATGGAGTATCGATACACGTAAGATGGCATGCTTTTGTTCTTCATGTACAATGCAATCTTGGAATGATTGTGAGTCAAGGGAGTGGGTTGACAAATGGTTGACAAGTTATCTTATCCCACTTCACACGTATCGCCCTCCAACGACATTGGAATTAACACAGATAGAATCATTTGTCAACTTTGACCACTTATTAGATATAGTTCAACCAGGTAATATATCTACTTGCTTAGTTTTTGAAATTCCATATTGTTGTCTTACTTTGTATTGTATTTGTAATGTTGACTAATTTCAAGAGCCACACATATCAATGTAGGGCATGTTTATGTAGTTATTGTAGATGAAGAGAACAAAGAGGGAATGTACTATTACTCGTGTCATTGTGTTGAGGCCAAAAAGAAATTGGAAGGCCTAGTTATAGATGAAGAAAACATTGAATACCCTAGAGGCTTAGTTTTTGTTATTGGAATGTGGCTTAGAAGGTACCCACATAAGAATGTTAAACATTGGTTGTTTCAGGACTTTGAAACACATCGTAAGATTCTTCATTACTCAAACCTTGTTGTGGCATCCAATGTTCATTTGACCAAATATGGGGGTAGATGTTTGAACAAGACCTTGTGGAAGGTCCGTGAGTTTGACCATGAGGCAATACTTGACACAATAAAGAGTAGAGAAAACCCAGATGGTGTATTGGATTAATTTGTAAGTATATGCACAATGGTTCTTATTAATTTATATTTGTATGCATGTTAATTTGTTTGATGCCAATGCTATCATCTTATTTTACTTTGCGTATCTGTAAGTAACCCGATAAAAATTGATTGGTGTCCCCTTGTAGAAAATGAAGATTTATGAGCCATCTAAGAGAATCTCAGGCAGAAAAGCAATGCAACATCCCTATTTTGATGTTCTTGAAAAATCTCAATTATGATTAAATAAGCCATTAAAAAAGTGTGTGCGAAGCTTGGTGAGTGAATTTCAACTTATTCATTTGAAGTTAACCTTATCATGAGCACCTATGATGTAGACATTATAAGAGCATCTCAAATTTCAAGATATTCTATTCATGAGAGGTGTTGTGTGCAATAGGTATCTTGGAACAACCAGTAAAGATGTATGGCTAGGAGTGACTAAGTTGAGAGACTGCCATGCCTATCTGTAAGTGCCTTCCATCTATTTTCATTTCATTTCCATTTTGGATGAGTTATTTCTTTTTATTCTTTTACTTTGCGTATCTGTAACTAAACTAGTAAAAATTGATTGGTCTCTCCTTGTAGAAAATGCTTATTTTTGAGCCATCGAAGACAATATCATCCAAAAAAGCAATGCAACATCCTTATTTTGATGATCTTGACAAATCTCAATTCTGATTTGAATCCATTATAAAAGAACGTGTGAAGTTTTGCGAGGGAATTTCAAGTTACTCATTTGAAGTTAACCTCTAAATTAGAACCTATGATGTAGACATTATAAGAGAATCTTGAATGTGTGAGTGACATTGTAAAATATCTATGAGAACAGAGTACCTAAGGCATTGTAATGAGATTTACTTGTAATGACATTTCTTGAAATATTGAAATTTGGTGCAGGGGCACTAGGGTTATTGAGCATATTTGGTTCATGGAAGTCTTTTAAGTTAGTTTTGTGTTTTGAGTTTTGTCAATTGAATAAGGTCATAACACATCCACAATTGATTTATAATGTAATAAGTCATGTTAATTACAAAAAAAATAGTTAGGCATGATTGGAAATATGTAGAATCATTTGTAAAGGCTATTTAAAGCCTCTTAAAGGCTATTTAAGTCAATATTTGAATTCGTAGCCTTTTGAAGGAAAATCTTTGAATATGGTTGTAAATGTGCAAGAATGAGGTCTAAGAGTTTGATATACCATTTAGAGAGCTTGGTTTTCATGGGGTTCCTTTCAAAGCCTCTGCTTTTATTGTTCCTATGGTAAACTAGGTATGTGCAGGATCATCATGGAAAAAACAGGCCCTTAAGTGGCAAAAAATTCAGAAAAATCAAAGTTAGGCAACTTGACGTAAAAAATTGAATAAGTTATCTATATTGTTTCAAAAATATGTAAGAATAGAATCTGTAGCAAATTGAATGTAGTTTATAAACTTACTAGGTTTATTTAAACAAAAAAAAGTTACATTTGGTGAAAATTTGAAATTTCAATGCAATAGTACTTAAATTTCAGGGGAAAAATAAGAAGTAGGTGTCTATCTGACCACTCTAACCACAATAAAATGATAATATTTTCTTATAATATTTTATATATAAGTAGAGAACTCATCTCTCGATGTGGTGCACATTTTTTGTAATTTTTTTCCAAGTAAATAATCAATTATGAATTTTTTATTACAACTTTTAAAAAATATAAAAACTTGTATGTTTGACCACCTTAATTTGGTCAAAAATTCATGAAATTCAATTTTTTTTTTTTAATCCTATAGTATGTGAAGCACAGAATGTGATGCATGTTTTGGATTCAAAAAATGTGATACTTTTTGAAAGCTATAGATTTTTTCAATCAACCTATCAATCAACACTTTAGTCATAATTCAAATAGAACATGAATAATAATTATTTATTAAATTCAAAGTAAAGCATAATTTATATTGGTCGAAAGCTGAGAATCTCCTTTAAAAACCTTTTTCGTTTCATCAATTTTGGGTAAAAAAAAGTTGTCAGCCACATACCCTACACATACCCATCATATTTCCACTTTTTGGCCCATCATGATCCTGCACATACCCAACTGTTTGATAGAGTTGGTGGAATTACCTTTCTTAGTAATCACTATTAGTGAGATTGAGATTGTTAACCTTCAGAGAGTATGACTTGGGCAAAAGGAATTTGATATGGCTATTGTTTTCAAATACTTCAAGTGAGATGTACTCCACATTAACGTCATTCCTCAATCTCCACTTGATGCCATCAAGGAATGGATGAACTCCATGGTTATAAAGTATTATGAAAGAAGAATGAAATTGTACTAGTGGCCAATTTTGAAGACTATTACTGATGATCCAAATAAATTTATTGAAGATGTTGGTTGGGAATTTTTGAATATGGAAGCTAGTGATTTTGATTTTGATAATTCAGAAGAGTCAGATCAAGGATATGAACCTCTGATGTAGAAGAGGAATCGAATCAAATTTCATGTAGCCACCATCAAGATTGTTACAAGCCAACAAGATGGAGGGAATTCTTATATAAGGATAATTTTCAATGTTGTAGGTACCGGCTTTAATACCAACTACAATGGCAACATTGAAATTCCGTAGCAGTATTTATGTTGATGAAATTTCCTTTAGATGCAAGGATTCAAAGCACATCAAACATGTGGTACAAATGATTAAATCCCAGCGACATTGTAGCAATGAAAGAGTCTGAAAAGGTAGAGAGAGCTACACTGGTGACTCAAGAGAAACTTCAGCTTTCAAAAACAAAGTCAATTAGGTTGGCAGACGTGTGGATCGGGCCAACATTTGGTGGAAGAGGAAGAAAGATGACTGGAACTATGGAGGCCCACCATACTAGATTTTAGTATTCAACCATGAAAGTATAAGAGAGAGTTGATATCATGTATCAAAACATTAAGCATGCATCCTTCCAACTAGTGGAGAAGGAGATGATTACTTTGCTTAATTTTCATTTGCATAACCATATCAAGGCGTGGGAACCAAGAAGACCAAGGATGTATAGTTTTATGTGGAGGTAATGGATGTGGTTCAAACTTTAGGAGGGGCAAGAAGGTCAATGTATGATCTTGATGAAATTGAGGAAGAACAACAAGAGAGGGATAGGAAAAATAAAATCAATACAAAGTCTCAAGGATTTGTCAAGCGAGTAAGAGAGCTATGGGAGCAACCTCATCTAAAAGATTTTGAACTAGAGTTTGATATACTATTTAGAGATCTTGGTTTTCATGGAGTTCCTTTCAAAGCCTTTGCTATTATTGTTCCTATGGTAAACTATTTGGTAGAGTTGGTGGAATTACCTTTCTTAGTAATCGCTATTAGTGAGATTGAGATTGTTAACCTTGAGAGAGTAGGACTTGGGCACAAGGAATTTTATGTGGCTATTGCTTTCAAAGACTTCAAGCGGGATGTACTCCACATTGACACCATTCCTCAATCTTCACTTGATGGCATCAAGGAATGGGTGAACTCCATGGTTAAAAATTATTATGAAAGTAGAATGAAATTGTACTAGTAGCCAATTTTGAAGACTATTATTGATGATCCAAATAAATTTATTGAAGATGTTGGATGGGAATTTTTGAATATGGAAGCTAGTGATTCTGATTCTGATAATTCAGAAGAGTCAGATCAAGCATATGAACCCTCTAATGTAGAAGAGGAATCATAATCACTCTTCCTATTGCAGGTATCGGCTTTAATACCAACTACAATGGCAACATTGAAATTCCCTAGCAGTATTTATGTAAAGGAAATTTCCTTTAGATGCAAGGATTCAAAGCACATCAACCATGTGGTACAAATAGTTAAATCCTAGAGACGATTTGTAGCAATGAAAGAGTCTGAAAAGGTAGAGAGAGCTACATTGGTGACTCAGGAGAAACTTCAACTTTCAAAAACAAAGCCAATTAGGTTGGCAGACGTGTGGATCAAGCCAACATTTGGTGGAAGAGGAAGAAAGATGAATGGAAATTTGGAGGCCCACCATACTGGATTTTGATATTCAACCATGAGAGAAAAAGAGAGAGCTAATATCACGTATCAAAACATTAAGCATGTATTCTTCCAGCCAGTAAAGAAGGAGATGATTACTTTGCTTCATTTTCATTTGCATAACCATATCAAGGCGTGGGAACCAAGAAGACCAAGGATATCGAGTTTTATGTGGAGCTAATGGATGTGGTATAAACTTTAGGAGGGGAAAGAAGGTCAATGTATGATCCTAATGAAATTGAGGAAGAACAACAAGAGACGGATAGGAAAAATAAAATCAATACAGAGTTTCAAGGATTTGTCAAGCGAGTAAGAGAGCTATGGGAGCAATCTCATCTAAAAGATTTTGAACTAGAATTTGATATACCATTTAGAGAGCTTGGTTTTCATCGATTTCCTTTCAAATCCTCTGCTTTTATTGTTCCTATGGTAAACATGTATAATAACCTTCAATGCCTCTAAGGAGAGGTTGTTGGTTGATTTGTAACCCATTTTTTTATTAAGAACGTTATTTTCTAGAAATTTACTGGTTTTTCTCACTTTTATTGTTATTGTACGGCCTATAAAAATAATAAGATGATCTGAAACCTATTGGATGTTTTAGATTGATGAATTAGCTTTCATTTGCACCT
Source organism: Sequoia sempervirens (assembly GCA_007258455.2). Taxonomy (NCBI): domain Eukaryota; kingdom Viridiplantae; phylum Streptophyta; class Pinopsida; order Cupressales; family Cupressaceae; genus Sequoia; species Sequoia sempervirens. The sequence continues at coordinate 733,871,571 of VDFB02000003.1, read as the reverse complement.
ATTTATAGGTTCTAACTCTTTGTATAGTGAAAGTTATCTTGTTTTTACTACTGCTACCTACTTTCAGAGTGTTCTTGGATTGAAGGTTTTCATGATGTAATTAGACCCATTCCACTTTTTGTGCCTACTATAACTTGTGGAATGGGTCCTCTAACTTGTAAAATACATGGCTAACCTGTTTAGAATGTTGTGGAGTCAAGGTTGGGTGTTTGGGATGATGTTCTACGGCTGTAGCAAGGTATTTTCATGATGAAAATGAAGGTTTCAGTGGTGTTTTGATAAAATGTGGGAAGGACTATCCATGTAATGTATTATTCACCATGTGCAAGGTTTGGTAAGTGTGTTTGGTGCTTTGTTTGGGTATGGTAGGTACGAGAGATAGGAGTTTCATTAAAACCCTAAGTATTTTTCTTGAAATAGAGGGTTTGGTGTATTAGGGGTCTAGAAATCTTGGAACTGGAAACAAATAATGGAATTGGAGGTTTTGACACATAACATACTGCTGTTTGAGGGGTTTGAGTGAAGATCTAGTGTTTAAAAGGCCATCTCTTTGTAAATAGGTCCAATTTAGTAGCCTCTATGCAAGGTGGTCTATTGGATCTTAATGATGGTACAAAAAAACATGGTATGATATCTTGGGAATTTGTCTTAGGGTGTGTGTTAAAGCTTGATTGATGTTTGGTTGGCCATTGGATGACCTTCTCTAAAAGATAAGCCCATTTGATGAGATTTGGAGACTATAAGTTAGGCAAGGGTTTATTGAAAACCCATACTCGAAACCATCCCACAACCAACCAAAGCCTAAAACACCTTCATAAAGGTCTACAAAAAATTAAAATTTCAAGAGATATTGATTCCCTCGAAGATTTCTTCAAACCCTAGCAGTAAACCACCATTTTCCACTAAAAAATGCACCATTTGACATCTAGGGCATCACCTAAAAACCCTCTATTTGCCTCGCTTGCGCACAAAACTTTGCACACATATTTTATAACCATAACTAAGCCTTTCCATCAAGTTATGGAAGCATATAGTGGGTGAAAGGCTTAATATGACATTTTAATGCACTAAAAACCCTTAAAACAGGGTATACAAACCAACCCTTCGTAATTGGCTTCTAAAATGCACAAAATCACTTGAAATCCAACCAAACCAAAACTAAAATGGAGTTAAGTTTTCTGCCCACTGAATTCCATCGAAAAGAGAGCACAATCACCTTGTACGAAACTGTACAATTCAATGAAACATCAAATCCGAAAGTGCAAAAGGGTAGCAATCTTTGACGGGGTATTACTCGGATACCATGGCACTTACAAAATCTCCGTCTAAACCTATGGGATTGCGTTGGGTCCATCAACAATAACCTCTCTCAGTTTTTTTTAATCTCGGAGTGGTTTTCTCGTGGTTTCCAGTTTTCAGTTGATGGAAAAAGTGTCAAATGCAAGTAGTGGAAAGTTGCAAAGTGGTGCAAATTTTATTCTGCAACTCGTGTGACCAAATAGACTGTTCCAACACGTCCAAATAGTTATGTTTATGCTAGGAATGGTCCTCCTTCACACCCAAACACGTGGAATCACTCCGAGCTACGTTCAACCGGATCGATCCCTTAAGGGTCCAAAGTGCAAAATGGCTACAAATTTCAGCATACTGTTGTAGACACATAAAAAATGACCTAGGCCTGCAAGCTCTATTTTTACCACTTTCGTCCTAGCATAATTATGACATTTAATTATGTCCTTGGTCCACATTCGACTATTAATTAAATAATTTATAATTATTTAATTAATTCATATCTCCTTTATTCTTCATGATTATTAAATAAATAAATTATATTTATTTATTCAATACGTCACTAAGGGCCTATTATCTTCTTACAATTAAATAAATGTATTAATTTATTTAGTTACCTTTGTTCATTTATTCTTCCTGATTATTAAATAAATGAATTTCATTTATTTATTTAATATGTCACTAATTCTCATAATTAAATGAATTTATGAATTTATTTAATTATTAATCATATCCTCTAAATTAAATAATTATCTTTAATTATTTAATTGCCAAATTTAACATTTCCCTCATTTTAAATAAATGAAATTATTTAAAATGATCTCACATTCTTGACTATTAGTTCATTTTAGTAGATAATCTGAAAATCAATTATTTATTATCACACAAAATTCATATTTTGAATTAATTCAATTCAAAATGGTAGTATTCTTCCAAAAATCAAGCAATTGAGCAAATTCTTGATTTTCCAAATCTTCTTTTTAGTTCAACTCTTATCTTATTGATTTTCCGAATCTCACAAATCAAGCAGTCTTTATCTTCTTGATTTTCAAAAATCTTTATCTTTTGGATTAATTATCTCATTTATTCTCGACCGCCGATTTGATCTTCTCATATGACATCTTGACCACTCATTTAATGATTTTTCCCTAACCCTGATTAGGGATTGTCACATTAAATCTAGACCTCTAATTTTAGGCTTTCGTCAACTTTCAATCTCGTCCGTCAATCCAAAATTGTATTTTCTTTAAAATGACAATTTTGCTCACATTTTTGACTACTCATGCTCATACTCATATACTTACATTATTATTATTAGTGATTTTGGCATACTTAATTCTAGTCATAGACATTATACTCATTTTGTCATAGGCATTTAGATTCCATTTGGTCATTCAAATCCTTCAAAGCTTGTTTAGGACTTTGGCATAGTCTTTGTTATCAAATTGCTCGTACGTTCGATCTGAGGGCAACAATCAACAAGTTAGAAGGTGCTACAAAAATGAATCATGGAAGCTTCAATGATTGACTATTATAATTGTTTCTTCTTTTAGTTTTCAATGTACTTCGTAGTTCTTTGGGTTTGTATGCTTTATAATTTGATAATCTAACCTTAAGAATTTAACCCATTGATACATTGGTGAACCCGACTGCTTTATTTTTCTGTTTCGTACATTTTTTTGGTTTTCTATCATTTTTGCAGGTACAAGTACAAAAAGCCACATTTGATTTTTATTGCGCCACATCTAGTACGTCATGACACATTCGAAGGCTAAAACGATGCAATCACTCTGAGGTACCACATACGCAGTACGAAACACCGCATTCGACATAAACGAGTTGCATCTGTTTGTTAGACCAATACACATTCGCTTTGCTGCAACCCAATTGCCTGGTAAAATTTTTTCTTCCTTTTACATTCTGGTTTTTCTGTTTTCTGTCATTCTTTGTTTTGCATTCTATTTTCTATTCTTTTCTATTTGACATTTTGGTTTTCTTTTCTAGCATAGAGTTTTTGTGTTACTAATTTTTGTTTGTAGCATGTGGCGGTTACATTTCGTGAGTCCAAGATGATTTAAGAAAACTACTAACTTGTGGTTTTGTAGGTTCGAGTGTCGAAGACTCAATTCTAAATATTGTGCTTGTTATTTTTAGATTACAACACATTTCTTTTTAGTTCACTTAAAATAAACATGTCTTTCATTTTATTTGATTGTGTTTGAAAGTGGTAGGTGAGTATGCTCTCACCCTGTGCAAACTAGGTGATCAAAAAGCTAGATCCACTTTATCCTTGTGTAACCCTGATGCAATAACCGAAGTATCCTCTCCCCTTATGTAGTAATGTGATCCTGGGTGTAAGAGAAATGATTATTGCCTCTAGAAATTGGGCTTTCTTGGGAATTTCATCACCCCAATGTGACTCAAACCGGTAATGGAGCTAAAACCAAGCTACCCCCGATCGGTATATAAATGTGAATCTTAAGGGAAAACATAAAATTACGAGTGTGGATGTGTCATAAAAACATAGTAGTACTCCCATAAACCTTGTTGAGCTTAACCTCTTCAGGCCAGAGTGCCACCTAATCGGTGATTAATCTCTTGCCCCATGTATGGCCACTCGAATGGGGGTATGAAATTAAAAACTCTTGTGTAGTAAGCCCAAAACCTTCTATTTGCTAGTATAGCACCAATCGGTGTGAAGCGTTCCACGTCTTCACAATCTTTAGTAGAGGTGATCAATCTGCCATGATAGTTTCATGGGGGTTGGAAGCTTGGTTGAACTGAGAAGAGAGTACACTGTAAGAGGGAACCCATGCAACCAAGCTTCTGGATTCACACATTACTGATATGCGGCTGGGGAAACCCATGTGGAGTCTAGTGAATACTATCCTGGCCTAACCTAGGATCATACTTGTTCTCTTGTGTGCTTGTTTACTTTTCAAAATATCGTGCTTGCCAAGTGTTTGCTAGTTACTCAAATGAAACAAGCAATACTCAAACATCTGGAAAAAAATAGTCAAACTTTCAACAATTCGGGTTTTTAACCAAAACATCAAAAAAATTGACTTTTTTTTACATCCTGAGACGCATCTATTAAACCACAATCGCTCTGTCACACCGCATTTTCCAGACTTTGCAATGCATCTGCTCTGATAAATCACATTTGCTACTCCAAACATTGCATTTTCCTATATTAAAATTCATTCACCTTTTGTAAAACCGCAAATGAAATACTGAACCGCATTAGACATCTGTAAATCTGCATTTGCAAAATTGAACCGCATTTGCCATTCCTAGAGTTGCATTTGATTGCTGCAATGCATTTGCTGCCTGTAACGACACATTTTCCTGTCAACAAAGTAAACCCTATTTCAGACCAGAATCTGAGTCCAGACATCTTAGCCTACTGTCAAACATCTTTTTCAAAAGTCTTTGTTAGAAATCAAAATCAAAATTGCTCAAAACGTCCATCATTTGCATTCATTAGCTCACACTTTAACCATAGGTTTAAAATCTCCATATTTTAGTTGCATTCCTTAGGCATCATAATCATCATTTTTCTTTAGGTTTCATCTTGGAAAACTTTGGATTAGGCCAAATCTCCACACTTTGCAAAAACCATTGTTTTCAAAATTAGGGTATCTTGGGACATTGTCAATATTCCTCTATTCAATCATTGTCATTTTTGTGAGAACCTCCAACTCAACAATCTAGTTAGGCAGGCACACTCATCATTTTTACCTTGTCATTTAGTCCCTTTAGCAAGTCCTTTTGATAACCTAGATTGAGACATAAGTCAAGATTAGAGTGGTTAGACAAAGCTTTCTCCAAACATTGTCCAAAATTAGTCATCATTTCAAACTTAGACCTTGCATTGTCCACCTCTAGTCCTCATTTTGAACCTAGAATTTGCATTGATCACCTTAGTCCTTTGTCAACATTACCATCTTAGTCCTCATTTGACACTTTGGCTTTGACAACCCTATTTTTTTTGCATCAATCATTTCCTTGGTCATCACCTTGTATTGTCATCCTTTGGCACAAAAATACAAAAAAACACATAGGGTAGTATCATCCTGACATTTGGTCATCATTTTCATTACCCTCATTTGAGCAATTCCCTTTTATGGTGGAAACTAGACTCCAAAGAAAGAAAATACAAATGGAAAACTTTGGACAAGATTCTAATTCCAATGTCACCAATCACACTTATGACCTAAATTAGACTTTTGACGACCCATTTAGCAACACAAATACTCAACCTCTCACAACCATACCATTCTCATCAAACAACCCCTTTGAACCATTCTTACAAAAGGATGAATATGGAAAAATTCTTGAGGAAAACCTAGAGGTAGCAGCACAAGATCTAGAGATGGCCTACTTTGTAGAACAAATGGTCTTATATGATAGAGAAAAATATTTGACAATACTTTTAAGTCAAGGTGCTAAATTACCTCATGGGTTCGACATTGATACCTTGAGATTGACATCTCCTGCCAATAACGTCAACAATACACATAACATGTCAAATAGTGGTCAACCTCCAAACACCACAAGCAATACCTTTTTTGATGCTACCTCGCAAAATGTCATAGTGACCATGAGTGCTACCTCTAACATTCCAACCAACTCCAGTTCAATAAACACTACATCCATTGGAGGATCACAATCTGTCATAGTGTCCATAATATCCACAACACCGTCACAATCGGCTGGAACCACCTTTGGGTCCTTGACAATATGGGAAAGTTATTCCAATCCTCTCTTTACCACTATGGTAAATGCCATGTGGGCATCATCAAGCCATACAAATCCTCCATTGACAACTACATCTAGTACCATGAGTACATCTTCATCATATCCTCTCATTGGTATCTCACAAAATCCTTTGGGTGGAGGTAAACGACATATCTTTATTCAAGGACAACAAAAAAATGCTAACATGTCAACATAGTCTAATGCCATCACCTACCAAGGACAAAATATGATCATTCCCCTTGTACAAACCCAACAATTTGGACAAGGCAGTCAAAACACACAACCTATGGCATCATTCGCACATCAAAATATTCATGGTCGCCATATTCCCCAAATATTGACCCAAATGGCTGGGGGACACATCCCAACATACTCATCCCATATTCATACCCACTAGCATGTCCCCAATCCAAACTTTCAATACCAACAACACGCACATCATAACACATCATACATGCCACAACAACATGTACCTCAACAACATGCCAACATCCACTCACAACAAATGGGGACCTATGGCGTACCAATCAATCCTATGTATGGGACCAAAAATGACCATATAATCGATGCCTTACAAGCAAAGCTGATGGGTCTAGAGAAGACCATAGAAAACATACAAATATCTAGCAAGAAATCATAAGTGTCATATGATCTATTCGTATATCCCTTCGACATGAACTTATACATGCCACCATTTCCTCCAGGATATGTGTCACCTAATTTTACCAAATACAGAGGAAAGACAAACCCTATTGAACATGTCTGAGAATTTGCAACCAACTATATGGACGTCGCCTATGAAGAAATGTACTTGATGAGACTTTTTTCTAAAAGTATTGCAGGTCCTGCCCTTGAATGGTTCTCCACTCAAAAGGATATCCAAACATGGGATGAACTTAAATACAAATTCATAAAAAATTACGCGTACAACATTGACATGGACACCTCTATTACTAGCTTATGCAATCTCACGCAAGAGGATGCTGGTGAAACATTCATCCCATTCTTTAAAAAATGGAGAAGTCTAGCTAGTCGTTGTCACATTGACATTCCCAAAAAGGAAAAGGTGGACATGTTCATTCAAACACTTCTAGGACCCTTAAAATATGCATTACAAGTACATTGTTGCACAACCTTCATGGACCTACTTGAAAAAGGTGTCCAGATCGAGAAAGCCCTTATTGCAAAGGGAGAGCTAAAGTACAGTTCTAAAAATACAAATGTAAATCCTCCTACTGACAAAAATAAGTATTGGGTAAAAAATAAACATGTTACCAATGACATTGTCATTGATGCCAAGGATGTAAACACTATGGGTCTTGTACTGGCACTGAAAGGGGTTCAACCAAAAAACAAGCCAACGATGATACTAACACCCCCATCAATGCCATCCCAAACAACCAAAATAGTCAAAACAGTCAAAATCAAGGACAATACCATCAGATGAGACAATTCCCCAGAGGTCGCACATACACTCCCTTGGGTGAGCCCATGGAGGAAGTCCTAAAGAAATGCCTTCATAATGGTCTCATCACACTTGAAGAACCAAAACCATATGACCCAGGGCAATTTAAACCATCATGATGGGATGATAATGCCTTCTGTGCTTATTGTTGACGCTAAAAATTGACGAGGTAACAGTGTCTTATGGGAAACTCAGTTCAAGGGGGACCCTTTGTGCCAAACTGAGTGACCTCCGGATTTTAAAGAATCTGAATTCTTCTATAATGGTTTTTGGAAAGGGAAAAGGGAACATATATAATGAAGCAAAAACTAATCTAAGGCGATGCGCCAAAATTTGCTGATAGGCACGATAAATCATAGATTTAGGGGCCTGAATGGTGTTGTCGTGTTTCAAAACGTCAGAGACTTAAAGCTATAGCATAAACAATTCATTTATTGACATAAAATAACATTGCATACATCTTTACCACTAAGAAGAGTCATTAGACATGATTTAGGTAAGCAAGTTTGTATTCAAAATATAGTTCCTTCAATATGAAATGTTTAGGACAATATAGAGCACAGTTTACAGTTTAATCAAAACATAAAAAATAAAAAGGCCAAACAGTTGGCACAGTCTGAAAGTTTCTTGCAAGTAAAATAGTAAAAGAGGCCTGATGTCTCTTGCTAAAAACAATATGTTTTCTCTAAATTTTTTTGGACCCCTCTCCATCGATGGAGAGAGTATATATAGTAGGAAAAGAAACCTCCCACCGCCTTGGAGGACTGTAACAGAAAAGATTCCCCAATCCCCTACAATAATGCCTGAATCAGAAGATTCACCAGGCTGTTACAATGGTATTGAGCTAGAACACAACATCCGGTCATCCAGGTGTAGGTGCATCCCTCGTAATGATGGCAGTGGTCCCAGCCAGGCTCGAAGCGATAAGTGTTATCCACCGCTTTGGATGACCATGATAAGCGGCACTCAAAAGCATCAACCCCCTTAGCCAGCCTATCGCCCGCTCCACAGATCAGTCGTACGGCACGTGGTAGCCTTTTGTTGCCCGCTCAAAACTTTCTCTCATTGCTGCTGAGAGATTGCGAAGATGCAACACGCGTCTCATGGGCCGAGATCCTTATCATAGCGGAGAGAAAGCTGCATCAATAGGGTGTGAAAGATGCGTGGCAGCATTTCGCTGCCCGCGGCTGGTTATTTCCTTACTGCGTGAAAGATTTGCGAATGGTTGCCATCTAGCAGGAGGTGGGGCCTGCCAATACTTTTAGAAAATAAAAGAAAGTCAACGGAAACATTTCATAGCCCGCGGTTGCTTATTTCATCCCTTCATGAAAAACTTGTGATACACCACCACGTAGCAAGATGTAGGTCCCTCTGACAATCTTTAGAAGTGATGGCCCCCGCAGAAGTTTTTCACAACCCACACGAAGCCTTTAAGGAAATAAGAGATAAAACCCTCTACAAGTGCGACACGTGGACGCCTAGCGTAGCCTCTTAGGACCCGAAAGAGAAGTCGTTGCCCGAAGTTGCTAAGAGGAGATGTGCAAAGTGGTAGATCAAAACTCGATAGAAAGCTGATTAAACTCGGCGACGCACAGGCTGGTGCACACATATTTATAAAAGAAACCCGAAGGGAGCTGTTTGAATATTTATTTTAACAACTTTTGGTGACTATCAGGTGCATTTCGGATAAGGAACAGAGAACCCAAAAACTCTCTAGTTCTGTAGACCAGAGCTTTATCCATAGGGAAAATGGAGTCAGAGTTTGGAAAGAGCAGCTTGCAAAGGTGACCATTCACTTTTGGATGGCTTTGCCATGCTGCACAAATTTTCTTGTGCCCCGCGGAGATCAATAGCTTCCTTGTGAGACAACACCTCAGGTAGGCCGGCGCCTGCTTGGATATGGAAAAATAGCTGTGAGAGTGGATGAATGATCGCCTCAATGTCGGCTGTCGTTGGGGAGCTGTCGAACTCCCTGAATGCCTCCGGGTCATTTTCCTTCTGCTCAATAACCTCAACAATCTGTGTAGTTGTGACAATGGAGCCATCCTCGAGGAATGGGGATGGCAGCCCCAGCTTGCCTAGCTTGGAGAAAAACTTCCCCGTATGTCATCTAGCGCCTTGCTTAGAAAAGTTGCGGCTGCCTTTGTGCACTGGAAAGCAGAGTGACAATGAATGAATTTAATGGCTATTCGAGCAGCAGTGTCCTGATCTTCGATACCCGCCCTAGCTAGGATTTCGTCTGAGACAGAGTATAGCTTATTGACCAAGTCCCTTGCCTCAGGAACCTTCTCCAGGATGAAATGTGGGAACTACTCAATTGTGTCGTGGGCTTCTTGATTGAGCCTTGATGCCTTGTCAATAAATTAGAGGGTAGGCTGCAGTGTTAGGCAAAAGGTCTTGACTTTCTCCCAGTGAGAAATGTATAATTGTTTAACCAGTGGAATGACATCAAGTTGGACAAGGGTAGGCAACAGAGAGGCTTTAAGCGAAGAAATCTCCGCATCTCTTGAAATAAGGGCCTCGGCCAATTCTGCCTTCATTTTTTCGGACGCCAGTTGCTCCGCATAGTTGCTCATTTCTTTGTTCCAATTTTGCTCTGCTCAGGAGTGGTTCGTTGATTGCTCTTTGAGAGAAGCCTTTGTCTCTCAGAACTCTTCCTCCAGTTTAGCTTTCAGGCATTTAAATTCGGCCTCCTTCTCTTGTACTATTTGCTCATACTGCTCTTGTAATCATTTCAACTCCGCATCCTTTTGTGTTATCCCCTGACTATACTCAAGGTGGACGCGTTCAAGCGCCTCCTCCTTTAACTGTAGGCTTTGTCACGCTGCTTGGTTCTGGCTCTGCAGTTCTTTTATTAAGCCTGGGTCAGCAATCTAGGTCTTCGCAATTTTGCCCTGAAGTCTGTTCCTCTCATTTTCTGCTGTCAGTGCCCTTTCAGTCATTTGGGCAATATCTGCCTCCAAGGATTTCTCCTTTGTTTTCAGAAAACTCACCCTTTCCTTGGCTGCCCTGAGCTGCTCATACTTCTTCTTTAACTGACGACTAGTTTTGAGGAAGTCAGAAGTGACCACTCGTTGCGTTTCCTCTATGATTTTGACTTTATCTTGTGGCCGGGCTACTTTCATGTCGAGTCCGACATCATATATCTCATAATATTTAGGTTGCATTTCTCCCCGAAGCTTGCTTATCCTTGGGTACATGGTTGCAAATTTTAATTCTTGTCGGACTTCATCATACGAAGTTTTTACTCTTGGTTCGGCGGAAGAATTGTCATCCTTTGCCTTGCGTTGCCTCATTCTATTTGCGCGTGCCTCTTTTCCACAATCTATCTGTACTATGAATTCGACTGGTGATGAAACTAGCCCACCTGCAAAAGGAACACCAAAAGACAGGGCATAGGGATAGGTAACTGTCATAGGCGCACACATTTTCTTTTTCTGGAGAGTGACTGTTTGTGGAGAAAAGTGTGACACGTTCCATAGTTTTTCCTAAGAACTATCACCCGGGCTAGGCATTTGTAGCAGCTGAATCAGAGGTTCAGCCGTAAGGCTCATTGGCCAAAAAAAGGGAGTTGCTAATGGGGTGTTAGCTTGTTGCAATGGAAGGGGATTTGTAAGCATAGCGGAAAAATAATGGGCACCAACAGGGGGTACGTTCTCTGAAAGTGAGGCAAGGAAAGTCTGGGCGGTAGCTGTAGGCGTGAGCACACTTGAAGGAGTAATTACAAGCGGGTGGGCCTACGAAAGCTGGGTGAATCCAACTGAATAAGTTGGACCGAAAGCAGAAGGTAGAGGGCTCGGACTTATGACAGGAGTTGCTAGTGAAGTAGGGGCAGATACGAAAGAATGAGATGCAAGAGAAGAAGGAGCGAAATGTACCTGTTGATTGGTCAGCGATGGTTTTAGGATCGTCCACAACTCACCCGCAAACTCTGGAATTTGGCTAGCAGTGGCTGTTTCTCCTCCGGCGGGTTCATGTGAAACCCCTCCGATAATATTTTCGTACGCTATTTTTTCGTAGGCAGACACTCACTACCTTTGGTAGCCGAACACATCTGTTGAGGCATTAGCCTGGCTGGTTTAGCGGCCCAAGTGAGTGTATGCAAGCCTCTTGATATATTAAAATATACATTAATGGCCACATAGGCGGCATGCCCGGAGACCTTGCCCCCTTGCGCTGAAGAGGATGATACCATCGCTTCTTCTTCATGCTCTTCAGATTCCTCCCCCTCTTCGCTCCCATCAACACTAGAGCTCGGGCTAGGGTGGCCTTCTTTCCACCATCTGTCAAATTCTTGGTCGTTCTTTAGCTGATTGTAGGGAGTATCCAATTGTGCTACTTCCTGGCGATATTTCTAGAAAGTTTTTATTTTTTTATCACTCTATCCCTCACCCTTCTTCAACTTGTTATACATGCTGCGGTCCATGGAAAAATTGTCTCTGGCCATAGCCACAAGAAAGTAGAACTTGTGCCATGGGCCTTTAGTGTCCGGTGTAGGGATTTGTGCTAATTCCACAAAATCTTCCTCTCTATCCGTCCGCGGATTAAGCCGTTTTTCGCAGTATGATCGAGAAACATGGGTAAATTTCATATGTGGCTCTGGTAAGTCATTGAAAGGGTTGTATTCCCACTTATCATTTATCAGTACCAACCCTAGATGTGCCAGCTTCTCTTCTAACAACTTGTGCCATTATTTTTTAATCAGAGTTACTGACTTGAAACTCTTCGGACAAGTGAAGAATCCCTTCTTCTTGACCCTTCCGCTGCTACAGAAAGTGAAATCAATGACACACACCTGACAGAAAATTTTCAGCGCAAGCACTCTATCTGTGATGCAAGCCGGGAACAGGAAAGGTTTGCCAGTAAAGCCCCGCATTCAGAGGATTGTAAAATCCCTGCCTAAGAACCAGTCACAAGCAGGGGTATAACTCTGCATAAATCTGATCTGCTCTTTGGTGAGCCGGACAATATCACCCTCTCTGATTAAATCATTCAAAACTGGGGATATAAAATAGTCCACGAACGCATAATAGTCATATGATGCGGAAAGGAAAGGCGTCCATGTAGACACTGACTTTCTTTTATTCTGCTAATCAAAAATTGATAGCGGAAGAAATCGGGTGAAAAAATCTGAATTTTGATGCAGAAACATGTGGACCAGGTAGGAAAGAAACCTAAACTTCTTCTCCACCTGATAATTCTCAATTTGTTGTTTCATTTCTTCAATCATGAACTCAGCGAAATCATACCAGAAAAGTTCATGCTGCTTGCAAAATTGTATTGCCGGTCCCAGCTGAAAGCTTTCTATCTTCTCATCAGAGTCTCGTCTGCAAACAAATGCTAGCATAGATATGGCATCCTGGAGATCATTGGGGAATGCGCCATGTGATAATGGGATACTTGGCACTTTAGCGCCTGAGACACCTTTCCTATTAGTCTCTTCTAACAAGAAATTAGAGCCAATTTTCGTCTTCCGCTATATTTTTTCTCCCTTGCTCGGGCGAAAAGGTTCAATGGTCTCCTTCCTTTTACTCAGATCTGGGATACATAGCATGTGCCAGATGGCCTCTAGGCTGATATGAACCCTTAAATTGTGGCCTTCAATGTAGTGGGTATTTGGATTATAGTGCTAAATAGCAGCATCAACCACTTCTGGGAAATAGTGCACCAATGAGACCATGTATTGTGGGAGACCACTATACCAGACTCTGCTTGTCATGGCTTGGTCCGCTTGTGGTGTTGATAACCTGGCACAAGCTGCCTCTCTAAGGGATTTAGGGTTCTTCGAAAACTTTGGGTCATAGATATTGTTCCATTCTTCTTCAACCTTTTTCTGGTTACTCCATTCCTTGGGTCTATCCAGCTCTTCCGTGTGGGCTCTTCTCGTCTTCACAGGTATACCAGGTATGGCGTATGCTACATCCTCATAGACATATACCTCAACTGAGGAATGCATAGCCGTGAATAGCTCCTGGCTAATTTCCTCCTGCATTGGCTGAGTTGAAGACTCCGACATTTTCTTCTCTGAAGATTTTGTAAGCTCCTGGCCTGTGACTATGCTTACTTCGGACAAACAGACAGAAAACAACTCCACACTTCTCCTTGTGTTTATAAAAATACTTTGAAATATTAAGCCTTTTCATGCAATAATAACAACTTTTCCCAAGGTGGTAGGTGAAAACAAGCCTTTTGCATTTAATTCGGCATGTACCATTAATCCTGCAACTCGTGCAAGATGAACTGATTGCTATTCCGAGGCGGCCGGATTTCATCATTACATTTGGACGATTGTGTGATACGCCCTGATCTCCTTGGAACTTGAGCCTGCACCTAGCTTGCTAACCCTGTGTTAGCATGCGCTGGCAATTAATATCTCAGTCGGAATGATTACACCAGACAAACGATCACTGCCTAAAAAGATATGAGTATTTCCTTAGGCCTTGGGACGCGCATAAGAGATGACACAATAGCCTATGACCATACGTCCTCCCACCAACAAGCACCACTTTTTTAAAACTAATTAATCAACTTCATTTAATTAAGCATGCATCAAGCCATGCTATCACAGATGCAACTGGCCAAAAAGTGTGAACAAACGCAGGCTTGTCTTTCAAGATAATAGCTAGCATAACATCACGTTTCTTGGAGGCGGATCAACATGTGTCTTGTCAATTTTTCTATAAATAGGCCAGTAGCAGAGAGAGCAAAACATACTTAGCATTTAAGAGGTGATAGGTCAGTAGCAGAGTGCTAAGCAAGTCCTGTCATAGGTTAGGTGGTGAACAAATTCGGCATTAACTTAGAATCCTAGGGACAGTGTTAGGAAAAATGGATACCCCAATTTGTCTAACCTTGTATAAATCACAGACGACATTTCTAGGTGAGATTTCAACTAGGAGGCTGAAAAGGATGATGAAGAACAAGCATTCGCTGGTTCTGGTAGCCATTAAGTGGGTCCTAGGCAAGGATTGCGTAGAATACGAGGATAAGTATAGGGTAAATACCAACGTGTGCTCTCACTTTGTAGCATCCATGTTGGACATTTACGTTCCCCGACCACTTATCCTGAAGATGGTTAAAGAAATATTCCCGAATAAATACCTGAATGGGCTTGGTGAGGTCGTTGTATATGTTGCATATGGGATAGGCCTACCAACAGCTAGTGACCTACATCGCTTTATTGAGGAAGAAGCTGTCGTCGTTTGGCTGCCATTTCTCAGTGGATTCCACCTGCAGACCCGTGACCAGCACCAACAGAGGGTTACTCAGGCCCTACACTTCTTGTTTTAGAGTTACAACGTGATACCTTTGTATGACGTAGACTGGTACACTGACTTTAGGAACCTGGTGTTTCCACTACCACTGGCGGTTGCGCCAAATGATGCTACCAATGCCGCTAAGGAGCCCGTGGACGAGGAAGAAGTGGACGCTGCAATGAATGCGTCGATTATTTCTAGTCATGCCTTCGGATAAACAACCCCTTTGCCTACTTGTTCAAAATGTAACTCTCCTACTTTAGATAAGCCTGATAAAAGGCTATCGTATATAATATACCCTGATACTTGTATATTTGAAAATTGGCCTCCTAGCAATTTTGTAACCAAAGGACATATATATAAATATATATTTCCCATTTTAAGGAAAATCCATGCTCTTTTTGCTTTTGTATTTAAAATTTTATGGGTTTGCAAGTTTTATGTGCTATTTCTCCGTGCATGAGTGTATTTTGTGTAAAGCAACTCTAGTGTGTTACCTGCCAATGATAATGAGTAATTACAGAATGACAACTGATTTTAGGAAAAAGAAACGGCCAAACAACAGAAATGAAAAGAAAAGCGCTATTTACATATGTACAAAGTAGAGCTCAATGCCTTAATGAAACAACTTAAGATGAATCCCATTGATCAGGATTCCTAACGGTTCCTATTCCATATTCTCTAGCTCAAAAGCGTTGTGCTGTTTGTAGCAAATGATTTTAAAGGGTCCCTCCCATAGGCTATCAAATTTATCGTGTTGACCTGGCTTTGCAGCCCTGTTATCATAATTTAGCACTAAATCTCCACTTTTTAGACCCTGGTCGGAAGCCTTCTTGTCAAACCATCATTTGACCACCTGTTGACGACTTGTCATTGCTATTAGGGAATTCTCCCTTTTTTCTTGTACTTCCAACAGTTCGGCGAGCCGAACCTCTATGGCTTCATTTTGTTCTATCTTAAGGGATTTTAATAACTGTATTGCTGGGATCTCCATAGAGATAGGTAACAACGCCTCCTTCCCATATACCAGCTCATAAGGCGAAGTCTTAAGGACTTGCTTAGGAGTTATGCGGTTTGCCTAGAGGGATTTTCAGAGATTTTTATGCCATTCCCTCTGGTGCTCTGAGCCAACTTTTTTTAGGAGTCAGACTAAGCTTTTGCTTGTTGACTCGGCTAGACCATTTCCTTATGGATAATAGTTTGATGATGTTTTAAGGAATATGCCATTCTTTAATGCAAAGTGACATACCTACCTAGAAATGCTCTGGCATTGTTCGAAATGATCATTTTTGGAGGGTCGAACCTTGTCACCAGTGCTTCGAAAAAATTTACAATCTCTGTTTCTATTGCACTTTTAAGGGGAATAGCTTCTGTCCACCTTGTGAAGTAGTCTGTAGTGGTTAGAATCCACTTATGTCCGGTGCTAGAAACTAGGTTGATCATTCCAATGAAGTCCAGGCTCCATTGTGCAAATGGTTCGTCCGCTACTATAGGTCTGAAGGGCATTGCTGAATTATTCCTTCTTTCAGAGAAGAACTGACATTTTTTACAAGCCCTCACCAGAGAGTGGGAGTCACTGAAAAGTGTAGGACATTGATGGTGGTTGTTTTTGCAGAGAAATGTCCACCTTCGTTGCTATTATGGAATGTGTCGAGGATCCTCTGCGCCTCCCCTGAAGTAACACATCGCAGGAGCACACCATTGAAATTTATTTTGAAAAGGACTCCTTCTATTAGCGTATATCCACAATTCTGAAGCCGGTAATACCTTCTTTTTTGGGATGAGAGGCCTGGCGGATACCTTCCGGTTTGCATGAAGTTCATTCTATCATTCAGCCAATCGTCTTCCGATCCCGATCCATTTATCAGGACGTGCTCTGGCTGTTCCTCCTTGGCAGGTACCTCCTCGTTCTGTGCCATATAATCACACAGTCCTCTGTCTTTAATAGTCTTAGTAGGCCTGACCTTGATGTCATACTCCAGGATTTTGGTAATCCAATTAGCCCTTTTTTCTGTGATCTCTCCTTCCATGATGTATTTACGCACACTAGAATGTGTGACATATACTAGAACTTTGTTGTAGGAAATTAGATGGTGGAACTTTTTAAGTCCCTTTACTAGAGCAAAGGCCTATCTTTCAATGAAGTTATAATTCGCCTCATATTATTTTAGGGTTCAGGAATAGAACGCCACTGGATGCTCTCCCTTTCCTTCACTATCCTTTTGAGTTAGAATAGTAGCGATACTGGACTTGCTATTGAAGGCATACATTATAAAATATTCGCATTGGTCTGGATTAATCAGCACTGGGGCTGTGGAGATCGCTTCCTTGACCTTTTCAAAAGCCTCCCAAGCTTCCGTTTTCCATTTGAAAGCTCAATCCTTTTTTAGCATTTGGGTGATCGGCCTAATCATCCTTGCGAAATCAGAAATAAATTTGTTGACGAAATTTACTTTGCCCAAAAAAGACTAGACACCTTTCTTATTTACCAGAAGGGGAAGCTCCTTGATAGCCTTTACTTGTTCAGGGTCAATTGAAATACCTTGTTTAGACACAACATGCCCCAATAGCTTACCCTGTAGTACTTCAAATACACATTTCTTTGGATTCATGGAAACCCCGAACTACTGGCACTTTTGAAAAACTAATTCTAAATGATCAAAATGATCATCCTTACATTTAGAGAATATAGTAAGGTCATCCAAATAGATTAGAATAAACTTATTGATCAGTTCGTTGAATGTGACATCCATTGCCCTCTGAAAAGTTGCCCCTGCATTGGATAAACCAAAATGCATTTTAGCATATGCAAATGCTCCCCACTTGGTGGTGAACGTAGTCTTGTGTTGATCTTCTTCTTTGACTCGAATCTGGCTATAGCCAGAGAAGCCATCCAGCAGAGAACATTTCTGATCCTGCGACAGTTTGTAGGATTGAATCCATAGAAGGCAACAGATAGTGATCCTTCATAGATGCTCTGTTCAGGTCTCGGAAGTCCACACATAAGTGGATATCACCATTCTTCTTTCAGACTGGTACCATATTTGATACTCAAGTACTATATTTGATTGGGAAGACAATACGTGAATCAATGAGCTTGGTTAACTCTTGTGCCATTAGGGCTTCAACTTTAGGGTTGACTGGCCTCTGTTTCTGTCAGACTGGTTTCACACCTTCTATTAGCTCAATAGTGTGTTGAATGATGCCAGGATCGTAACCCTCCAGATCATCATAGGACCAGGTTACTACTCCATATTTTTCGCAGAAACTGATAAGCCTTTCTTTTTCTCGATGTGGGACATCTCTCCCGACCCGAAGATTCCTACCATCGGAGACTCGAAGGTCCTCATAATCACTTTTGTCTGCTACGAACTTTCACTTATCATTTCGGGTGTCATTACAATCAAATTTTTTTTCGAGAGTAACCAATCCTTTCAAAAGTTTATTTGATTTGAGCTGCATAATCTGTCCTTCATAGGCTTCGGCGATCTTTGGTTGAAGCTGATCAGCAAATTCTCCTGAGTGCTGGATAAATGAAGCGATGTGTTCATCGCTTTCAAAGACTTGCCAACTCTGATCATTATCAGGGATTGCTGGTCGGACAAGCACCCGTATTGAATATTCATTCCGAAGCAAGTCGAAGACAGGATCAAACTGAGCACCAATCACCGCCATATGATCTGCATCACTATTCTGCCTTCAGGGAATGGTCCGAATGTTGAAAGCTTCAAAACCCTCAAACAGGTCCCAGATTCAATGCCGGTAGGATCTCATGCGGACATTCTTTGCTGCAGAAATTCCTTGGACCTGATTAACTACTAGTTCAGAATCTCCGAACACAACCAATTTCTTAATACCCATCCATTCTGCAAGGCTTAATCCCTGGACTAACCCTTCATATTCAGCCTCATTGTTTGAACAGGCGAATTGAAAATGAAAAGACCTCAACAAATTTTCATTTTGTGGGGTTATTAGACATACCCGGCTCCAGCACCTACTTTGCTTCTTGCTCCGTCGAAATACAATGTCCATAGCTCATTTGCTTGGTTACTGTCGGATTCTTTGGTGACCCTTGGAAGCACCTGGTCTTCGTCATAAATAACATATGTGCCCAATCCCATAGCATGATAATTATTGAAAGGGTAATTGTTTATGTGTTCACTCAACAGAGCATCTTCCTTATCATTTTGGTCTCCAATCACCTCTTCTTCGTCTAGCATTTCAATGCTATACATTTCCTTCTTGGTGATAGAGGTATGCGTAGCTTCAAAATTGATCAGGGCCTCATCCACCACATGTTCAGAATGTAGAGCCTCTGATTCTATCTTCATTTTTGCCCCATGCTTGGTCCTAAGTATCAGATGTGACTAATCTAAAGACAAATATCCGCCTACCTTTGAAGTAAATTCTCGGGATAGACAAAGACCAAACATAGGAGGAACATCTATGATCACCGTATCTTGAGGGACTGTGATACTGGGGCAGGAAAATAGAGTTAAAGTAAGCGCTTTGATGACACCTACAGTATCAACTTTATTTCTATCGAGCTACATCACTCCCTTCTTCATAGGTTCGTAGTTGAGTCCCAGAGCTTTGGCTATTAGTTTTGGCATAACAGTTGTACTAGCGCCATAATCAATCATAGCATTATGTAATAGTTTCTTTCCTATAATGAGAGTTAAGAAAAAGGGCTAAGGTTTCGACCCACTTCTGTCCTCAGCATGGGATTCCCTCGCTTGGTCTATAAGAACCTTAGCTGGTGGCATTTGATAAACTGCCTCTATATTGACAGACGACTTTGTTGGTGCTGAGTTGATTTCTTGCTGAAGTGATCCGGTGGACATTTTTTTTAGTGAAAATTGAAGTGTCTCATTTTTCTCCAAAATCTACACCATCAAAAAGAGCTCAGCGTCCTGATTCCAACGCAACTCGAACGGAGCGAAAAGGAGTTCGTTTGTGCAAGTTATGGCTAGTCAAACCTCAGGTCAAATTGGGATTAGGACCGTCCAGAAGGTAAAAAAATTGTTCATCTCAGAAATCGATGGAACCAATGTCATCGCGAAGAGCTTGTCGAGACAATTCCGACGATGTTCGTTTCGTCGAAATCCGACATCGTATGCTCAACTTATCAGCGGTCAAAGTTTGCAGTTGACTTGTTGAGGTGGACCATATGGATGCTGACGTCAGCAGTCAGTCCGTACTGTACGGAATACAGCGGATGAATTTGGGCGTAACACGTGGCGGCAGAGTCATTGTACGGACCCAATTGGATTGTGACACGTGTCCTTCCGTACACACAATCAGCATCGACGTGGCAGTACAGTTGGCAGTGAGTCAGCGCACAGTCAGCCACATCAGTGACGTCGTCAACAGTCCAGTCAGCAGGTCAAGCGAATCGGATTTGGACACGTGGTGTGATGAGTTGGCAGACAATACAGACCAGTGGCAGACACGTAGGCATCTGAGTCAATGAGCACATCGGCTTGTATCATTGGACACGTCGGCTCCAAGTAATGGAAGAATAGCCAGTGATTTTGTGCCACGTGGCACAGGCACCACCTTATCTCTCGGGCTAAAGTGGTTTGTTTAGCCGTTGGAAAAATATGCACAGTGGGGGGTTTTGAACCGCTTACCTTCCACACGCAAGACATTACCTCCACCGTTGGGCTGCAATTTTCGCGTTTACCTATATGCGTTGGCCGATTATTTTTGTTATATGTTTGTTGGAATTTGTTAAATAAAAACGGTGGCCGACGGTTTGAACCCATAACCACTGGCCCAACAAAAACATAAGCCACCGATGCACCAACGCATAGCGCTTAGTATAGTATGGAGCTCTGTGTATTTTGTTAAGTTCGCCATACCGAATGCCTTAAAATAATACTATTCTCCTAAATTTATAGAAATTAAACAAACAAGAATCCTTTTTAAGGATTAAATGTAACAAATGGAGATAGTTTGAGCTGAATAAGGATAATAAGGGAGATTATCCTAATTCTTTTTATGTAATTAGGGGATATTTTGAAGATTTTTATGTGTAAAAGGGAGATTGTTAAATATTTTATGTATTTTTGGAGAGATAAGGGGAATATTGTAAAATATTTTGGTTAAGGCCAATTTGAGTTAATTTTATGTATAAAAAGGGGGTGTGAGGTGAGAGTGGAATCAAGTTTTCTTTCAGGTGACGAAGTCTTGAAGCTGTGGAGATAATCGAAAGAGAGGTCTTGTAGAGATTCCATTCTTGCACGTCAGAGCGCTGTTATGCTGCCGAAGTGCTTGGAGAATGATTGTGGTGCTTTGTAATTGATTTTGGAGTTAATCGGATCGGTCTCTCTATTGGAGTGGACCCGGAGACGTAGTCACTTTCGTGACGAACTCCGTTATCAAACGTTGTTTGCACTTCTCTTCTCTCTCTTTCTGTCTCTCATTTCCTTCCTTTCTGTTAAATCACCTTGTTATTACTTTCATTCTGTTATTTCCTTAAGTTAATTTTGATTTAATTGACTTGAAATAATCATTGTAAAAGCATTGTAAAAATTAAGCATTTAAATACTGCAATCTAGTCTAGATCCTATACAGATCAAGTTGGTATCAGAGCGCAGTTTGACTATTATTGCAGTTATTTGTTTTTGAATGCTAACGAGATCCAGGATTCAAAAGGGTGAAGGCAAGCTCGAAGAATTTGATCCTGAGATCAGGATGCGAAGAACATTTCCAAAGATGTCAGTTTCTGGAATGGAGGTTCCTGAAGAGATCAGTGAGCAGGAGTTTCGAAGAGCATTCCTTGAGATGAAGGCTAAGGTGGACATTCTTTTTCAGGAGAGACAAGAACAGAAGGAACGTGAAGAAGGTTCGTCGAAGCAAGAAGATCGCAAAGACAAGAAAGAGGAACAACATGGAGATGGTGGCAAGAAACCAGATCATCCCTTTTCTTCTTCTCCTCCCTCTTCTCCTTCTCCTTCTTCTCCCTCTTCTCGTCATTCTATTTCTTCTAATCCTTTCAAGAGTGGGTATAAGCCTAAAATTAAGCTGGATGTAAAATTTGATTTACCAAAGTATTGTGGAGAACTTAATGCTGAAAAATTGGATGATTGGATTCAACAAATTGAGGTCTATTGTAGAGTCCAGAACCTATTTGATGATGTTGATAGGATCCAATTAGCTACTCTTCGTTTAGGAGGTACAGCCTTAACTTGGTGGGAGAGTAAGTCTAAGGCAGAAGTTTCACTTCATGGTAGAGTCAGTTTAACTTGGGCAGAATTTATTAAAGCACTTAAGAAGCAATTTTATCCCTTAGGACATATGCAACAGTTAATGATGGACTGGCAAATGTTTAGGCAAGGGAAAGGTCAAACTGTCCAAGAGTACACCCATGAATTTAGGAAGAATGCTATTGCTTTGAATGTTCCTTTGTACACCCAGGACACATTGTTGATGTACATAGGAGGTTTGCATTCCTACCTTAGGCATTCCATTTTGGTATTGAACCCTTGTAATTTAGATGAAGTGTCTGTTCAAGCTACACACTTAGAGTCAAGGGGTAAAGGATCTTTCATTGACAAGTTTGATAATGATGTAAAGAAATCTTCCAAGAATGCAGAGACAGGGAAAGGAAAGAAGGCAGCTACATTCAAGAAGGATGAGAAACTTTCTTGTTCTCATTGTGACAGGAAAGGTCATGATGAAGAACACTGTTGGAAATTGCATCCCGAATTGAAGCCTAAGTGGGCTCAAAGACGTAATCAGAAACAGAAGGGTAAGGACAAATCCACAAATGTTGTTATGGATCTTGGTTCAGATTCAGATGATGAGACTAAGATAAAAGCGATGGGTCTAAAAGGTAAAGCTCTTATTTCTGGTGTCTCTGTTGCTAGTTGTGCTTCTACTTCTACAGTTAATGATTTCTCTGAAGATGTAAAAAGGAATGAGCTGTTTCATTTAAGGGTTATTGCTAAGAATAGTAAAATCAATGCACTCATAGATAGTGGTTCTCAAGTGAATTTAATTTCAGAAAGTGTTGTAAGGAACTTGGGATTAAAAACTACACCACATAAGAGACCTTATCCACTAGGCTGGATTTGTGAAAATGATAAGTTGCAAGTAACAAAACAATGCACCTTAAGGTTCGCAATCACTAGTAAATTTGTGGATAAAGTACAATTTGATGTAGTTCCACTGGATATCTATGGGGTAGTGCTTGGAAGCCCTTATCTTTATGACAGAAAAGCTATTTTCTACAGGGAAAAGAATCATTATCACTTGTTTAAAGATGGCGTTCAGTACATTGTACATTCTCACAAGATTAAGACTGATCATTCTTTTGCAAATACAGGGCAGTTAAAGAGGGTAATTAATGCAAGTAAAGAGTTAACTCTTATGTCTGTCAGTACAGGTGGTTCTACACTTGAACTTGGAGTAGCTAACCAGGGTCAGATGTTGCAGGATGCACTTGCAGTACAGCATGAGAAAAGGATGCTTGAAAGCATTGATGAATCCTTGGGTATAAATGTTCCTGTTGTAAAGGATCGATATCATGTTGACTTATTTTCTTTCATTTCTGCATTATTGTTCAGCTTGATGCTAGTCAATTTTTGTTGGTTAGTGGCTACGACATTTGATGTAGATGTTTATGGAAGTGATAAAGTTATGTTTATGTTCAACAATATTGTTGCAGTCTTCATTGTGCTTGTGAGTCAGGTATTCAGATGTACAGAAGATACAGGACAAGTGGGGAGGCCAAGTCCTCACTTATTGTCAGAGTAAATGCCACTTTTGGAGGTCTAAAAGGTCTTCAGTGGGGAGGCCTGATCCGGTGGACATTTTTTCCAGTGAAAATTGAAGTGTCTCATTTTTCTCCAAAATATACACCATTAGAAAGAGCTCAGTGTCCTGATTCCAACGCAACTCGAACGGAGCGAAAAGGAGTCCGTTTGTGCAAGTTATGGCCAGTCAAACCTCGGGTCAAACTGGGATCAAGACCGTCCAGAAGGTGAAAAAAATTGATCATCTCAGAAATTGATGGAACCAGTGTCATCGCGAAGAGCTTGTCGAGACAATTCTGATGGTGTTCGTTTCATCGAAATCCGACATCGTATGCTCAACTTATCAGCGGTCAAAGTTTGCAGTTGACTTGTTGAGGTGGACCGTACGGATGCTGACGTCAGCAGTCAGTCCGTATTGTACGGAATACAGCGGATGAATTTGGGCGTAACACGTGGTGGCAGAGTCATTGTACGGACCCAATTGGATTGTGACACGTGTCCTTCTGTACACACAATCAGCATCGACGTGGCAGTACAGTTGGCAGTGAGTCAGCGCGCAGTCAGCCACATCAGCGACGTCGTCAGCAGTCCAGTCAGCAGGTCAGGCGAATCGGATTTGGACACATGGCATGATGAGTTGGCAGACAATACAGACCAGTGGCAGACACGTAGGCATCTGAGTCAATGAGCACATCGGCTTGTATCATTGGACACGTCGGCTCCAAGTAATGGAAGAATAGCCAGTGATTTTGTGCCACGTGGCGTAGGCACCACCTTATCTCCCGGGCTTCGGTGGTTTGTTTAGCCGTTGGAAAAATATGCGCAGTGGGGGGTTTTGAACCGCTTACCTTCCACACGCAAGACATTACCTCCACCGTTGGGCCGCAATTTTCGCGTTTACCTATATGCGTTGGCCGATTGTTTTTGTTATATGTTTGTTGGAATTTGTTAAATAAAAACGGTGGCCGACGGTTTGAACCCATAATCGCCGGCCCAACAAAAACATAAGCCACCAATGCACCAACGCATAGCGCTTAGTATATTATAGAGCTCTGTGTATTTTGTTAAGTTCGCCATACCGAATGCCTTAAAATAATACTATTCTCCTAAATTTATAGAAATTAAACAAACAAGAATCCTTTTTAAGGATTAAATGTAACAAATGGAGATAGTTTGAGCCGAATAAGGATAATAAGGGAGATTATCCTAATTCTTTTTATGTAATTAGGGGATATTTTGAAGATTTTTATGTGTAAAAGGGAGATTGTTAAATATTTTATGTATTTTTGGAGAGATAAGGGGAATATTGTAAAATCTTTTGGTTAAGGCCAATTTGAGTTAATTTTATGTATAAAAAGGGGGTGTGAGGTGAGAGTGGAATCAAGTTTTCTTTCAGGTGACGAAGTCTTGAAGCTAGGAGATAATCGAAAGAGAGGTCTTGTAGAGATTCCATTCTTGCACGTCAGAGCGCTGTTATGCTGCCGAAGTGCTTGGAGAATGATTGTGGTGCTTTGTAATTGATTTTGGAGTTAATCAGATCGGTCTCTCTATTGGAGTGGACCCGGAGACGTAGTCACTTTCGTGACGAACTCCGTTATCAAACGTTGTTTGCACTTCTCTTCTTCTCTCTCTTTCTGTCTCTCATTTCCTTCCTTTCTGTTAAATCACCTTGTTATTACTTTCATTCTGTTATTTCCTTAAGTTAATTTTGATTTAATTGACTTGAAATAATCATTGTAAAAGCATTGTAAAAGTTAAGCATTTAAATACTGCAATCTAGTCTAGATCCTATACAGATCATGAAGCGCCTTCTATAATATAGTCTTCTACTCCAGGATAGCTAGAATGTCCCATAAAGACACATTTGTAGATGATTTCTTCAATTGCTCCACCACATTGAAAAGTGGCAGACTTGGAGATTTCTTCTCCTTGCTTCTTGCTATAATAATTTCCTTCTGCGGTTGAGGAGGTGAAGGGACGGTTGATGCACTAGGAATTTGATCAGACACACCTTTGCGTTGCGGGCTATCCAGAAGTGAAACAACAGGCTCACCGGTGAATCTCCTCTTTGAGTGTGTGTTGTAGTCAGGCTGTACCTATGACGTTTTGGCTACAGATGTGTCATTAGCAAACACCATTTCCTCATCTTCCATCCAGGAGAAGAGTGCATGATCAGGAGCAATATCAGACTCTTGCTCTAAGGACATTCCTTGCATTTGCGTGGTAAGGACCACATTCTCCATTGCCGAGGCACATATGTATTATCTATTTTCTATTGTAGTACCTTGACTACGTTGCTCTGCTACCTTCTATTGTAAGTTGCCACACGAACAATTTCGGGGCATATGCGCATCGTTGCAGGGGAAGAACCATGGGTTAATGTCATCAATAAGATTGTTTTGTCTCACGGTTAATTCTCTACTTGAGCTTGGCGACGCACCTACCAGCAGTGTAGGCACCAGAACAATTTGGTTTATAGTCGGCGCTGGTGGATTAGTGCGAGACGCACTCTGATATTGATTTTGTTGGTAAGTAGACCACCCGCCTTGATAGTTTTGATATGCAGGCCATGGGGGCGTTGCTTGGTTCCGCTTGAGAGTTGTTATGTCATTTGCCATAGTTCGTAACATCTCTTTGAGGTCGCTTATTTCATCTTTGGAAGAACCCGATGTGGAAGCCAAGCTTTCAGGAGCGGCCAGATATGAGTACACCGACTGGGCAGTTGTTGGCGCACTAGTCGATGCGGCCTCTTGTGCAGAGGTTGATATTTTAGGAAATATCGGCATAATAGGTCAGGGAGGCAATTTTCCACAATCTATTAAATGATTCTCAGCTTTGATAGTGGTAGCATAAGCATCTGGTAGAGTGGCTCCTCCCAAAGACTTGATCATCACATAAATTTCAAGATTAATAGACTTCAGGTAAAATATGAATGCCAATTCCAGAGTTGGGTGGATAGTCATAGGAATCCTCTGCCAATTTGAGTGAAATCAGACATTGAAGTCCGTAAGAGCCTCCTGGGGGGCTCGTCTTATGACAGATAGCTGATGATATAGCGAAGAACGATCTCCGTCGTTTGAGAACCTCTCATAAAATGGGTCTCCAAGTTCATCCCAAGTGCGAATTGAATTAGGAGTCAACGTTCGGTACCAATCTAGGGCCTTGCCTTTGAAGGACGCGGCGAGGAGCCTCAGGGCTACATTTTGCGCTGTAATACCGTGTACCATACAAACATTCGCTACATCTTGTAAATGTTCTGCTGGTGTTTTTGTGTTGTCTCCAACAAATTTGGGAATAGCTTTTAGGGCCGAAACTCAGATAGCGCCCCAAACAGCTGGCGCTACCGGGGCTACCAGGGGACTTCTAGCATCCCATGCTACGTAGTTCCTATTTGCGGCCGGCAACATGGTGAGAGGAAAAGGTGGTGGGAATAGAACGGTTACCAACTAATTTGCGGCCTAGACTGTCCCTAATGGAGGTACTAGTAAACCTGGGTTACTTGTCGTCTGGGATCTAGTTACGGGCAGATGGCTCATACACCCTTCTATAAGGCAATTTCATTAATTCGAGTCCCACTGGGTGTGCTAGAAAAAGAACAAACTATTGACGCCAAAAATTGACAAGGTAACAGTGTCTTATGGGAAACTCAGTTCAAGGGGGACCCTTTGCACCAAACTGAGTGACCTCTGAATTTTAAAGAAGCTGACTTCTTCTATAATGGTTTTTGGAAAGGGAAAAAGGAACAGATATAATGAAGCAAAAACTAATCTAAGGTGATGCGCCAAAATTTGCTGATAGGCATGATAAATCACAGATTTAGGGGCCTGAATAGTGTTGTCGCATTCCAAAACGTTAGAGACTTAAAGCTATAGCATAAACAATTCATTTATTGACATAAAATAGCATTGCATACATCCTTACCACTAAGAAGAGTCATTAGACATGATTTAGGTAAGCAAGTTTGTATTCAAAATATAGAAGTTCCTTCAATATGAAATGTTTAGGACAGTATAGAGCACAGTTTACAGTTTAATCAAAACATGAAAAACAAAAAGGCCGAACAGTTGGCACAGTCTGAAAGTTTCTTGCAAGTAAAATAGTAAAAGAGGCCTGATGTCTCTTGCTAAAAACAATATGTTTTCTCTAAATTTTTTTGGACCCCTCTCTCATCGATGGAGAGAGTATATATAGTAGGAAAAGAAACCTCCCACCGCCTTGGAGGACTGTAACAGAAAAGATTCCCCAATCCCCTGCAATGATGCCTGAAACAGAAGATTCACTAGGCCGTTACAACGGTATTGAGCTAGAACACAGTATCCGGTCATCCAGGTGCAGGTGCATCCCTCGTAATGATGGTAGTGGTCCCAGCCAGGCTTGAAGCGACAAGTGTTATCCATCGCTTTGGATGACCATGATGAGCGGCACTCAAAAGCATCAACCCCCTCAGCCAGCCTATCGCCTGCTCCACAGATCAATCGTACGACACGTGGTAGCCTTTCGTTGCCTGCTCAAAACTTTCTCTCATTGCTGCCAAGAGATTGCGAAGATGCAACACGCATCTCATGGGCCAAGATCCTTATCATAGCGGAGAGAAAGCTGCATCAACAGGGTGTGAAAGACGCGTGGTAGCATTTCACTGCCTGCGGCTGGTTGTTTCCTTACTGCGTGAAAAATTTGCAAATGGTTGCCATCTAGCAGGAGTTGGGGCCCGTGAATACTTTTAGAAAATAAAAATAAGTCAGCGGAAGCATTTCGCAGCCCATGGTTGCTTATTTCATCCCTTCATGAAAAACTTGTGATACGCCGCCACGTAGCAAGATGTAGGTCCCTCTGACAATCTTTAGAAGTGATGGCCCCCGTAGAAGTCTTTTGCAACCTACACGAAGCCTTTAAGGAAATAAGAGATAAAACCCTCTGCAAGTGCGACACGTGGATGCCCAGCACAGCCTCTCAGGACCCGAAAGGGAAGCCGTTGCCCGAAGTTGCAAAGAAGAGATGCGCAAAGTGGTAGATCAAAAATTGATGGAAAGCCGACTAAACTCGATGACACACAGGCCAACACACACATATTTACAAAAGAAACCCGAAGGGAGCTGTTTGAATATTTATTTTAACACTTACCACTGAGCTAAAGGACATAAGACATCGTCCCATTGACAAATCAAAAATATTGTGCAAGACCTTATCGAGAGTCAAATAATCAAATTGGGTGGGTCACAATTTCCATCAAATGAAAACCATATCATTCATAAGAACCCATTGCAAGACCATGGTTCTAATAATGCTTCCATGTCAGGTACTAAGACAAACAATAATCAAGCCAATTACGCCCATGCCAATTATGACTATGCCGGTGGACCTACTATAAACAATGTACGAACTGACGATGAATACATCAACACCATGACAGTCAAATGAGCACCCAAATGCAATGCCACTACTCGAAGTGGCAAGGTCACCATAGCTGGTCCACCTCCCACTAGGTGACCTAAGATTACCATACCTAGTCCATCTCCTAGGCAATCACAACTCGCCTTGACCACAAAACAATGGCAACCTAAGAGTCAATTTAACCTTATCGACCAGCTTGGAAAAAATCTCGTGTAGATTTCCATACTTGAGCTGCTTTGCATCTCTCCCACGCATAAGGCTATCCTAGATAAAACCCTGCAAGAGTCATCCATCCCTAAGGATATTGATGTCAACCAATTTGAGACCATGGTGGGATACCTCACTACACCTCATCACGTCACCTTTTCTAATCAGGACTACTCATCACCCAAGACTAACCATAACGATGCATTACACATTGAAAATTTCATCCATAAGCACAAGGTCAGAAGAGTTTTAGTAGATGGCGGAGCAGGATTGAACATATGCTCCTTGAAATTGGTTAAGGCTCTAGGATTTTCTGATGTATGTATGGACCCTACAAAGAGTATAGTCATAAAAGCATATGATGACAAAGAATGTTCTTCACGAGGCGTTATTTCTCTTCCTATCAGAGTGGGACCAGTCATTGTGGATACAACTTGCAGGTCTTGGATCTAGAATTACCTTACAACATCTTGCTTGGCCATCCATGGATTCATGCCCTAAAAGCCGTACCCTCCACATATCACCAATGCTTAAAATTCTCATTTGACGACACATAAATCACCATATATGGAGGCCCCAATCCTTTTCAATATTGCACCAACTTATGGGGTATTTCTACAAACCGAGTGCCCATAAACCAAGAAGTTCCTGGCTCCTCTTCTTCTAAATACCTTGACCCATCCACACTCGCATCATCTTCCACATCCACTCTATCCATGTCTTCCACCACGCCACCATCTTCCACACTTCCTAAGGATGAACCCAATGTTAAGATCCAGGACCTAGGCTGTGGAGAATTCAAACTACATACAACACATAGCATCACAACAATACCCAAGTCTCCGAAGGTTTATGGTCGACCATGCTTTAGAATGGAACCCAAAGAAATTTTCAAAGTTCCACCAATAACGGTTTTCATAAAATGGGGAGACATGAGTAACGAGGACCTTGCTGATATTATAGGATGGCTCTATAAAGAAATGGATGACCTACCCCCATTACCAGTTAAGAAATATGGCAAGGGATATGACATAATGAAGGCTAAGGGCTACGATGGAACTAGTGGCCTAGGCAAAAATAAAACTAGACGAAGAGAGCCCATAGAATCTTTCAAATTACCAAAGTATCTTGGATTAGGGTTTGGATTGCCTGACAATGATGACCGACGTACCAGTGGAATTTTGAGTGAGCATGTGCATGCTTCAGAAAGTGTTGAGACTGCTAAGGAAACCTTTACTGAAACTGACTCCCAAGAGTGGGAATTTGGCTCCCAAATATCCTTAAGTGACTATTGCCTCAATGATTTGTTTCTTGAAATGGGGGAGCTTACCTTTGAACAATTTTTTTGGCAAACATTTAAAATCAATCGGGCACCAAATAGTCATAGTTCCATTTCCCTTCCCCATGACATACAAGACCCGCCACCTGAATCTAGTACCCAGCAATCGAATCCATCTGAATTTCCAGATAACGCTGACAACCATGACATTGAGTCCTTCACCCCTTACTTGGACAATGCATATGAAACAAGTGAAGGGGAATATTGGATAGAGTCCGATGTGGAATTGGATGATGATAATTTCATCTACAATATCTTTGAATTCGTTTGCATGCTTTTTGCATCCTCCCTTCAATTCACCAAAGCTGACGATGAAATTTCCCTAGTCTATCCACAATTAATCGATTGGGACCAACAAGGCCCGCTAGTCCTAGACACCTTTCAGAATGATGAGGCTATTGTAGAATTTATGGGATTACGTGAGGGCATACCCAGTGGTGATCACAAGGTAGGATTCGCCATTGACCTAGATTGTGCAGCCTACTTCGGCGAGACTTCTCCGTCCTCTAGTCACAAAATTAAAAATAAGAATAAAACAAAAAATGAAACGTCTTCAGGTGAAAAATGAAAGGCACCTTTTGATGAAAAAAAAGTAAAAACAAAGGATGTATTTGCGGGTGAAAACCTCTCGAAGGCATCCAAAGATGGAGGACTGGACTTTCTTCCTGTAACTCTAGAGAAATCAGCTATGCTCATAGAGGACACCATAGAAGACAACATATCAACAACAAAAGATCCCAAAATGGTCCTCTTTGTTGCATCCTTGACTAAAGAAGAGAGACCAAAGTTTCACAAGTTCTTTGCTGAACGTAAAGTCAACTTTTCATGGTCCTACATTGACATGCCAGGACTAGACCCAAAACTAGTTCTCCACCATCTGCCACTATTTACCAATGCCAAACCAGTTAAATAGAAGTTACGCAAAATGCATCCTCAGGTTGCTCTACTGGTCAAGGATGAGTTGAAGAAACTTCTAGATGCTGGGTTCATATGGTCTATTGATTATGTTGAATGGATATCTAACTTGGTGCCAGTAACAAAGCCAAATGGGATGATCTAAGTCTGCATAGATTTTAGAGACTTAAACAAGGCATGCCCAAAAGATGACTTTCCTTTGCCGAATATTGATATCATAGTTGACCTCATAGCAGGGTATGAGATACTGTCCCTTATGGATGGTTTCTCAGGCTACAATCAAATTCGCATTGCCCTAGAAGACCAGCATAAAACAACATTCACTTTGCCTTGGGGTACGTACTACTATAATGCCATGCCATTTGGTCTAAAAAATGTAGACACCACATATCAGAGGGCTATGACCACAATCTTTCATGACATGATGCACAAAATAATGGAAGATTTTGTAGATGACCTATTGGGTAAATTAGTAACAAGAAATGATCATCTGAAGGTGTTAGACACAATTTTCAAGAGACTAGAAGAATACAAAGTCTGACTGAATCCTATGAAATGTGTCTTTGGCATAACATTGGGTAAAATCTTGGGATACATAGTTTCTCGCAAAGGAATTGAAGTTGATCCAAAAAAAGTCAAAGCCATCATGGACATGCCTCCTCCCAGAGGAATAAGCGAACTGAGGACATTACAAAGTAGGGTACAATCTATCCAGTGCTTTATAGCACAATTGGATGACAAGTGCCAACCATTCCAATATCTTCTACACTAAGACATCCCCTTTGTGTGGACAAATAAATGCCAAGATTCCTTTCAACAAATAAGAGACTACTTACTATCACTGTCAGTCCTCATGCCACCCATTCATGAAAAACTATTGATTTTATACATTTCTGCCACTACTTCAGCACTGGGGGCATTACTAGCACAAAATGACCAAGAATATAAAGAAAGGGCCATACATTATATCAGTCAGACACTGGTTGGGTATGAACTGAATTACATATCAATTGAACGTGCTTTTCTAGCAGTTGTCTTTTCAGCTTAGAGGCTAAGACATTATATGGTGAGCCATCAAACAGAGTTGGTAGCCAAGATTGACTCCCTCAAATATCTATTGAGTCGTGCAAAATTGACAGGTCATCTGGAAAAATGGGTCATGATTCTAAGCGAATACGAAATTCAATATGTCAAAAGAAAAGCAATCAAAGGACAAGTGATTGTAGACCAATTGGAAAACATGCCTATACAAAGTGATCACCCCTTCGTGGTAGATTTCCCAGATGAATCAATATTCCATACAAAACCAAAGTCACCTTGGAGGCTATACTTTGACAGATCACATACCAATCATGGCTCAGGGGTAGGTATATTGTTTATCACCCCTCAAGGAGATTCCATTCCCAAATCTTTCCACATAGCTTTCCCATGCATAAATAACGTGGTAGAATATGAGGCACTGGTTATGGGACTTAGAATGGCAATAAAATGGAAAATCAAAGCATTGCATGTCTATGGGGATTCTGAGTTAGTCATCAACCAAGTTAATGATGACTATGACACAAAAGATGAAAAGCTAATGCCCTACAAATGGATGGTTGACAACTTCCAAACATACTTTCACATGGTGACTTTCGAGCAAGTTTTGAGAGCACAAAACAAGGAAGTAGATGCCATGGCTACAATAGGCTCTCTCCTCAACATTCCAAGCAATATGCCTCAGTTGGAATTCTTGATAGAACAAATATTGGTCCCCACCTATGATTGTAAGGAAAGCGAAGGTGCGGAAACAACTCTCCTAACATCAAAACCTCAGGGAGAATGCAAAGATACTTTTAAATTTTACAATTACAGTCCAATTAAGATACACTTGAAAGCAATAACATAAACAAAGAATATAACATACACACATGAACACCATATTTACGTGGGAAAACCCTTACGGGAGAAAAATTCACCACACCAAGAGAAGTCACTTTGTATTACAGTAATGAAGATTACATACAAAGATCAAACTTATCTTCTTGATGTCAAATTACAACAACATTCAATGATCAACCTTGTATAGTACATTCAGGTTACAATCATTCAGAATTGAATTCACTGATCACACATCAATCTATCATCCAACCATTCATCCAACTGTTCATCGAACCTTCTAACCAGAAAACATCTCCAATTCCTGAGTATATCCATGATGCCCCTGTCTGTCAAACTTCCTCTCAGTAATGGCCGCAATAGTCCAACTGCTAGCGGTTCCCATTCAGCTTCTCTGATTGATCATAGAATCACCATGTAGGATAGTCATCACTCAGTCAAAGGCATTCACAATGTATTCGCATGTCGGTGAGACACTAATCGTGTCTCCCTGATGCCACAAAACCTGACCGAAGTTACTGCCAAGAGTCCTGACCATCGACAAGAAATTATACCGAATTCACAAGTTGCATCGACATCAACATCCTCATCAGTGAGACTATCGTCATTTAGAAAGAGATCATATTAAAGTCCACAAGTCACGTAGACACCAATATTCCCTTTGGTGAGACTATCACTACTCACTAGGACATCACACTGATGTTCACAAGTTATTCCGAAGTGTCCAATAGTTGGCAAGACTTACCGCTATCACCAAGAGGTTACAACGATGTTCATACCCATTGGCAAGAGAACCAACCGTCGACAAGAATTCTTACCAAGGCTTCCATGTTACCTCGATGAGCATCGGTGAGACAAACTTATGTTGCCAAGAGTTCATAGCGAAGCCTCCGTGTTACCCCGAAGACTCCAAGTGAATACTTATCGGTAAGACTTCTCTTGTTGGTATGAGACATGCCAAACGTCCAAGTCTCTCCCCGAAATCGCTTGTCGCCCAGAGTCTCCTCGATATCCGATAAGAATGGCCTGTCAGTCAGAGATCTCCACTCGGCAGAGGGTTACAATGAACACCACAAGTCACAATGACAACACCAGTCGGCAAGACATCAACAAAGTCACAGTGACCAAAACATTTCAAAAGGTTTCACATCTACTAGTTGGCCAGACACAATGAAGGTAATACCGACATTGCTCTTCTAGAGGTTTCAGCCTATGAGATTGAGGCACATATTTCCAATAATCTCCCACTTGACGAAGATCACATAGGCACCTCCAAAGCACAACAAAACTACTGACATTCATGGGCACTGAGGCCCATCGAATTGGTACACCACCTAAACTTGTGTATGCTCACTATCTTTGTCAATGCATCAACAACATTCTCTAGAGTATCCAATTTTTCTAACGAAACCTTTCTATCCTCCAACATATCTCATACAAAGTGATACTGTACATCTATATGTTTCGTCCTATCATGGAAAGTAGGATTCTTTGCCAAACAGATAGCACTCTGACTGTCATAATAAATTTTTATTATCTTTGCATCAAAACCAATGTTAGAACACAAACGTTTTAATCAGATTGCTTTTTTACAAGCGTGTGTAGCTACCATGTATTCTGCCTTTGTAGTGGACAAAGCGACTACAACCTGCCACTTACTCAACCAACTCACTGCACCACTATTCATCATGAAAATGTATCCAGTAGTGGATCTCCTGCTGTTAATGTCCCCTTCCCAATCAAAATCCACATAACCTCAAATGCTGAGAGTCCTCTATGATTCAACCAAGTTCCCATGGTAACACAAAGCATATTTTGAAGTGCCCTTCAAATATCTAAATACTCTTTTCATAGCATCCCAATGTGTTCTTCCATGATTTTCCATAAACCGACTAACTAATCCCATTGCTTGGGTAATGTCTGGCCTTGTACAGACCATTGCATACATAAGAATGCCAACCGCACTAGCATAGGGTACACTGGTCATGTCCTCCATCTCAGTAGGATATTTTGGATAGTCTTCAATAGATAACTTCATTCCCTGCAAAAATGGAACAACTAGCTGCTTGCAATCATTCATACAAAATCTCTCTAGAACAGTCCTGATATACTTACTCTGACTGAGCCAAAGTTTTCTATTCTTCTTGTCCCTGGTTATTTTCATTCCCAGAATATACCTTGCTGCACCAAGATCTTTCATTTCAAACTTAGCAGACAATTGAGACTTAAGATCAGAAATCATCAATTTACTATTGCCTATGAACAACATATCATGAACATAGAGAGCAATAATAAGCACTCAATCACTTTTAGCTTTATAATACACACAATGATTAGATTTTCATCTTACAAATCCTAAAGATAATACAAAAGTATCAAAATTCTGGTGCCACATTCTAGGAGACTACTTTAACCCATACAGAGACTTTTTCAACTTGCAAACTAGTTTCTCTTTACCTTTCTCCACAAAGTGCTCAGGCTGGGACATATAAATTTCCTCTTCAAGATCACCATGAAGAAATGTTGTCTTCACATTCATCTATTCAACCTCTAAGTCATATGCTGTTGCAAGTGACAAAAGAAATTTGATAGATGTCAGCTTAGCTACAGGAGAAAAATCTCCCCATAATCAATTTTGTCTACCTGGGAATAACCCTTCGCAACCAACCTCGCCTTATATTTTTCCACACTGCCATGCAGACCTATTTTCTTTTTAAATACCCATTTGCAGCCCACAAGTTTTCTACCTTTAGGCAAGGGCACCAAACTCCATGTATCATTATTTTCTAATGATGCCATTTCTTCATTCATGGCTTCCAACCAAGAGTTTGAATCAGACATTCTAAATGCATCTTTCACAGTCCTAGGCTCATCAGTGCTAGAGATTAAAGCATAGGCATAAGTAGAATCTATCAAAGAAAACCCATACCTATCAGGTTTCTTTCTTTCATGAGTTGACCTCCTCATTTAATGAGGCTGAGGTTGTTCTTCTTCTTTAGAACTCTCAGAACTACTTGAGCTCTCCTTAGTTTCAGGTACATTTTGAATTTTCAATTCCTCTTTCTCTGATGTCGAAGGAACTTCAACTACATCCTTTTTGTTTTCTGATTTTGTCTCTGACTGCAGATCCAAGGTAGAAGGCTTCAACTCACGAAAGATAACACTTCTGCTGTACAAAACCTTCTTCGTATCAGGATTCCAAAGCTTATATCCTTTTATGCTAGCACTATAACAAATAAAAATACATTGACAGCCTTGTTATCCAATTTAGATATTTTATCATACGACACATGTGCATATGCCTCACAGCCAAAAACATGAATATGTCTTAAAGAGGGCTTCTTACCAGACCATGCTTCCAAAGGTGTTTTCTCAACAAGAACAAAATTCAAAGAACGGTTTATCAAGTAACATGCTGTAGCAACTGCCTCAGCCCAGAACTTATCCTCCAAGCCAGCACTACTCAGCATACTTCGTGCTCTCTCCATCACTATCCTATTGAACCTTTCTGCAACTCCATTTTGTTGTGGAGTATAAGGTGTAGTCTTATGTCTTTTAATCCCATGATCTTTACAGTACCTCTCGAAATCATCAGAACAAAATTCACTGCCATTATTTGTCCTTAATCATTTTATTTTTCTTCCAGTCTGATTTTCTACAAGGTTCTTAAATTCCTTAAATCGACTGAACACTTCATATTTACTTTTCAAAAAATAGACAAACACTCTTCTTGAATAATCATCAATAAACGATACATAGTACCTTGACTTAGAAAAAGAAGGAACATTCATTGGACCAAATACATCAGAATGGATATAATCTAGCAAACCATAAGATTTATGAGGACTGGAATAAAAAGAAACACAGTGCTGTTTTCCATATATACAATGTTCACATAATTCAAATTCGAGGTTACAATCTTTGAGCCCCTCAACCAGGTTTTTATTCTTCAAGGTTTTTAAACCTTTCTCACCAAGGTGGCCTAGCCTATGATGCCAGAGCATAGTCTTTTCTACTGGAAGTTTAACTTCCATAGATTTTACAGAATCAGGGACGTTTCCCTCTTTTCCTCCATGAGTAGCTTTTTTGTGACTTTATAGAGACACTATTACATTGAACATCATGTGCATCCAACTGATACAAGGTACCAATATGAGCACCCCTTGCTAGCACCATTGAGCCTCTAGTCATCTAGCATCCATTTCCAGAGAATGTGACTTGCACTCCAATATCATTCAACTTACTAATAAAAAGTAGATTTCAAGCCAGACCTGGTATATGCATTACATCATTGATTCCCTTCACTCTTCCATCAGGGAATTGAATTCTGACTCTTCCACGACCAACAATTTCTGAAGATGAATCACTTGCAAAATACACCTTCCCACCATCGTATTCTTCATACTTCGTGAACCAATCTCTATGAGATGTCATGTGGAAAGATGCTCCAGAATCAATCAGCCAAACATCATATAATGCCTATGTAGCCAAGGCTGCAATGAAGGCGTCTACATCACTCTGAGAAGAATCATTGTCAGAATTCTTCTTCTTCTTCTTCTTCTTTTTCTCCTCTTTGCAATCCTTTCGGATATGACCAGGTTGCCCACAATTCTAGCACTTTGCCTTGGAATTCTTACCAGGAGACTTTGATCTCCCCTCTGACTTGGATTTAGACTTCTTGTCCTTCTTGCCTTTCTCTTTCAATCCACCTCTAACAGCAAGAGCCTCCTTCACCATCTTAGAAGATTTCCTTCTCATCTCTTCTGATAACAAAGAAGCAACGACATCTTCCATCTTGAAACTGGATGTTGTACTCCCAATAGCCATCACCAGGTGATCCCAAGAAACTGGAAAAGAACATAATAGTAGCATACAATGATCCTCTTCATCAATCTTCACACCCACAGATGTTAACTGTGCAATCAACATGTTGAAAGTGTTCAAATGATTAGCAACAAATCCTCCCTATTGCATTCTCAAAGCATACAACTTCTTCCTCAAGAACAATTTATTCACCAATGATTTCCCCTGATAAATAGATGCCAGTCTCTTGCACAAGGAAGATGTAGTCTTCTCTTCATGCAAATTCAGAAGAACGAAGTCTGCCAAACAAAGCCTTATCATCCCCTTAGACTTTCTATCTGCAAGGTCCCAATATTCTTGCTTCATGCCTGTAGGCTTCGTTCCAGACACAACAATCCACAAATCACGATCAACCAACAGATCTTCCATTTTAAGTTTCCACAACTCAAAATTGCTGCCATTGAATTTATCTGTTTCAATCTTTCCTAACGTGCTAGCCATCTCCATCTGTAATTTGAATTAACAAACTTCTACAAGACTCCCACTAAATAGAATTGACTCAAAAAACCCAACGTACCCACAAGGATAACACAACTAGCCAGGCTCTGATACCACTTGTAAGGAAAGCTAAGGTGTAGAAACAACTCTCGTAATGTGAAAACCTCAGGGAAGAATGCATAGACACTTTTAAATTTTACAATTATAGTCCAATTAAGATACACTTGAAAGCAATAACAGAAAATATAGAATATAACATACACACATGAACACCAAATTTACGTGGGAAAACCTTTACGGGAGAAAAACCCACCACCCCAAGAGAAGTCACTTTGTATTACAGTAATGAATATTACATACAAAGATTAGACTTATCTTTCTGATGTCAAATTACAACAGCATTCAATGATCAACCTTGTATAGTACATTTAGGTTACAATCATTTAGAATTGAATTCACTGATCACACATCAAACTATCATCCAACCATTCATCCAACTGTTCATCGAACCTTCTAACCAGACAACATCTCCAATTCCTGAGTATATCCATGACCCCCTTGTCTGTCGAACTTCCTCTCAGTAACGGCCGCAACAGTCCAAATGCTAGCGGTTCCCATTTGGCTTCTTTGATTTTTTGTAGACTGACCATGTAGGATAGTCATCACTCGGTCAAAGGAATTCATAATGTATTCATATGTCGGTGAGACACTAATCGTGTCTCCCTGATGCCACAAAGCCTGACAGAAGTTATCGCCAAGATTCCTGACCATCGACAAGACATTATACTGAGTTCACAAGTCGCATCGACATCAAAATTCTCATTAGTGAGACTATCGTCATTCGACAAGAGATCATACCGAAGTCCACAAGTCATATATACACCAGTATTCCCTTCGGTGAGACTATCGCTACTCGCCAGGACATCACACCAATGTTCACAAGTTATTCCAAAGTGTCCAATAGTCAGCAAGACTTACCGCTATCGCCAAGAGTTTACAACGATGTTCATACCCATCGGTGAGAGAACCAACTGTCGGCGAGACTTCTTATCGAGGCTTCCATGTTACCCCGATGAGCATCGGTGAGACAAACTTATGTCGCCAAGAGTTCATAGCGAAGCCTCCGTGTTACCCCGAAGACTCCAAGTGAATAATTATCAACAAGATTTCTCTTGTCGGTATGAGACATACCGAACATCCAAGTATCTCCCCAAAATCGCTTGTCAGCCAGAGTCTCCCCAATATCCGATAAGAATGGCCTGTCGGCTAGAGATCTCCACTCAGCAGAGGGTTACAATGAACACCACAAGTCACAACGACAACACCAGTCAAAAAGACATCAACAAAGTCATAGTGACCAGAACATTTCAAAAGGTTTCACATCTCCTAGTCGGCCAGACACAATGAAGGTCATACCAACTTTTCTCTTCTAGAGGTTTCAGCCTATGAGATTGAGGCACATATTTCCAACAATGATGTCCAAGAATCAGAGATGGTCTGTGAGCTTGTTGGTCCTGATTCTCCCTGGTACCAAGACATCCATGACTACCTTAAGTATCAAACCCTCCCCCCTAATCTATCCAATAACTAGAGGAAGTATTTTATCCAAAAATCCGCAAGATATTCCATCATTAGTGACACCCTTTATCACCATAGCTTTGACAACACCCTCCTTAGATCTCTCGACACCAATGAAGCATGCACAACCTTACACAAAGTACATGAGGGTATATGTGGGTCTCATTCGAGTGGTCCTACTCTGGCCAAGAATATTGCTAGACTTGGGTACTATTGGCCAACCATTGAGAAAGATGCATTATAATATGTCAAGACTTGTCGCCAATGTCAGATTCACAGTGATTTGATTCACACTCCAGCACAAGAACTTCAGCCCATCACATCTCCATGGCCCTTCGCACAATGGGGACTCGACCTCATGGGAAGATCCATCCTACCTCATCCAATGACCACAAATTCATCATAACCGCCACTGAGTACTTTATGAAGTGGATTGAAGCTATCCCCTTGACGTACATAACTAGCAAAAAAAATTCAAATTCATTCTTAACTATATCATTTTCCATTATGGCCTTCCGCAATCCATCATCACTAAAAATGAATGTCTGTTTAAAAACCAAGATGTTCATGAGTTATGTGAGCAATTTTATATCCAACATCATTTTTCCTCTCTGTATTACCCGTAAGGAAATGGTCAAGCTGAGGCATCAAATAAAACCATTGTTAAAATCCTTAAAAAAATTGTCAATGATGCTAGCCGTGACTGGCATATTCAACTCAACTCTGCTCTGTGGGCTTACCACACTAGCATTCGTACGCCTATGGGAGCCACTCCTTTCACTTTGGTCTTTGGAGCTAAGGCCATCTTGCCCATTGAGGTTGAAATTCCTTCCTTACGAGTCTCCCTGAAGGGTCTGACCGATGATGAGGAGTATAGACAGTCACGTCTACACGATCTGGAGATGTTAGAAGAAAGAAGACATAATTCCTTGAACCATCTGTAGGCATATCAGAACCATCTTTGTTGTAGTTATAATAAGAGAGTAATGGTTAGGAAGTTTGACATTGGTGACCTAGTCCTCATGCAGAACCCTAAGAATCAGGCTGATAGATAAAAATCTGGAAAATTCAAACCAAATTGGCTAGGTCCCTACGTCATCATATCCTCCTTTGGTTTTGGAGCTTATCAGCTAGCCACTCTAGATGGAGAACAAATGATAGATCCTATCAATAGTCTACATCTCTGAAAGTTCTATGCATAGCATCCAAAGGTCGAATTGAAAACTTTAAAAATACAAAAAAAAATAAAAATAATAAAAAAAATTGTTACCTTGATGAAAACCTGGCAAACAAGCATCTTGGCGGCACCAAAAAAATGAAAAAATGACAAAAATAGTAAAGAGAAATAATTCATCCAATAGTGAAAACCTAGAAAACAGGCGCTTTGGATAAGTACCATAGTGAAAACCTGGCAAACAGGTGCCATGTGTAATCAGTAATTGCTTTTCCATCTACTGTTACTTTATCTATCTTGGTTAATGATGAAACACATTTTCTGTCACCACCACGACATCTTCCATGAGATCATACCCTTCCTTTCATGGTTGACAAAAGGTTGACATCAAGTCTTGAATATTGTCCATCTGACACCCCAGGCATATCCCTTTCACGTCCTTTAAAATTGGCTAAGTCTTGGACCTGAATAGGGGCAAAATTTTTATCAGGTGACTGTAGTGGATATCACGTATGGTCTCAACAATTGTAAAAGTCTTGGAAAAAAACCAAAAACATCACAAAAATTCCTAAAAAAAAAAGACCAAAAACATCACAAAAAGTCCTAAAAAAGACTAAAAACATCACAAAAAGTCCTCAAAAAAGAAAAAAACATTATAAAATGTCTTGAAAAAAGACCTAAAAATTAAAAAATGTCTTGAAGAAACCACAACAAATGTCAAACTATCTTGAAATCACAAAAACAGAGTAATTCCTTGTGATGTCCGTAAAATCAATTAGTCTTTGTCATTTGTCCGAACTACGTTGTCTCTGTACATTTGCTACGTAGGCAAGACTCATATTTGAGTCCCTGAGACTTTAGGTTAGTCCTTTTAGGTTTGTCAAAATAAAATCATGATGCAATCTTTGGTCATTAAGACAAAGTCATTGGTTGTGTCGAACTATGAGGTCTCTGAGGTTATGACATAGGCAAGGGAATCTGTCGATGAGCCCCCGAGGCCGCATTAGGTCAGTCCATTAGGGTTCATGGCATTACACTGGCACACACGTCAAAAGTATTCAAGTCAAGAAAAATCATTTTCCAAATGGGAAAACTCTTAAAACAAAGTATGAAAATCATTTATTCAAATGTGACAATCACATCAACATGTCAAAAAAAAATTGACATATGGTCAACACAAATCAAACTTAGTCAAACCAAGTCAAATGATCATAACCTGTCAAATTGTCAACTCTTGGTTAGATTTCAGATGTGTCCTTCTGAAGAATAACCTTTGTCATTCATGCCTTAGGATGTGCCCTTCCTAGGCATCATCACTGTCATTCAACATTTTGAGGGATCCTCTTGACATCTAAGGATCACTCCTCTCGACATCAATATTCTTCAGATGTGTCCTTCTAAAGAAAAAACTCTATCATTTATGCCTTAGGATGTGTCCTTCCTAGGCATCATCACCGTCCTTATCACAGGCATTTTGAGGGATCCTTTTTGACATTTAGGGATCAAAGCTCTCGACATCAACATTATTCAGGATGCGTCCTTCCTGAATTTGGAAATCTTTGACATTCGTCATCTTGGCATCGTCAAAACCTTGACACCCTGGCATCTCAACATCATCAAACCTGACATCTTGACATTAAAACACTGGGTTTCCAAACACACTTGGCAAACACTTGGCACTTGTCTTTTTCTTTTTCATCATGTTACTAGTTTTTCAGTGAGATCCCAACAACAGGATTTAGAGAAGCAGTGATGTATCATGACGTTTGTCTTGACTTTTGACACACATGTTACTAGTTTCTCAGTGAGGTCCTAATTTCAGGATTTAGAAAAAAAATGATGTATCATGATCATGGTTTTATTTTGTCCAGTTGGAAATCATGTTGCTAGTTTCTCAAGGATGTCATAGAAACAAGATTTAGAGAAGTAATGACATCTCATGATTTGTCCTTCTTGTACTGTTTTGCTTGTGGTTAATTATGACAAAAAGACTGGGACAATTGTGCTCTTAGTATGAGTCATGATCAT
This sequence comes from Sequoia sempervirens, assembly GCA_007258455.2. Classification (NCBI taxonomy): domain Eukaryota; kingdom Viridiplantae; phylum Streptophyta; class Pinopsida; order Cupressales; family Cupressaceae; genus Sequoia; species Sequoia sempervirens. Next base: position 733,828,226 of record VDFB02000003.1, on the reverse strand, counting down.
CCTTGTCTACGACTGCTTGTCTTACAGGTGATGGTATGACCTTGCACACCTTGATCTATGTCATATCATGGTGTTTTTTGGTCATCACAACAATCTTCCCGGTGATGATTAAGAGCGATAAATATAAAAAAGTCTTATGGTAAAGTTTTGAAGGATTTAGTCTAGGAACTAACATGCAATTCCTTATGTCATGTCATCTTCTCTTGTCCATCTCTCGATGATATCCTGTGACATACAAAAACATAAGTGCATGCATAATCACATAGACATTGCATTAGGTCCGCATATACATCATCCATAACATTAAATCATATACATATTGCATTATACATAGTCATGCATTAACATAAACATAATCATGGTGTCCATTCAAATAAATATATTATGCATATCAACATCATCCATGGTGTAACATCAGCATGATATATAAATAAACATTACATTATCAGGGCATCACATCATAAGTAATCATCATAGGACATACATGACAAGAGATATAAATAATATCATCATCCATCATAACTGCATAATTCACATAAGCATCACATCACATATATCATAATGCATAAATAAAATAACATCATATAACACACATGTAGGCCGCATCAAAATTGCATCATCATATAGCATCATCTCAAAAAAAAAATAATGTCACAAGATAGAGTCAAGAGATATCCCAAAAATAGAGCTCGCAGGCTCAATGGTCTATACATAATGTGTCATAACATAGAAACAAATGTAGCAAACATGTACCTAGGAAAGGCTCTCATCATCCCCTCATAGCAAAGAGTGTGGTGTCTCAGGACCTGTGACTGGCACTAAGGTAATAGGTGGAATGGTAACAACCTCTGTCTATGAACTTGATGGCATTGACATTGATGGCACCTGTGCTGACATTGCAACCTGACTCTGAGAGGACAAAGGATCTAGCACTGGTGGCTGCTTCTATACTAACCTCTACTTTGAACCAGTAGACCCATGACTATGGCTCGAATGATGACTCGAGGCATGCCTACGTGAGTGGTGGGACCTGAGCCCTGATGTGTGCCCCGACGAGGTAGAGCCTGTTGCACTAGTGTGACTCCTGTTGCTGCTCCCACTCCCTGATCTATGACCACTGCATGTCCTCGTCTGTGAGCATGACAGTGTAGGATCTCATCACTCGGGAGGCACTGCCTACTCATAGAGGGTCCTATACTGCCCGTACTGATTGATCACCCTGGAAAGCTCATGAGCCATATCCCTTGAAGGTCCTGAACATAGTACCGCAAAATCCACACACCACTATGCTAACTCCTGCAATGGATCATTGCCTGATCCTGCTCTACTTGAGCCACCTCTAGCTCTAACTGCAGTGCTCTGATATGTGCAACACTCTCATTCAGTCTCCTCTAAAGGTCTGCCACCCTCTGATCTGTCATGGCATCATGGGGCAATGCCGAGCTGGATGGTATCCCCTCATCTCTCTCCACCATCCTAAATCTTAGGAGCCTCTTAGCCTCATCCATAGCATCATTGCCTCCGTCATCCTCCTCCTCCTCTATGACCTCCTCGCCACCAACTCCCTCGTCCCGAGGCACATCCACATCCACATCCACCTCAAGCTCCTGCTCCTATCTCTCCTCCTCAAGCTCCTCCCTTAGCTACTCCTCCTGTCTCTCCTCCTCTTGTCTCCCCCTCCTCGACCACCTTTGGGATAACATCCAATGCTGCTCTAGCCACATGTGGTCGCACCCTCCTACCCTGCCTTTGGCCATCTCTCCTCCATCTTTGGTTGTCTCCTCCATCATCCCCATCATCTCCATACTCTCCACCCTGACCTCCATCCCTTCCCCCATCTCGCCCTCCACCCCAGCCTCCATCCCTCCCCTTGCCTCCATCTCTCCCCTACCTCCATCCTTGCCGCCATCCCTCCCCCTACCTCTGCCTCTGTCATTGTCTTAGCCCCCTCACCTGGCTCGTGACACGTGGTATAACTGACCTCTTTTCAATCAGCGCTAGCCCATCTAGATCTGTCAGTGGAACTGGTCAATGCGCTTGCCACCATAGGTCATAGTTAGCTGTAGTCCCTAGATCTGCAACTCCACCTCTCCATCCCCACTATTGGGCTACTAGCCGATCAATCTGCTACTCAGAAAAAGCTACAAGAATCGGTGTCCCCCAAGCTGACTCCCTGGAAGATCTGGTGTACTCAGTTATGCCTATTGGTACACCCTACTGCTTCCCAAATTGTCTTAGTACACGTTGTGGCAGGTACATCTCTATAATGAGTTGACTCTGCACTATCCTACCAATTAGATAACGGTACTATTTGCATAAGCTCAGGTGGTCATCGTCATCATCCCACTATTGGCAGTCTCTGTAGGGCCTCCATATGAATGAAACCATGGTATCAATCTGATGTCACCACCAACCTATCTCTCCCATCTATGTCTTCTATAGAGTACCGATATAGTAATAGGCGTAAGGCATCCCCTTAGCTAGTTGTGGTCTCTAGATAGGAGGTCATAATATCGCCACATGCTCCCAGACCCATATCATTAGAAGGGTGGTGCCATAGGAAATGTTCTCTACCCTCCTATAAGCCACCTCATGAAGCTGATGGTAGAGTGTGCCCAAAAAATAGGGCCCCCAGGCATACAGTCATGTCCCTCCTCATCCCCACTATCACGTCTCCCCAACCAATGGGAAACCCATGCCCGCGTCGGTCAGGAATCAATATCCCGTTGATCAGTGTCGCCAGAAATGCATCAAACCGGGCATAATACTCCGCCATAAACTCTCAGCGGATCTCATAACCCTCGATGCCAATTCCTGCTCCCTCATCCTGATAGTACACTATGAATGTATGATACCCATGTTGAGGGTCGTAAACAATCCGCTCTCCTCGGATCGACAGACGTAAGATACGATAGATGTCCTCCAACATCACAATGGCCTCTCTCATCAACAAGTGGAATGAGTATTTCTCTGACTGCCACCTCTCACATAATGCAGTCAACAAACCCCTATTTTCCCAAATAACAGGAATATAGGTAGCATAATACAAGCTCAGCCGCATCAATCATCGTCACTCCCGCTGAGTTAGCTAATCACCAAACCAGAAGGTTGATGGCCTGCTCTCTCGCGTATATATGGGTGCTAGCTATATCTGCACATAATCAAACAACACATCAGTACCTTCTAGACAATCATCATATCATCATTATAAATAAAAAGAATTTAAAATTTGAAAAGCATCAAAATCAACCCTAGTGAAAGTCAAAGTCAAATGCGTCACATTGACAACACTTGCGTCATGGAAAAATGGTTGCATCATTCCGTACTTCACATGTGTCTCGACATATCGATTGTGTCATTCTATCATTCAATTGCGTCGCATCAGAGCATTTGCGTCATGGTTTATGGGACATGCGTCATTTCATTCTAATGCATTGCTCAAATTGACGAATGTGTCACAAAATGACACATGTGGTGTTATAACTCTCGAATGTGGCTCGATATGATGAATGCATCACACTTTTTGGAAAATCCGTTACACATCCTTGGCCTTCCCTAAATACCCTCACACTTGCATTATGATGCATCAAATGCGTCGAATGCGAAGTCAAATGTGGCTTACGCGCATGCATATGTGTCGTAGTGCATTCATTGTTCGCCCTCAAACCCTAATTTTGGCACACAAATCAAGAAAATTACAAAGTGGGTTAGGGGTACATACCATTGGCTCTGAGCCCTCTGGCTGTCTATAGGTTCGCACAATCTCACCATGATGCTCAGTCACTGGAATCACCATCCTCATCAAAGTCTTCCTTGCTCTGAGCTCTCAAATTTGCTAAGGTAAATAGTGAAAATGAATTGACTTTTACCCCTTTGTCAACTTATTTATAAAGTCAAAATGAAATTTGTCAGATAGGTTATTACTAGAGGCCCTTTTGACCAACTTTGACCACCCCTTTGGCCGTGTTAAACATGTCAGAATCCGAAACCGTCTGCGCCATCATTTTTTTGGTCATTAAATTGACTTATCGAGACACTTTCAAAATTTTTCTGTCGCTGGCTCATAATTTGAAAATTTTTCCAAGGGGGCATTGATACTCCATACCTTCACTTGAGCATGAATTTACCTTATTTTCTTTGTCACAATGCGACAAGCGACATTATGACAAAAATGAGAAAAATGTAGACACATAAAAATGACCTAGGTCTACAAGCTCTATTTTTACCACTTTCATCCTAGCATAACTATGACATTTAATTATGTTCTTGGTCCACATTCGACTATTAATTAAATAATTTTTAATTATTTAATTAATTCATCTCTTTTATTCTTCATGATTATTAAATAAATTATATTTATTTATTTATTCAATACGTCACTAAGGGCCTATTATCTTCTTACAATTAAATAAATTTATTAATTTATTTAGTTACCTTTGTTCATTTATTCTTCTTGATTATTAAATAAATGAATTTCATTTATTTATTTAATGTCACTAATTATCATAATTAAATGTGTTTATTAATTTATTTAATTATTAATCATATCCTCTAAATTAAATAATTATCTTTAATTATTTAATTTCCAAATTAAACATTTCCCTTATTTTAAATAAATGAAATTATTTAAAATGATCTCACATTCTTGGCTGTCAGTTCATTTTAGTAAATAATCTGAAAATCAATTATTTATTATCACACAAAATCGATATTTTGAATTAATTTAATTCAAAATGGTAATATTCTTCCAAAAATCAAGCAATTGAACAAATTCTTGATTTTCCAAATCTTCTTTTTGGTTCAACTCTTATCTTATTAATTTTTCGAATCTCACAAATCAAGCAGTCTTTATCTTCTTGATTTTCAAAAATCTTTATCTTTTGGATTAATTATCTCATTTATTCTCGACAGCCAATTAGATCTTCTCAGATGACATATTGACCACTCATTTAATGATTTTTCCCTAACCCTGATTAGAGATTGTCACATGAAATCTGGACATTTGATTTTAGGCTTCCATCAACTTTCAATCTCGTCTGTCAATCCAAAATTGTATTTTCTATAAAATGACAATTTTGCTCACATTTTTGACTACTCACGCTCATACTCATATACTTGTATTATTATTATTAGTGATTTTGGCATACTTAATTCTAGTCATAGACAATATACTCATTTTTTCATAGACATTTAGATTCCATTTGGTCATTCAAATTCTTCAAATCTTGTTTAGGACTTTGGCATAGTCTTTGTTATCAAATTGCTCATACGTTCGATCTGAGGGCAACAATCAACAAGTTAGAAGGTGCTACGAAGATGAATCATGGAAGCTTCAATGATTGACTGGTATAATTATTTCTTCTTTTAGTTTTCAATGTACTTCATAGTTCTTTGGGTTTATATGCTTTATAATTTGATAATCTAACTTTAAGAATTTAACCCATAGATACAACTGCTACTCGAATACTATGATGCTTAGAAACTTATCATTTGATCCTATGGGATAGCGTTGGGCCCCTTTACAATAACCTCTCTTGATTTTTGTTATCTCAGAGTGGTTTTCCTGTGGTGTCTAGTTTTTAGTTGATGGAAAAAGTGTCAAATGGAAGTAGTGGAAAGTTGCAAAGTGGTGCAACTTTTGTTCTGCAACTCGTGTGATAGAACGAACTATTCCAACGTGTCCAAATATGTATGTTTATGCCTACATAGTCCTCTTTCTCACCCAACATGTGGAATCGCTTTGAGCTACGTTCAACCGGATCAACCCCTTAAGGGTCCAAAGTGCAAAATGGTTGCAAACTTCAACATGCTGTTACTCGGATACCATGACACTTAGAAACTTCTTGTCTGATCCTATGGGATTGTGTTGGGCCCCTCTATAATAATATCTCTCATTTTTTGTTATCTTGGAGTGGTTTTCCTGTGGTGTCTAATTTTTAGTTGATAGAAAAAGTGTCAAATTCAAGTAGTGGAAAGTTGCAAAGTGGTGCAACTTTCGTTTTGCAACTTGTGTGACCAAACAAACTGTTTCAACCTGAATAGGTATTTTTATGCTAGGAATGGTCCTCTTTCACACCTAAACACGCGAATCACTCCAAACTATGCTCAACCTGATTGATTCCTTAAGGGTCCAAAGTGCAAAATGGATGCAAACTTCAACATGTTGTTATTCGGATACCGTGACATTTAGAAACTTCTCATCTAATCCTATGGGATCATGTTAGGCCCCTCTACAATAACCTTTGTCTATTTTTGTTATCTCGGAGTGGTTTTTCCGTGGTGTCCAATTTTTAGTTGATGGAAAAAGTGTGAAATGCAAGTAGTGGAAAGTTGCAAAGTGGTCCAACTTTTGTTCTGCAACTCGTGTGACTATTCCAATGTGTCCAAATAGGTATGTTTACACTAGGCATGGTCCTCTTTCTCACCCAAACATGTGGAATCAATTCGAGTTAAGTTCAACTGGATTGATCCCTTAAGGGTCCAAAGTGCAAAATGGCTGCAAACTTCAACATGTTGTTACTCAGATACCGTGATGATTAGAAATTTTTCATTTGATCTTATGGAATTGTGTTTGGCCCCTCTACAATAACCTCTCTCATTTTTTGTTATTTCGGAGTAGTTTTCCTGTGGTGTCCATTTTTCAGTTGATGGAAAAGGTGTCAAATGGAAGCAGTGAAAAATTGCAAAGTGGTGCAACTTTCGTTTTGCAACTTGAGTGACCAAAATAATTATTACAACACATTTTAATAGGTATTTTTATGCTAGAAATGGTCCTCTTTTGCACCCAAACACACAAAATCACTCTGAGCTACGTTCAACCGGATCGATCCCTTAAGGGTCCAAAGTGCAAAATGGCTGCAAACTTCAACATGCTATTACTCGAATATCGTAATTATTAGAAACTTCTCGTCTGATCCTATGAGATCATGTTGGCTGCCTCTACAATAACCTCTTTCGGTTTTTGTTATCTCAGAGTGGTTTTCCTATGGAATCCAGTTTTCAGTTGATGGAAAAAGTGTCAAATGGAAGTAGTGGAAAGTTCCAAAGTGGTGCAACTTTCATTTTGCAACTTGTGTGACCAAATGAACTATTCCAATGTATATGAATAGGTATTTTTATGCTAGGCATGGTCTTCTTTCATACACAAACACGTGGAATCGCTCCGAGCTACGTTCAACTAGATCGATCCTTTAAAGGTCCAAAGTGCAAAATGGCTGCAAACTTCAACATGTTGTTACTTAGATATTGTGATGCTTAGAAACTTCTTGTTTGATCCTATGGGATTGAATTGGAACCCTGTACAATAACCTCTCTTAGTTTTTGTTATCTCAGAGTGGTTTTTTTGTGGTGTCCAGTTTTCAGTTGATGGAAAAAGTGTCAAATGCAAGCAGTGGAAAGTTGCAAATTTGTGCAACTTTCAATTTGCAACTCGTGTGACCAATTTTTTTTTTTGAATGCATTTAAATATGTAGGTTTATGCTAGGAATGGTCCTCTTTTTCACCCAAACACATGGAATCACTTTAAGCCACGTTCAACCGGATTGATCCCTTAAGGATTCGAGTGTAATATGTTGAAATAGGCCATTCCACGTATTGTTCAGGCTATGTCTCGGTGATATGGGCCTAACATAAGTAGGATAGGGAGTAGGAATAAGAAAATAGCATTGGTAAAGGCATCAAAAGAGATTACTAATGTTGCCCCTGTTCAAAATTCAAAATTGAGGCCCCTTAAAAGCAAGGCTAGAAGAGGTGAAAAGAAGAAATTGCTTGAAAATAAGTTAGAATAGGTTGGAAATAGGGTGAGGTTGTGGAGTTTGATGTGTTCAAAAGGTTTGCAAGGACAGGGGAGGTCAAAAGTATGTTATGGCATGGTGCTCTAGTTGGGAAAATAAGGGTTTTGAATGAAAAAGAGATGTTTGAGGGAGTAAAAGTGGGTAAAGTCAAGAGGCAGCATAATTTGGTGGTCAATTAAGTTTATGCAAGAAAAATGAAGTGTTGGAATAGGTTTTGAGGTTTGGGTTTGGGTTCAGTGGTTCGGTTTTCCGGTTAGGCCAAATTTTTTTGGAGGGGGGTTTGGTTCGTTTTGGGTTCGTTGGTACAAAAATTATGTAAAAACAAAATATAAATATATATGTAGCCTAGAAGCATGCATTAGGATTAGAATATCACATAACATCATATAAACAACAAAACCACCATAAATTTGAATGTCATTTAAAATATGCATGATAAATATTCATTGTTGAAACTTGAATTGTGGTAGCTCGAGATACAAAGTCTATTGATGCTAGGGTTCAATTTGTATGATTTTGAAAAAATAAGCCAACTGAGTAGAGTTATTAGCATTCTTCATAAATCATAAGAATTTTTTTAGTACACTAGCCATTTTGATGTCTTCTTCTAGTCTCAAGCATTATTTTTTATCATTGTTACATTGGTCTTGAGAGTGGTAGCTTAATATAAATCCACAATACAAAATCTGGTTTACCTGTGCAATGTAACAATGGCATAGGCAGATTTTTCTTTCAAAGAACCAAAGGGTGAGTGACAATTGAAGTGTATAAACACATATCTTTTTGTAATATCAAGGATATTTTTTGAAACTTCCATGCATTGCTAATCTAAAAGGAAAAGTATTATGTATCATTTGCTTAATTGAGTTGTTCCAATCAAAGGATTAAATATATTGGAATCTTTTTATCAATAATTTCATAGAATACCAATTGAAAACATGTTTTTTTCTTTTAGATAAAGTTTTTTACCATCAATCAATTAATTTATTCAAGACAAACCATGAAGGACAACAATGATCAATACTATGGCTAACCAATTAATAAGTATACACATGAATAAGTCAAGCATGTACATGTGAATAAGGGAAGAACAAGTAGTCACAAGCACGTATGCCTTGAAGCATACACATGAATACATAGTATACACAACTTAATACGAAGTATATGCACATATACAAGGTATACGCATGAAAACACATAAGTCACAAAGTATACATTGGAACACATGTAAGTCACAAAGTATACATGTATATTGTAAAGTATACACTTGAATACATGTAACTCTTATCTATTGAACCATGAATTTATAACATGCAAATATGGACATCATCGATAATTTTTTTTTGTATTAACCAAATAGCCATGTACACATACATCAATATATGTCGATATAAGTATAATATATAGGTAGAAAATAGCCATATAGGCATACAATGTCAAATATATCCAATACAAAATATGTACAAAACTGCCATGTAGGCATACAAAAAGGGCTCTAGAATCAAAAGTCATTGCTCTCTAGGCTCTCGAAATAAACTCTTTCCCTTTGTTGGTCAATCAGATGGAAATAGGTCTGTCACTCATTTCTGCTACACTCAAGGAGTGCTCCTTATGCTTCTCCTACTACTGTTAAGTTCTTGGTGAATTTTTAACTATTACAATAAGAAGTAAAGACATTAATATATAGAAATTACATTATAAAAAATTATATATTTAAAAAAATCACTTATAGCCATCTCACGATTACTCTCGACAAGGGAAATTTTTTCACACCGATACTGAGGCATACTCAAGCCCTGTATAAACCATCCAAATAGAAATTAGACTACGAATCAATAATTTGGTTTGATTTTTTACTCAAACTAACATCTATAACAACAAATGTAAATTGAAATTTAGTAATTTGCCTCACACCTCCCCTATTAGAGCTATCGAGGATTGTATAGCGGATGAAACACTACTATCCATTTCCCTCATAACATTTGGAGGTGTTTCCACAACCAACATCTAAAAATAAAACAACAAATTATTTAATCACAAAAAAGTTACAATAGCGATCCACGTCATGACTTATAGTGTATGAGATCTAATGAACAAAATTTTGAGTACTTATTAAACTATATATTTTTGATTATCATGCTTACTATTTTCCCTATCCATATCTTGTTCAAAAGGACGTGTTTTTAGGATTTTACCCATAGCAGAAAGCCGCTGAATCATTTGATTAAATTCTTTCGTAGACATGTACGATAACTATGGTGGCATAGAGAAGGTAATGAACTGTTTGAAAAAATGCCTCGAAAGAAATGGGGTCTCATGGTGATGGAATGCCATTACAAACAAATGCACATCATGGCATTCCATCACCATAAGAATCCATTTCTTTTAGGCATTTTTTCAAAAAGTTCATTGCCTTCTCTATGGTATTATTGCTTACTATTATGCTTTGATAGATATTTTTCCAAGCATCCATAGTTTGTTGGAAAGCACCTATTTTACCCTTTTAGCCATAGCAGCAAGGAAGCACAAGTAGTTTGATAAAATGTTTTGGTGCACATGTATGAAAAATGTGGTATCATAGAAAAGGTGGTGAGCATTTTGAAGAAATGTCTCGAAGAAATGTGGTCTCATGGTGATGGAATGGAATTCCATCACCATGAGACTTCATTTCTTCAAAATGCTCACAACCTTGTCTATGTTATTGCTTACTATTATGGTTTCATAGATTTTTTCCAAACATCCATAGTTTGTTGTGCAGGTGCAACTTTGCAAGCACATGCCTCCATGTGAAGAAATTGCATCATTGCTTATGTTGACTTTCTAAACAACTATATTGTAGTTGAAATTTTTTCATCTATCAACATCTAGTTATTAGTTATGGAATGTGAAGTAATGCTTTGAGTTTGAATGATGTGCAATGCAACATAACCAATGATATGAATATAAACTACACAAATCTATTAAGTATAATTCATTAGTCAAAATCTTTATTCTATTACCTGCATGAAGGTTTGAGTAAATCCATTAGCACTGGGAGGTGTTCCCTCGAAACCTCCAATATTACCCTGTTCAAGATGCAAAATCACATATTAAAATACCATTCATAAAACAATGCTATTAACATGTAATAAATTTATAATTGTTTACTAGTTACATACCCTGACAATAGGTGTACTACAAAAATAAGTAGGTGGAGGGTAAGTAGGTGGAGGGCCAGTGTATCCAGTTTCAACACTGTGACCCTGCAATTTTATTAAAATCATAAAACTAAATTAGTTAATCTTGCATTTCAAAATAAAAATTTAATAAATTAAATTCAATGAACATGTTAACCTTTACCTGAGTATCAATAGCATACACATCATGAAAAATGTCAGCTGTCCTCTCCATCTTTGTAGCTGCATATAGATCCTCTACAACAGCCTCCTGAGTGTCGGTGGGGTCATATGAACAAGTCACCCCGCAAGATTGACACACATGGGTTCGAAGGACACCACTCGAAGACTCCCCTGGATGGTGCTGTAGAATAGGGATAGTATGATGGATGACACTCTGGGTCAAAGTTTTTATTTCCTACAATGTCTCTACATCGACACTCTCCTTCATGATGACAGGCATAAGAATGTGCTTACGAGGTGGCCTAGCGAGAGCTCATCTCCCTTTCCACGTAGGATTTGGTTGTACATCGGGCCTATCCTGAGCCAACCCCCCACCTCTCCCCTGGAAGTCTCTCATATCATAATAATTTGGGATTTTGTTCAATATGAACTCACTGTATAGTTTCCTAAGAAAATATTGGGGGACTTCACAATTGTTGCACGGTCGGTCATCAAAGACCATGTACCTCCTTTCATAAAAATTATTCCTAATCTCTTGGTGGTGGCACCAATGAATAGGAAACCTCTTTGCATTGAGGCTAAGATGTTGATTTGTGCATGGGTCAGTGAATAATGAGCACAAATAACCTTTTGTAATTTTTAAATCCTCTACTTGTTTATATGATAGTTTATCTGCATAATATGCCCTAGCCGCCTACCTCCTATCTTGCAATCCAGCTATTTGTTTGCTAATTGAATCTACATTTTTTAACATATCTTTCAATGAATTTGTGAGGGTCATTCTTTCTATGGTTGAACCATTTGGATCACTCAACCTACTAGTAAAATCCTTAATTTGTTTTTTGTTGTTCTCAATCTCACTCATTAAATTTTGTTGAGTGCCAGAAGGGTGTTGAGGGATTGGTGGAGGTTGTTGTTGAGGTTGATTTTCTTGTTGAGGATTTTGTTCTTCAAGATTTGGTTGCTCTTCTTGTTGAGAATTTTGTGGGTTTGCGGGTTCATTTGCATCTCCTACAAATTCAAAAATTTATATATCAAATATAACCTAAAACTAACAAAATCAACCTAAAACTAAGAAATTCAAAACAAACAACAAACAATACTTACCTCTCCCACCTCTTCATTGTCGTGGCGCCATCCTTGCAAAGAAATAACAACTCTTGTTGAAGATTTGTGCCCCAATACCTCCTCCTAGAATGTGAGTGTGAAAGTTGGTGGTTTTGGCCGTGGGAAGAAAAAGAAAATAGTCGAATTGAAAATGAATACTTTCACTCTTTTTTTTCTTTTAACATGCTATAACGTGAGCACGTTATAATGCGCTCATGTTATAGCATTTTAAAAATTGTTTTAGAAAGTGGCCACAAAATTTCTACCCAACTTCATGCACCTGTCCGACTATAAAGAGGAAAGTGGGAAAATGTGTGGGAGAAGATATGTGCCTACCAAAAGTTTTACCATCTCCACACACCATAAAACATCCATAAAATTAGAGATGAAATGTGAGGCAGCCTCATGCAGGAGAGTCGTAACATGAAGATCCAACTAGTCATAACGAAGCACCAACTCAATTGCATCACGAACCTATTTGCATTCTATTGCAAACATTCACCTTAGTTTTTCCAATGTGAATTATGAACAGTCTCGAACTTCATGAGTCCTTGGTGGGACAAAAACCTTGAACAAGCTATCCATTAGTGCAATAGAGCCGCAGAAACAAAACCAGTGATAAAAGTGAAGAACATGCCACCAAATTTCCACATTTATAGAGTGGCAAAGCTGCCAGAACATAGTTGACAAGGCCGCACATGAATTTTCCATCAAGGAAGTTGAGCTTCAATTGTACCCCATAGAGGTGAGGAGGTAAATTACCATTAATGCTTAGCAAAGCATGCACCTAAAAATGCTTGATTAATGCCAGGTGCCGAAGCTTGGCACAAACATTGGAAATGACAACATTTTCAAATCATATCACCAGAATTGTATTAGAATAACCCTAAATAATTTACTCCTCAAATGTCCATCAACGAGAGTAGCCTCCCGTAGGTAGACAAAAGGGAAAGATACAAATAATTATTCTTTCCAAATTTAGCCAAGAGTACTAGCAAGCACTAGATGATATTACAAGTACCACAATCCTTATTATGCAATTAATTCCAAATCACAAAACCTACCGTGAAATCCTCAAGAATGTCTGACATAAGGAAACAAGTCCATTATGGCAGACATAAGTGAGGAAGGGGGGATAGGTATCAACCCCGAATATTATAAGTGGTAAGAGGTCACACGAGCAACAAGATGCACGATCTAATAAGCAAGTGTGAAATGAAAGCATTGTAACAGATATAGATGCCACCAAAACAAAATATTAGATCCAAAGCTGTTAAAAATGTGCAAATAAAGCCTAGATTGCTAGAGAAAATTAAAGAAACTTGTAGCCACTAACAAGCACAACCACCATGAAAGATAGAAGGCACGAGGAGTAAGCAAGTCCCAACATGTACAACCACTATGAAAGGAAGAAAGCACGAGAAGTATTCAAGTCCCAAGATGCAAATAATAGGTCCATATGTGACACCACTAAAGGAAGATATGGGTGATCCCACAATAGTGGTTTACAATTTTTGGCCAAACTGGACACTGAAATAATTTTTTCTAACTAAATCTTCACTTTTGGGCACCTATAGCAGCTAAACTGTGAGGAATTTGAAGATGATGCAAACTAGAGTTTCATGAATTTTTTTCTGTAGATTCTAAATATATTTTTTCAAATTTTTGGAATCAGATTGCACTTCTTTTTCCATCTCCCTCGAAAACTAGTTTTTTTAAAAAACAACATTTTTAAAAAGTGATTCTCACCGTATAACACATAAATTTTTTTTCATGAAGGATAAAATTATAATTATTTCAAATTTAAATTTGTAACTCTAATATCTAGTGCTTCCACTTGGTTAGATAGTGTTTTATTGAATATTTTTTCATTAATGAAGTTTCAAAGTCAAACTAATTACAATTTAGACATAGGCGGACTATATAACACAACTTTTTTTTGTATGTATCAATTTTTATTTTTTTTTGTTGGATCAAGGACTTCAATATCTGGTGCACGAGCATATTTTTCAAATTTTTTGATAATCTTCTATTTTTCCACATGTGCAGAACAAAGAGCTTCATTTTCGGTGAAAAACCCATGTTTAATAAAACTAAAAAAAAAACACATAATAAAACCAAAACATATTAAAATTATAGTTGTTGGATAGCTCATTTTGAGGATTACCTGATTCCAGTTCGGTTCGTGAAGTCTCCACCATTTTCATCTTCAACCCAAGCTCTAAAGTGCAAAAATTTTGATTTTTTGTGTGACAGAGAGCAGGAATCAGGGAAAAGGGTGGTTCGCTCGAACTAGGGTTCATTTGAACCCCCTTCCATAAAGGGGTTTTCATTTGTTTTTTTGGTAGGATGGTCCGTACTTGCATTAAATAGGTTTGCTCAAACTTAGGTTCAAGTGAACCCTCTTTTGGTTCGTTCGAACCCCAAGAACTAAAAATTTTGGCATGGCGTCATTTTTCCAAGTTTTTCTTCCTCATTCGAATTATAAACCACTTTTGTGGGTTTACCCATATGCAACTACTGATTACGAAAATTACCCTTAAGAGATTTGAAAATGCAATAAAATGGGAACAAGATCAGAAATTGAAATTAATTCATGTGAAATAATTGAACACACTCCTCAACTGAATATTCTCTATAAGATAGGGTTCATCAATTTCCTTGTTTGCAAGTGTATCCACATGTAAATTTTCCTCTCTATAACAATGGGAAATTTGAATGCTTGGGAATTCCTCAATTGTAAAATGAAGGAAAGAATATAATCTAGATGCCAAGAATCAGAACCTCTTCTTTTTAAAGCTAAAATTGCAACCATTGAATCACCTTCAATGAAGAGAAGTGGAATGGAAAATTTCTTAGCCAGATTAAGACCAATTCTCAAAGCATTAAATTCAATGACATTGTTGGTGCAATTAGGGATCTGTTCATAGGTAGCACTGATGAAATCCCCAATCCAATTCCTTAAGACTGCAGTTATGCCTGACTTATTCAGATTGCCTCTTGAAGCCCTGTCAAAGTTTAATTTGACAAAGTTTCTAGGAGGAGGGATCCAAGTTGTAAAATTTATGTTCTCCATAGAAGCCTTGATTGAAACTGATCTTGTTCTATGAAATATAATTAGTTGCCAATTATTTAGGATGAATGCATCCCAAAAAGAATATGTTCCTCTTGAACTTGTGCTCTTGAATAAAGCAGTTGTTGTCACCTCAGAGATGGAGATATCAATTTTATACAGGACTTGAAGAAGGGTGGAAGCTTTCTTTCTAAAGATTCTATTGTTTCTTTTGAGCCAAATATTCCAGATGACTATAGAGGGGGTAATCTCCCAAAGACAAGACAAGGTTGAAGAAGAAAAAAGAGAAGGTTGGCTATTGCAATGACTAAGAATAGAATTAGGAAGAGGGCTCGACCAACCAAGCTTGTTCATAACCCAATTCCAACACTGATTAGCAAAGTCACATCCAATTAGAAGGTGATCAACAGATTCAAAAGCATTCCCACAAAAGACAGAAGGAAATAAAGGTGTGATTCCCAATCTGTCTAGTCTCATACCTGTAAGAATTTTGTCTTTGATTGCAAGCCATGCAAAGGAACCCACTTTTGGAAGAACATGTGTGCCCCAACAAAGATTGAAAGGCTAAGGCTTGTCTAAGTTTTGACTAACCAATGAATTATATCCTTCTTTTACATTGTATTGACCAGATTTGGATTTTAGCCAAATGATCTCATCTTGTTTATTAGAAAGAAAAATTTGTCTCTTCAAAATTTTTGCTTTTAATGAACTCTTCTCAAGTGGGGGAACCTATAAAGATTCAAAATCCTTTCATTTAACCAAGTTGGGGTTAGTAGGATCAATCACGAGATAATCTCTTACCTTGTTACCCCATCAAGCTTTAAGGAGTGGTTCAATATGCTTCCAATTGCCAAGATACCTAATAGGCTTATGGCCATTCTAGGAATCTTCCTAGAAAAGGACCTTCTCACCATTATTAATAACCCAAGAGAGGCGAGGAAGGATAAAAGACCTGCAAGCAGAGATGAAATTCGAAATCTTGGAGCCTTGTGGCAGATTTTTTGAGTAAAGATCCTCTCTCTTTCAAAGGGAGTCTAAATATTTATATTGCATGATGCGACACCACTTGGTTTTAGGCTTTATGTAGATTTTCCAAACAAGTTTAGCACCAAGAGCTTTATTTCGAAGAAAATGTCCCGCAATCCTGTCCCTCCCTAGGACTTAAGATCACAAAGAGACTCACACACAACTAGAGACAATTTCTTTTTTGAATCTGAGACATTTTCTAACCAAAGAAAATCCTTGAAGATCTTTTGAAGGGCACTTCATTTTCCTTTTGGAAGTTTCAATAACAACATTAAGTATATTGGGAGAGAGTATAAAATAGATTTGAGCAATACCATTTTCCCAGCAAAGGTTAGCCATTTCGACTTCCAAAGTGAAATTCTGTTGGATATTGAAGAAATTATTTTGTCCCAAAAATCATGTTTTTATTTCCTAGAAAAAAGGGAATGCCTAGATATTTGCATGGAAGGAAGTCACATTGAAATCCCCAAAACCTTAAAATCTGGGATTTGACTACAGTGCTGAAATTTAGGAAAAAAAAATTGATCTTTCAAAATTGTAATATTGGCCTGAGTGTGAGCAATAATCAGTTAAAATATTTTTTATTACTCTAGCATCTTCCATAGTAGCTTGACCCAGAAGGAGAGTGTTTTTTGCAAAAAGAAAATGGGAAATTAAAGAAGGAAAAGGACAAATAGTTATACCTTTCCAAATATCTAGATTATGAGCTGCAATGATAGATCTACTCAACCCTTCCACCATTAGAATGAACAATGAAGGAGAAAAAGGATCCCCTTGTCTCGGTCCATGTGTGAGAGAAAAAAAACCATGAGGAGTGTCGTTCACTATTACTGAAAACCTAGCACCCAAAATGCAAGAGTAAACCCATTTGCACCAATTGAAACTAAAGCCAATTTTTTTTAGAATAGGCATAAAAAAATCCAATTTACATTGGCATATGCTTTAACATATCCAGTTTAAGAACAACAATAGGGGATTTTTCTAACATAATTGAGTGAAGAACCTCATGAGCTAAAATATCACCTTAAGGAGTATCTTTCCTAGGAATAAAACCCCCTATTCTTCAAAAATAATTGAGGGAAGTAGCTTTGCAAGTCTAGAGGCAATAAATTTGGTGAATATTTTATAAATTGAGTTACAAAGAGCTATTGGTCAGAAATCATTAAAGGAGGATGGGCCAACTTTTTTAGGTATGAGAGCAAGAAAGGTCAAATTTAACTCCTTTAAAATGTTTATATTCCTCCTTAACTCTTCCAATGCTGAGAGAATATCATGACCCATAAAATCCCAACATTTTTGAAAGAAAAGGGTAGTAAAGCCATCTGGTCCTGGGGCCTTTTCAAATTCCATAAAAAAAACCACCTTTTTAATTTCTTCCAAAGAAAATTTATCCATCAACAATTTGTTGTTTTCCTTAGAGATTAATGATGGAATATTATCTATAATCACATTATTCTCAAAATATTTATGAAATTTAGCTAGGGATAAGAGATTCTCAAAGAAATTTACTGCTTCTAAACCAATTTCCTTTTCTGTGCAAAGAAGCTCACCTGAAGAAGAATGGATGGAGACAATTTTTTATTTATTTCTGTCTTAATTTGGAAGAGGCATGAAAGATTTTTTTGTTTTTATCCCCCTCTTTTAACCAGGTCTCCTTGGAATTTTATCTCCAATAACTTTCTTCACGAGCAAGAATCTCTTCGAGCTCGACTTTTAATTCCTTTTATCTAATAAAGAGGGTATTATCCATGCCTTTTTTAATTACCACCTCATAAAGATCAGATAATTCTGATTTAACCCTCAATTTATCAGAAAAATATTTTTAAAATTATTCTTATTCTAATGCTTAATCTTGTTCTTCAAGTATTGCAGTTTTTTATTGAGTTGGAACATCCTTGTTCCATCAATGAAAGGGCAATTCAGCCACCAATCCTTAACTAGATTGATAAAATTGCCATCTCTAAACCACATTGCCTCAAGCTTAAAGGGGATTTTGAGCACATCCCTATCATCAAATATTGAGAGAGAAATTGGGAAGTGATCTGATCCAACTAAGGTGTGAATGATCGAGGTGAAATCCCAAGAGCCATTTAACTATATCCGGTAATAAAAAATGATCAAGCTTTTCAACAATTTGAGAAAAGTATTTCCATTTATTTGTCTAGGTGAAAGTGCCATTTTTGAAGGGACAATCATATAATTTATTGTCCAAAATAAAATTATTGAAATCCTCCATAACTACAACTGAAGGTGTTATTCCTCCATTTTTTCAAAGAGATTTCTAATTGCATTGAAGTCCCCAACAAAGATTTTGATATGATTTTTACTATCCACAGATATTGAGGAGAGTTGTTTCCAGACACGTATCTTTGCTATGGTGGAGCAAAGACCATACATGTTTAGAATCCAAAAGGAGTTGTTTGTTCTTAAACAGGTTGCCTTTTCCTTTATCCAGTTGGTTGAAGATTCAAGATGATCCATTCTTACAAAGTTTTTGTTCCACATAATCACTAGGCCTCCTGAGGCTCCCTGAGCTAGAGAAGCAGTCAGGTCCCAATTATTCCAAGTACCAAATATATTAGAAGTAGAATGAAGAGATAATTTTGTTTCATGTAGGAGAATGATATCTGAGAGGGTGCCATATAGTTGATGTTGGATTATGCATCATTTGTTAGGGGCATTGAAGCCCATAACATTCCAAGATAGGATCCTCATTGTGTTCAAGGAGATATAATGTCTCTCCTCGCTCTCAAAATTATTTCTAAGGTTTTGCACCCCACAGTAGAATCATACTAGGAAACTTGAAGGGAATGAGGGGAGGAGCCCCTATCTTCACCCTTCTTTGTAGATGAATGAAGGTGGATTTCCAGAGTTGATTGTAAACTAGAAGTTATTTCCAAATTAGTTCTCTCCTTGAGAGATTTACACCCACGTTTGCTCTTAGGGATGATGAGAGCTTTGGCATCCAAGTCAGATTGAGAAATTGGGGGAGAAGAGAAAGAGTCCAGAGGGGTGGAAGAGGAGAAGGTAGGGGGAACAAAATTATCCTCTACAAAGTCTAATTTTCTTTTTGAGGCGAACTGGGAAATTGGAAGGGTAGGCGAATTGAGCTTGGGGGTAGATTCAGCCAAGAATTCATCAACAATTTCTTCAATAAGGCCTTCCACAACTTTTAACATTGCTTCATTCACAAAGTTCATTAACTCATCATTTGAGTCATTGAGAAGATCCTCATAATGGGATTTTTTTTATTCGGAAAGGTGGAGCTACTAGCAGGAGAAAGAATTCCATTGGATTGGATAGTTGGGGCCGAACACTTGGTGGTAGAATGCAAGTCATTGACTTGGGAAGTTAGGGAAACCAAGTCCACAACACCTTTGGTATCATTGACTTGGGAAGTTAGGGCAGCTGAGTCCACATCACCTTTGGCAATACTCAAAGTAACAGGGTCCTTTTGTTTCATGAGAGGAGGAGAACGAAGTGATTGAGAACTATAGGAGCTTTGATTGGTGCCCATGTTAAGGTTTGAAGAAGAGGGTTCAAGAAGTTCCTTAGAAAAGGAGGATGAACAAAGGGGATGACCATGACCAGAGGGGGGATTTTGACCCAAAGTACGAGTAATAGTAGAAAGATCCATGGGTTCGGCTTGAGAGAAGATATTTGTGTTGACTATGATGTTAGCCTCTTTCTAGATCAAAGATTCACATTTAATTATTTGAAGCCAATCACCCTTGTTTGAGGAGAGTCACACCTTATGTGGTAGGGTTTTGGAGTTCTTGATAAGAGCCCAAACCCTAATGATAGGTTTTCCATTAGTGATCAAAAAATCGCTTTTAAGGAAATCACGAAAGTGTGAGACTATTTTTTTAATAGAGGATGATTCAAGATAATCCACAGGAAGAAAAGGCATGGAGAAACAAATCAGGAGAGGAGACATTTTGAGGATATCTAAAGACATGTTTGCCATCTAGTCAAAAATACCCAAAAATGTATTACCACACCAAAAGGGTCCTTTGCGAAGAAGTTTGTTTTTAATAGTAGCATTCTTGAATAAAATGAAGAATGGCAAAGATGAAACCATAATTAAATCAAAATCTTCATACCAATTGTCTTTGATCTAGGAGCAAATTTTGGTGAGTGGCTGGTCTTCACCCTAGATTTGAACAAATAGGCCATTTTTCTTGCAATTAGCATATTGATCTTCCAGATGTAGAGGAATCATCAGTACCGGTCTCTATTCTGGTTCATCTCTTGGTGGGATCCATTTTTGGTAGGTGGGTTTGGATTTTTTTGTTCTCTCCAGAGAATCCTCCGAGTGAGATCCATTTCTCGAATGCCAAGATCCCTTATCTTCTCTAGAGGTTTGGAATGCATGATTTTTAGAAGCCCTGAAATTAGCATTTTTGTTCTCCTTTTTTTCATGTGGGTTTGCGCTCCTCGACCCACCAAAATGCGAAGGGTGAAAACCTTGTTGGAATTGTAAAATTTTGAAAATTTTACAGTTGTTTATACTCATGATTTTTCAAAGAAGTCCTTACCAGAAGCACAAAAATCTGCTTTGCATAACATTTTTGCCCATATTTTGTCATTTTATCCCATAAAATTCACCTGGCCCTAAGCATTTGAATGTGTAAACCATATCAGCATAACATGATGTAGGTCTCACCGATCCATGAAGCATTTTATACTAACGTGTGTCTTTTGCAGTTTATCGGCAAGAGATCAGGAATGTTATACCGATATGATTTTATTTGAGGATTCATATTGGCATGATGCAGTTCGCAGTCTCAGTGACCAGAGGATCCTATCGGCAAGACAATGGTCATCAGAATAAGTCATATCGAGCTCATTTGTGTCTTATCGATCAAGGCATAAATTGACTGTCGGCGAGACATGATCCATCAGAGTAACGCCCCAGAGCATTCACTTGGTCTTACCGATAAAGCAAAGGTGAGTTCCTTCATTGTCATCGGGATGAAGTCAGGGAGTCTTACCGAACCCCTATGTCACACCAACAAGATTACATAATGACTTAGCAATATGTTCGGAGAGAATGGTTATCGGCGATACTGGCTTCAGTGGGGAGAGATACGAAAGGTCATACCAAATGTACTTTCATCGGCAGGAGAATTGTTATGTCTCAGTGTTCAGAAAATATACTGAAGGAAATTTCTTGACAAGACACGAAGTAATCTATGGAGCATCTGCCTGACTCACAATGTTACAAAAATAGGCTTCATCGGCGAGAGTTACAATGATATACATAAGACCGAAAGGATAACTGTCGGGAAGACTCGTAACATCAGTGTAACTGTAGGACTACCTAGAAATATGTGATCTGTGGTAGTCAGAGAGATTCAAGGCATCGGTGAAACTACATGATGTCTTTGCAGGTGTCTGATGAACGTTTGTAAAATCTCGAATAGATGGATCGCCTAGGATTTGAATACGAATGGACATGACTTTTCATGTGGCTGATGTATAAATACCAATTTTTGAGAGCAAATGAGAGAGCAGAGATCGAATAAAAATACAGTAGGATACAAAATGTTTACAATTTTGAGACTATGATACATGTTTGAAATAGTGGAGATTTCAATTGAATTCATTTGATTTGGTGACATTTTTTTGGTATCAATTATTTGTTGTGTAAATTGAAAGTAATGTTGAAGTTGTCTCCAAGGTTGATGTTTTCTAATTGTTTGAACTGTTATATCAAGGATATTTTTTAGTTTATCAGTGCACATTTGTTGTATTTGTATGATTGGATTAATTAGTTCTTTCAATGAAATATTAAGTCATTTTAGTCATTCATAGTAATTAGGAAATCTCATTTGGATCATTAAGAAGAACTCAGTAGTCACATCCTTGCATGTTTATACCAGTTATAAACTTAAAATTGTATGCCAAACAATTTGAGTATCTGCCATAAAGAAATTATTCATTTCAGATTTTCATTGACTTCGTACACCCAATAAGGCACTAGTCTCTACTATTTCATTGTTTAGTTTCATTCATTTTTACATATGAACACATTAGATTTTTTCCTTGATATTGCTTATACAATTCGTACCAAAATAAAACTCATTTATCCACTCCCATTTTCCAGTGTGGGAAAATTGCTTTAGGAAATGAACAAAGGTCAAGTCTGCTTTATTCAAATAGGTATACCCACCTAGGTCTGGCAGCACCTGAAGAGTAGAAGGTCTAAATCATTTGGCCTTGTCTGTTACCCTAAAATGTATCAAGAGATTGGCAACCTCTTGAGGTATTTTTCCTGCGTTTTTGAGAGCTAACAAACCCTTAGTTTCCTTATTTTTAAAGTGTTTTTGTATCCTTTGATCACAAATATTTGGATGATTCAGACCTTGAAAGCTTGCTTCAGAAGGATTTTTAGGGTCCCTCTCTGTGTTAGAGCCATTCTTAGAGTGGTTTCCTGTCCTATGTAATTTTTTAGCATGATGAGGGTTTCTATTATGCAAGTCCGCCTCCATGATGGTGCCACAATGATAAGGGCTTTTCCAACCCAATGAAACATGCCAGTTAGGGTGACCAAAATAGTTCCTAGAAGAGTTTTTAGTGTGATGCGTGTAGCTCAACTTAGGTGTTTCCAAGATACCTCGATCCCTCCAAGATACAAAGGTATTATCTGAAGGGTATTGACGCCTGTCAGACGAAGATTTGTACTTGTCATCAGACAATGGGGCCAGGCAGAATCAGTATCGTTAGCCCAATGTACCCATTTTGCATGTAGAGAGTGAGCCGTTGTAGACATGTTAGGAGTTTGTGTTTATAATTTTTTTAGTTATTTGTTTTGTTAAATTAAATTATAGATAAAAAAATATAATTATTTTTAAAACGTACTTAAGAGCTATTTTATTTTTACATTAGAATATTTTTTGATAAGTATATAATGGTTATAAGGATCACATCCATTATATTAAAAAGAGAAAAAGAAAGTTACATTATGAAACTATCCATTTTAGGAGAGGTATTCCTTACATCTATTAAGAGCATATAAAAAAATCATGCCTTAGGTAAGTGCAAAAATATGGGGAACACAAAATTGGCCATGACACTTTTTGGCCCCATAATAGAAATAACACAAGCATATTATAACATGCTCGTGTTATGCTGACCATAAAAATAAAATAGTAAGAGGTTGAGCTCATTTGAAATCAATCTCTCAATAGAAAAACAATAGACTACAACTCTTTTAGAGTGTGCTTACATTATCGATTAACCATATCAACATTGATTCTCCACCAAATCATTACCAAAATGCTGCCACAATGCCAGTTGATGAAAACCCTCATTCACTAATTCATGAAAACCCTGTTGAAGAACAACATCAAAAAACCCCTCTAACACTACCTTAACATCCTCCCAAAATGCAAGAACACATATAAGGGAAAATAGAAAACAAGAGAGTACTTGAGTCAATAATTGAAAGGTCGAGAGATCCATCAAGAAAAAAATCTTGTTGGTCTACCCTCACCACTTCACTAGAATCAACCATCTCTCACATAGATTCTGTGAGTGGCCAAATTAACACATGGTAAACAAGAGGGCATAACAAAGACAATTTTATGTCAAAAAATTATCCTATGATAAAATAAAACAAAAAAATTGAAATCTAACAAGTGTGCATTGTTTGTTGACCCATGAACTAATGCACCCCTACACGACACTTGCAAGAGTTTCCCTATCCATTGGTGCCACCACCAAGGGATAAGGAATAATTTTTAGTATAGGTGGTGGATGGACTTTTACCATCCTCCATGTAATAAAAATGAGGTCCTGCAATAATTTTTGAGGAAAATCTATTGTGAGTTTGTCCTCAACACGATCCCAAACTACTTTGACATGCTAGAGTTATGTGGTAGAGGTGGGGGATTTAAACAAGAAAGAGTGGGGGAACAATGTGCCCAAAACTAGACACTAAGACCCCTTGCTAGACTAGAAATTGAGCATGTCACAATCCCTTCCATAGTGAAGGAGGGTATTGAGGTTGATACCCTACAATCCATCAACTTACTCACTTAGACCCTTTTACAACATAATAGGCCTCTAACACAAGGTGATGAGGGAAATTCTTCTAGGTCTCAATGTTCACCTCACTTATTTCAAAACTGTAGGTCTCTTTATGACTAGAAATTTGAGGATGATAAGGATGCACGTGGCTAGCAATAGGAGGTAACTATATTGGAGAAAATTATCTTTATATCTATCGACTGTTGGATAAAATTTTTGAAATTTATGGAGAGGTGAATTTGAGAAGGTAAAATTTAATTTATTATCTTCCATTTTAAAATTTAAGATTAATTAAATTACTAAATTTATTGTAATTAAATTGATGGTTCAAAATGTTCACGCTATGTCTGGTAGCCCTCCATCTCTCGATTACATGAAGATGTTGAGTCCACTAGTATTTAATTACCAACGAAATACTAAATATAGTATGTAGTAATTTAAGATTACATAAATGGTAATCTTAAAATTCATATTAGATGTTGAACAGGCTAATGTTGAGCCTTTAACATCAAGACATGTTAGTCATAGTGGCCATACATCTTACATTGAGGTAAGCTTGACTATTTTTAATCATTAAATGTTTGTAAAATAATGTTAGGTGAATTTTGTTAATTTAATAACATTGTTTAATTTTTACTTGATGACATCAATTGATACTCCTTTTCGTATTCATACCACAATGGAGCATGGTGTTGCTGCAATAGTGGGATCTTTGATGCCTTCGATAGAGGTATGAGCTAGATTAGTAAATTTCATATTTAATTTTTTATTTTATCTGTCTATTAATGAAAATTTGAATGATGTCATTTGTAGTTTGATTTGTATCTTGATTCTTTCCATAGGGCTTCACAACTCTAGCTTTTGTTTCTACCCCTCTTATAGATGAAGAGAGGGAAAAAAATGGTTCAAAGAGATTATGAGGTAGCGATATGTGATTATTTCATTATATGTCATTCAATAATTCAATTTTTATATATTATTGTGTATTTTTTTGTTGTATTAGGTGGAGCTCCAAAAACATTATGAGAGGAGGTCAAGTCAATGAGTTTAAAAGCAACCGACATCATATGTGCACCTCTCCATCCACATGAAAATCAAATGTGGCTCATGATCTCTTCCCTTCCCTTGGAGGAAAGTGATTAATTTAAGGTCCTATTGAATACCTATAAGGAAGTTTAGACATATTTTTGTATTACATATATGTGACATTATACACCTATATGGATTTCTTGTACATATATATTGTACTTTTAGTGACATATAATATTGTATACATATATAAATTTTTGATTAATAGAAATTTGTTTTTCCATTTCTATAAATGATTAAATAAATAATGAATAGTTACACAAGTAAAATGGAGATCTTTCGATTTGATTAATTGAGTAAATTGCCAATTATTTTATTCTTTCATCTTGTCCATTGATTTAGATCCTAGTCTAGGTCTTGGTTGGTCACTTTGGATTTGTCATGTAGAGGATTGATTAGATGACATGGTATCGATGAATTTTTTTTCCTAATATATATTATGGATTGAGTTTGGTTGGTTGATTGATTTATCTCTATTTTGAGATGACTTTGACTAGATGAGAATGAGATTGATTCTTGGTGTATCTTGATATTTAGAGTTTGTGTGTTCTCCTTCTCAAGAGCATTGGCCTCCTTAATGATAAGCTTAATATCTTAGGTTTTTTATAGTATCATTTTTCTCATTTTATTGTTGTGTTACTTTACCTCTTAAGGTGGATCCCAAGGAAGTATAAATGTTATTTCATCTTATTCTTGCTTTAGAAAAATATTCCATATTGTTCTATATCCCACGGACTATATGATTTATTACTATTCCTTCCTTGGACCAAGGAGTGACTATTATGAAGGACCACACCCCTACATGTCAAACGAATAAGTGTCACATATTTCAATTTGGTACTCAATATGGGTGTTTCTATCTAACCAAAAATATAACAAATCGTAGAATTTATGTTTATGTTATCTAAATAACCTTACATTTATAGTTAAACATTTATAACTAATATGAAAATGTATCCTTAAGATTCTATTCTCATTTTTTATTTTAATACTTTATGTGAATATATTTTCTTTGAAATAATGTGAGTTTTATGGACCCTTATGTCCTAGTTCACTTTAATCTATTGTGATCCATTAGGTATTTTCTTTAATTCTATACTTTTTTACAAAGGAATCCAATTTGGTAGAGAGATGTATGAGTAGTGAAGTGGCATGCTTTTTGGTAGGTTAGTTGGTGGTTTTGTGCTAAAGTGTGATAGGTTATTATTTTTCATAGGTAAAATACATGGGTGGTGGTGGTATACCCATGAAATGAAATAAATATACACTGAAAAACTATGTGCATAGGGTGATGTAGTAGGTTCTCTTTTTCCAGTAAGTAGTTTCTCCCTAGCAAGTTGTTATTCTTGAGCAAGTTTACTTTAATAATTAAGTGATAGCCATTGGATCATTCCACACATTTTTTTATGGTTTTTAGATATCCATCAAGATATATGATGGTTACCAATAGTGTTAAATATGTAAATTTTTATACTATGAACTTGGTTTTCATGGTATACTATTCTCAGTCTACCTATGAAGACATGGAAAAATCAAGTGGGACTAGTGTGTATGGACTAATTACATTTTATCATTTATTTATGATGATTTTAATGGCAAGAACCAATGCATTATCTTAGTGGGTGTTTGGATTTTGAAGGAGGGTACACATAATTAGGTAGTACTCACATTATTGGGTCCTATGAGTCATGTGAGCTAATGCATGTTCAATAAGATTTCATATGAAAAAATGAATCAAATTATATTGTGTTATAAGTATTAGCATCATGTAAGCATCTAATTTGTGTTTTATAATTTTGTTCCTATGTGTTTTAACACTTTGATATTTGACTATGTTATGCTTGTTGTGCTTTTCTATTCTCATTTCACCTTCCATATTATTTATACCATGATTATTGTGTTTTTCCTATTCTCATTTCACCTTTAAAGTTTGATTTTGGATTTTACAAAATATTAATTCAATCATAAAGAGGATTATCATGAACTACTCTATCATAGTTTGGTGGTATTTTTTCTCTTAGTTCTCTTAAGACATTACGTTAGAATAAAAAAAATTAGGACAATTGGGGTACAAAACAAGGCCTTTGGTAGTATTGAACCATCCACATTGACATGTCGATGTAGTTATTTGGGCCTCATGACACACAAAATGTGAAAAATATTTGTTTCCACATTTACACTACTCTTAATTGATGCTTTTTACAAGAATGCATTAATTATTGGAATCGTAAAACTGATGAGCTTGATTAATAGCTAGTTTTCTCTTGTTTAGTTCATATATTTTAAACACTTTAACCTACTTATTTCATATAAATTCCTAAAATTATATACCTTTTATATCTTTAATACAGTCCAAACCAAACTTTCATGAGTGGAAATATGATTATGATATGATGATGTTTCACTAGTAGAATTTGGCAAATAAATGACTAGGTGACTAAAAATTTTAGTCACAACAACTAAAAATGACTAAATTCTACTTTTTTTTGCAACAAAACTATAAATGAGTAAATAAATGACTAATTTGGTTGTCGGGTAAAAAAATATTTAGTCGCACAAATAAAAAATGACTAAATAGTTAGTCACACGAATACATATTAGAAATTTTTAATTTTTTTTTTAGGGAAATGATTGGCGGGGATGTATTGCATGCAATTCATTATTCGTGTTTAGAATGAGGCTACTTGCATGGGCCATGAACTACACTGAGGCATTTTGAGTTATAGTAGCTACTTGCATGGGTGATAAAGATTGTTTGGAGAGGACTTGGAGAATTTTGAAAAGGCAGGCAAGGAATTCAGTGTTTGCTGCAAAGTATTTTAAGTTTGTAGCAAAGTTAGATTTGGGGACGCCCTCTGTAGCGAATTTAGAGGTAATTTGAAACCCTCATTACATTAAACAAAAAATCTATAGCTTTATGATTAGAAAATTACAGTAGTTACAATCTACTTCTCTTAATAATGTTCTTTTACAATCTTGCCATTGTTCTGCTTCATAATGTGTTCGAGCTAAATATAATAAAA
This sequence comes from Sequoia sempervirens, assembly GCA_007258455.2. Classification (NCBI taxonomy): domain Eukaryota; kingdom Viridiplantae; phylum Streptophyta; class Pinopsida; order Cupressales; family Cupressaceae; genus Sequoia; species Sequoia sempervirens. The sequence goes on along the minus strand of VDFB02000003.1, from coordinate 733,799,743 downwards.
TTTGGGTGTTAGTTCCAAAATAGAATTTCCTTGAACAATTTTGATACATTTTCACTGCAAGTGGAAATTGTCCTTGTGCAAATGCTAGATTTACCCACACATCAGGCATCTGAACAAAGTTGTTTCCTGATGCAACTTCTTGTACCTGTGTAAAAATTTCCTTTGCAATATCAAATTGACCCCTTTCAACTAGCACAATGGCTGCCCCATTTGCAACATAAAAATTTCCTAGTCTTTGTGCCAACACTTTACAATACAATTCTCTAGCCTTCTCAAGATGTTGTGCCTCCAACTTTGGATCCCTCCTCTCATTTCAAAAAGCTGCAAAATAATTCCAATTTCCAAGTGAAATGTCAACATAAGAATCCTTTGCATCTGATTCACTTTGTACAACTTTAATTGTTTCTTTTTCTTTAAGGAAGTCATCTAATTTTAGTTCCATTTTTCCAAGCATAGATAAAGCATTTGATGAGTTTTTATCCACCTTATAAAGTGCATCCCCCAATCAATTCTAGGCTTAGTTGGATCTCATTCTGATCTTGAGCCATGACTGCAAGATGTAGATATGCATCCACATAATCAGGAAGCTTGGACAATATATCCTATATAAAAGATTTTCTTTTTCAGTATCATGTAGCTATTCAAACAACCTAGCAAGATTTAATAGTGTTGTTACTTTATCCCATGGTAACTCAAGTGAAACACCACCTTCTTCTATTGGGTGGGAGAATTCCATTTCCTTAAAGAGCACAAGAAAATTGCAGAATTGGCACTTGGGCTTTTATTTATGAATTCAACCTAAATGTCATTTCCTAATGACTCCATAAAAGTTTGTTGAGCCAAATCTAGTTCATCACACTCAAAATGAAGAACCCCAAGGGGAAGCTGCTGAGTCTAGCTGGTAAGATAAAACTCCTAAAAGCCTCTCTCCAGAATATTCCAGTGTATTACCTTTCCTTGTTCAAAATTCCTGCTCATATAGGAGAGACGATAGAACATATTAAGAGGAAATTCCTGTGGTCAAGCATAGAGGAAAAAATCAAACTTTCTCTTGTCAGACAGGATAAAGTTTGCAGGCCAAAAAGGTGTGGGGGGTTAGGGATGAGAAGAATTCATATGCTAAATAAAGCCTTAACTGCTAAAATTGGATGGAACCTTCTAGAAGGCTCAAAAGACTGGGTCAAAACCTTCCAAGCAAAGTACTTTAGAAATAGGAACACTGGTTGTTTTTTTGTCTCAATTGGATTTCCCTTCTGGCTCGACCCTATGGAACCACCTAACTAGATTAAGGAATGTGCTAAAGTTGGGGGATAGGAAGCAAATAGGGAATGGATTTAACACAGATTTTTGGAAGGACCCTTGGATAGAAAATGCCACTCTGTCTGCTAACGAGGATTTGAATCCTCTAAAGTGTAGCCTCCACTGAATTTGTGGCACTAAGGTATCTGATTATATAAATTGGGAAGGGGAGGAACCTAAATGGAAGGATTTTGAGGCCTTTTTAAGGAGAAATAATCTGAGGGGTCCTAGATAGTTGGACTGGGCTCCTCTTCTCATCAATTTGCATAATTTGATTGGGGAAGTGAAATGGTTTGATAGGGGAAGGAATGATGAATGGATTTGGAAAAGAAGCCCCTCTGGCTATTTCTCAGTGAGAAAGACCTATGAAGACTTGATGAGGGCCCAAGATGCTATTCTTAATCCCTTCTGGAAGGGGTGTGGCTCAAGAATATGATTCCAAAAATAAACTGTTTTTGGTGGTTGGTGGCCCATGACAATATCCTTACCATTGATAACCTAGTCAAGAGAGGTTTCTACCTTGTTAATTAGTGTTCTCTTTGTAAGGAGGAAGAATTGATAACTCATCTTTTCTTTCATTGCAAGTATGTGAGGGAAGTGTGGTCCAAGGTGGTGCAGTTGTTGTCTTCGAATTGGGTTTTTCCTAACTCAATGAAGTTGTTTATTGAAGGCTGATGTAATTGTCCATTCTCCTACAATGTTATAATGGAGTTGTGGCACCAAGTTCCCCTCTTTGTGTCTTGGGGGATTTGGAAGGATAGATATATATTTTTTTAGAGAGGTGGAGAGAAGCAGTGAGGAGGTGTTTGAGATAGTCAGAACTCAAATTAAGGAAAATCTGGAGGTAAGGAAATTCAACTTCTCCAACTCCTGGCCAAACTATAAGGAGATGAGAATAAAACAAAATTGGGGTATTAGTAGAGACCTAACCAATATGAATTGGACTAAGATGATCAAAAGGTTGGGTACAGTTTGGTGCCCTCCTATGAAAGATTGGGTGAAATGCAATTTTGACGGATGTTCCAAAGGAAATTTGGGCCAGGCCAGAGCTGGTGGCCTCGTGAGAAACTAGAATGGTGACTGCATTATGGCTTATGGTGTGAATCTTGGGATCTATTCGAATAACAAAGTTGAAGCTTTGGCTGCTTTTGGAGCTTTCAAATTGTTAAAGGATTTGAGGTTCAGAAAGGTTATAATTGAAGGGGACTCAAAACTTATTGTGGATATTTTAAATTATGTTGCCACCCCCCCATGGGAAATTAAGGATATAATTGATAGATGTAAAGTTATTAAAAACAATTTTACTAATTGTCGGGTCCTACATGTGTACAGAGAAGGGAATTATGTTGCTGACTGTGCAGCCAATATGGCACTCCAGTGTAGGGGTTGGACTAGATGGACCAATGGGAACATGCCACAGCCTTTGAGAGATATAATACTCAATGAAAAGTTTAAAAATGCATACCAAATGAATTCCTGTGAAGTTGGTTGGTGACGAGATGGAAGAGTACAGAGGGGAGTTGTCAAGTTTTCCTAATAATGATGGTCTAAGTGGTACATGTGTACATTGGAGGATCCTTGAGGGAGATTTTTTTATTTATTTCCCATTAAAGTTTATGAGCAAAAATCACATGCAGATTGTGGTTCTCTTAAAGGTTGTCTTTTCTACGTGTGTCGATTTTCCCTCTGTCAATTATTCACAAATTTATATAGAGGGAAATGACAAGATTTTAATTACGGGTGTTATTGCTTGCAAAATTCATAATTCCGTTTGGGTTCTGAGAAACGTGCAAAAATCATCCCTAAGAAGAAATAATATGTTTTACATTTCCTTTGTGAGTCAGTTGTTTCATTGGGTTTTGAATGTTGGTTTTGGTCTAGGAAGAAAGTTAGTTGTTAGGGAGAGTATGAATCCTAGCCAGTCTCTATAAAAAGTTCTTCAAACTAGCAAGATGGGATGGCCAAGGAAAATAACCGAACTGTCTAACTGCCAGGCATTGAAGCAAAATGTCAACCTCTAGAGAATGTTTGAAAATGCAGGAATGGATTCCTTTTTCCAGTCCCTAAAAGGCTACAATGAAAATTTAATGGAAAAGTTTACAAACTCTTGGAGGAGAAGCTGTGTTTCAATTGGAGTTGTGAAATTTGAAGTCATGACCCATTTCATAGCAGAGGCCATGGGGCTTCAAAATTCTGGCTTGAAGGTTGCTAAGAAGAGTGGAGTTGATTATCAATGTTTTGTGGATAATTTTTTGCATTAGGGTGAAAACCTTAAGCGGTTTCAAAATTTGTATGCTAGACTTGAAATTCCTCCTCCCTTTTCCCTTGTTAGTCTATTTTTCATGAGATATTTCACTCTTGAGGATCACTACATGTCCGTTCATGCTTATCATTTTCCTATTTTAAATCACATAAGACACAGGGAACACATAAATCTGTCGTTTTACCTTCTCTCCTCTATGTAGTTGAATATTGAGAAAGGTGCTAACCCGCTGCTTCACTAGGGCTTAATGCTTATGTTGTATAAATATTCCATTTCCCAAAATCCCCATGGGAATCCTCTAAATGCTAGAGAGGAGAATCCTGACCCTGTTGAAGAGGAAAATGTTGAGTTTCAGAGAGTGGAAAACCCTGAAGTTGTTGAACATGAGCATTCTCCCCACAACCCCCTACCGTTGTTGCTAGAAGATTGCTTATCCCTATTAAGAGTTCCTCTCCAGTGGATAATGTGTCCAACCTGTCTACCCCTCAGTCCCAGAAAAGTGAGGACTCAAAAAATGTGGACATGTTGCTTGCCAGAGCTACCCTTGAAAAATGAAAACACTCTCCCCTGCTGCTCGAACTTCCTAAAGCCAAGAAATATAGAAAAGAGGTCATTCCTCGAGAAGTTATCCATATTTTAGAGGATATCATTCAAAAGGAAGAGGTTAAGGAGAAATTACAGGGTTAGGGAAGTGGTGGGAGTGGTGAAAGAAGGTCGAAAAGGCTGGCAAAGGCAGCCTCAAAAGAGAAAAAAGGGAAAGAAATTCTTTTTGTTGATGTGGAGGATATCCCAAGCTATGAGGAATTTGAGGCTTAGGATGATGAGGATGATGAGGATTTTGAGGATTTTTACTTTGAGGAAATGGCCTACGATATGGGGGAATATGATTTGGAGGAGGAAGAAAAAGATGAGGAAGAGGAGGAGCAAGTAGAGCTGTTTGGAGAAAAGATGGAAATAGGGAATGCTGAGGAGGAAGGGCTCTCTGGTCGGGAGAATAATTCTGATGATTTGAGTATTGATTTTCTTAAAAGAAGAATAAGTTTCTTGCAGGTCCAATTTGAGGACATGGAAAAGGCTCCGATGAGCCTAATGAGATTCTCCAATAGGCTGATGAGATGCATGATGCTGGGTGCACCTCGGGTGAAGCAAATATTAGCATAAAACTAAAGAAGCAAGGAAAGGTGGACTCCCTCAAGCTGTTGGATGATATTGAGGGACCTAATTGGCGCGAGTATGTGGCTCTCTTAGGAGAGTATGAGGATCTATTAAGAAAGGCCAACTAATGGCTAGGATTACTATTTTCCATGCTTTTGATGTGTTTTTTATTTTATTTCTATATTTGGGACTGTTCTTATATTATCTTTAAGATCTGGTGGAATACCACCTGGTACACTGTGGATTTGATTAATGGTCTACGCAGGTTAAACTTTGTTGGTAGTAATTTTCTATTTTTGATAATTATGGGTTGGACTATAGCTTTGATGTTAAATTTGGGCCTGCGAGCTAGTATCTTGCTATTTTTTGGTGTGGCTGGTGGTGTTGTTTCCCACCTTGGTTTCCTTTTTTGATCTTCTATGTTCCACAGGATTAGAGTCCTTCCCTACTTATATTATCAAAAATAATTCAATGGGTACTTCTTCTCTTCTCTTCTTCAGAAGAGACTTTGGTGTCTTAAGAGAATCTAAGGCTGCACTAGGGTTTGATGATATTAATAACTCACCCATCTTGATAAATAAATGGGCATCATGTGGATCTATGTGAGTTTCCTTTCTTAAAATTTCCAAATCCTTTTGTGCCTACCCTTGCTAAGCATATATATGGCCTACAACTTTTAATCTCTCACAATTCTCAGGGCAGACCTCCAAAACCTTTTCAAAATTTGGAGACAACTCTTAAGATCTCCCAACTTCAATTGAACCTGTCCACAAAATCCTTTGGCCTCTAACTTTCCTTGAATGATGCCATGTAGTAGTGGATAGTGGTGTCATAATCACCTTTACTATGATAATATCATGCAAAATTATAATATGAATGATATTTCATAAGAGGGTGGTCAGTTAAAATAAGAGTTGTCTCAGACAACTTTCCACAAGAAAATGCTACCCTGTGAAGAAAAAATGGTTTGCTAAATGATTCAATCCCATTACACAACACAAGTATAATTAAAAGGATCCACACATCTTTTCCATTCCTTCATGAACACTACCTTTTTCACTAATTGTGAGAATCCTACAATTAAAAAATGCATAAAACTGGCCACATAGATTTTTCCCCATTTCAAACAACAAAATTGCCAAAAAAATGCATTTAAAACCTCCAAAAAAATGCAAATAAAATCACACTGATTTTCGCACCATAAAAAACATGAGACCATAGCTTTTTGCTTACTATTATGCTTTGATATATTTTTTCAAAGCATCCATAGCTTTTTTGAAATCACATGTTTTAGGATTTTAGCCATAGTAGCAAGGAAGTGAACTGTTTGATAAAATGCTTTGGTAGACATGTATGAAAAATGTGGTAGCATAAACAAGGCAATGAAATTTTGAAAAAAATCCTCAAAGAAATGTGGTCTCATGGTAATGGAATGCAATGAAAAGCAATTTTTTATGGATTTCCATGGCATTCAATCACCATGATACCACATTTCTTTGAGGCATTTTTTCAACTTGTTCATTGCCTTGTCTATGCTATTGCTTACTATTATGCTTTGAATTTTTTTACCAAGCATCCATAGCTTGTTCGAAAGCACTTGTATTATGATTTTAGCCATGGAAACAAGGTAGTGAACTATTTGATAAAATGCTTCGGTAGACATGCATGAAAAATGTGGTAGCATAGACAAGGTAGTGAACTTTTTGAAAAAAATGCCTCAAAGAAATGTGGTCTCATGGAATGCCATGACAAGCAAATGCAATTGGCAGCTGATCCTAGTTATTAGTTATGCAATGTGAAGTAATTGCATAACTTCTTAGGTTGACTTTGTAAAAAATATATTGTAATTGAAATTTTGTCATCTATCAACATCTAGTTATTAGTTATGCAATGTGAAGTATTGCTTTGAGTTTGAAAGATGTGCAATGCAATGTAATCAACAATTTGAATATAAAATACATTTTTTTTTTTATAATTCATTAGTTAAACTCTATTTTATTTGCTTTCTATAACTCTATTGCTATGGAAATTCCTTTCAATTAAAAAAATAGTTTTTGTCCCTTAGTCTACAATTTTTTGTTGCTATGTGTAGAACATTACAGATGGATCAACATTGAAGGTTGACTATGGATCAATACCATGCATTTGATGAGAGAGTAGCTGATGAGAGGGACATGGAAAAATATCCATGTCCATGTAATGAATGTCTTGGTGGAAAGGAGAGAAAAAGAGGCTTGATTTATTGATATATGATAAGATATGGGCATAGTGGTATAAGCCCTTGGGATTAAAATTATTATGAAGATATGATAGAATTGCATATTGTGAGAGATGAAGAGGAAATGAATACAGATGAAGTGGCACCAAACATAGATGAAGAGGCAACAATGTTAGACGAATGTTTTGAAGTTGATATAATGTCAAATGAGGGTTTAAACGATGATTAGGCCAAGTTGATGGAGGATGCTTTGAAGCTTGTGTATGTTGATTGCAAGTTAAGTCATTTCACAACAATCCTTCAAATTCTTAACTTGCAAGTGGTGTTTGGTTGGAAAAATGAGAGTGTAGATCAGTTATTGGCATTATTAAGTTTGTTGTTACTACTCGACTCCACATTTCCAAAAAAATGAAGTCAATGTAAAAATAAAATCACTAAGCTAGGCTTAGGGTATGAAAGCATCAACACATGTGTGAATGGTTGTGTATTATTTTTCAAGAATCTTGCAAGTGAGAGTGACTATCCAAAATGTCATGAAGAAAGTTATAAACAAGGGTTGAAATTAGTTGTGGTTCCTAGAAAGTTTCTTTTCCACTTTTTTGTAATCACATGATTAATTCAAATGTATAGGTGCAAAGACATTGCTGAATTGCAATGGCATGCCCAAAATAAGAGCACTGATGGAAAATAATGACATGTGCCTGATTCTAAGAAATGGATAGAATTTGATAATAGATGGTCTAATTTTTCTCAAGATCCTTGTAACATAAGGTTGGGTTTGGCTCTAGATGGGGCGAACCCATTCTCAGATCAAAGTACTAAATGGTCAACTTGGCTAGTGTTTTTAATAAATTATAACTTGCCTCCATGGTTAGCAACTAAACCATTTTTTTAATGCTATCATTGATTATACCAAGAAATAAAATTGTGACTTCAAATACAATTGATGCTTATCTAGATCCATTCTATGATGAGCTAATGAAATTGTGGAAATAAATTGAAGAAATTCAATCTTTAAGGGATGGTCATTCAATCAAATTCACTTTAAGAGCTTCCTTATTGTTTATGGTTCATGATCTTCTTGCATATGACACATTGTCTAGTCTTAGTGTTCATGGATACCATGGATGTCTTGCTTGCAACTTTAAGCATTTTTTGAGGAACTCAAGAAGTTTGTGTAAGTGTATTTATTGTGGAAATCATGCTTACCTTAAAATGGATCATCCATATCATAAAAAAAAACATGGTTCAATGGTCAAGAAGAGAATCATGAAGCACCATTGCTAATAATAGGTGATTAGATTGTTGAGAATGGACAAAAAATAATGTTATTTGTTGAAAATGATATGATTGCTGGTAGTAGGTATGATCCATGTAATGAAAGCGGTGTAAAAGGGTTGTGCATATTCTATAAGTTTCCATTAGGCATACTATTGACTTTATGCATACTGAGAAAAATATAGCCTATGCTATTATAGAAACTCTTTTTGGTGCTTTTGATACTATTTCATCATGTGAAGACTTTCGACAACTAAAGATTCATTGAAATCTTTGGGTTGAAAAATATGACAATGAAAAATATAGAAAACCTTGTGATCCTTATGTTTGGACAAAAGAAAAATGTGCACAATTCTTACAATTGATGTCTCAGACTCACTTTCCCATTGGATATGTAAGTAGCAGTATTAGAAACCAAACTGACATTAATGGCTTAAGAGGCCTCAAGACCCATGACTATCATATCATAACGAATAATATTTACCTATTGTGGTAAATATATTAAGTTTGGTAAAGGGGCCAAGATTGGCAGTTATAAGGTTGGGCCTAATATTAAAGAGAATGAGTTTACATGTATTAGATCCATAGTTTGAGGGAGGACGTTGTTGAAGTCCTTTGTCTATTGGAATGAGAATTTTCACCAACAATATTTAGCATTTCTATGCATATTTTGATACATCTAGAATATGAACTAGAGCATTTTGACCTAGTAAGAATGAGATGGATGTATCCTATAGAACAATATATGAAGGTTTTAAAAAAATTGTTTATACTAGGGAAAAACCAAAAGGAAACATGTCTGAGGGATATTCAATGCAAGAGGCCATGGTATTTTGAATAGAATATATGAAAGATATTAGAAATGTCAATCGTCGTGTATGGGATGATGATGAAGAAGAGAGAGTTGCAGGTGAAGTATTAGAAGGTAATAGATGTTGCTTCAAGCTATCACATCAAGTAAGAAGTGTGATACATGCCTATATTATTCAAAACACATCTTTGTTCAATAAGTGGAATAGGTAAAAAAAATTTACATAATAATTTATTTACTCAATTTTTTATTTACACATTTATATTATTAATCTTACTATTTGTACGTTAATATTCTATGTAGAAAATATAAAGAAGAAAATCAAGCTTGGATGCAATATCGACCTCAAAAGCGCATACATCATGCTAATTTGATTGGAGGTGATTATTTTCCAAAATTTGAAGAATGGATTGCTAATGTAGTTAGTGATGCAAAAGAAGAAGGTCAAGCTATAGAAAGGAAGGAAAGTGAGCTTTCACAATCTCTACATTTATGGGCTATATGTTTCAGTGGAATGTGGGCCTATGGTAGTCATTTAAGAGTGGAAGAAAAAGACAAAGGAAAGACAAATTGTGATTGTGTTTTTAGTGCTGAATTTCTTCATGAAACTGAGAATAAACTTTATGTTGGATTCATCCAAGAAATTATTCAAGTGGACTATGGTGAAAATAGTCCTATATTATTAAAATGTAAGTGGATCCAACCATCCATAGTATAATTTGATGAATACATGGATTTGTATGTGCAAATACAAGACAATTTTTATTAGAGACGGATGAGTCGTATGTTTCCCCTCTTAAAATTAACCAATCATTTCTCATTGATGATGTAAGAATCCTAGGATTTTCATATGTCTTTCAAACAGAGCCTCATTCAAAATGAAAATTCATGGAAGTTGTTGATATAATTCCTGATGGGAAATATTTTAATTTACAAGAAACATTCAAAGAAGTGGATGAAGATGACAATGGAGTGTTTGAAGAAGAGATTTTGATTACCAATGAAGAGATTGGAAGAGAGAATGCATTGCATGTCATAGATGAGGATGAGGAAGAAAATCAAGTAGATGTAGGCACAAGTGATCAGGATTTTGATCTTGATGGAAATGCAGATGATTATGATGGTGTTTCGTCACCTTAAGAGATTAGCTTGTCACCTAACCTTTGGTTATATGTATGGTATAATTTATTATTGAATGTAATAAAGATTTGAGTATAGGTATGCTTATTCATTTTTGTTTTACTGATACATTTTTTAATGTAATCATCATTATTCTATTGGTACATTGTACACAAAACCTGAGATGTCCATTGTTGATTTGAAGTGCATTTAAAGTTAGGTTCAATCATTCTTCTTAGTTTTATTACTTTGGTTGAAAATTTGAAATTAATTTTGTTTAGTTAGAATATAATTTCTTGTATTTCCTATATGTTTTCTAGACGCAAACATATAATGAACATCAGTGATTTAATAATATATATAGATATCTTAACATTAGGTGAACTAAGCCTCCTCATAACAAACAAAAAAATGATCTCTTAGGTCTGATTGACACTAAAAAATAAAACTGAGAGTCTACGAAATTAGAAAATTGTTTAATGTTTTCAATAAAATGATATCTAAAATACTACATTCTTAATAAAATCCAATACTGCACTACTGCAACAGTTAATAGAGGTATGCACAGGATGGCGGGACATAGAGCTCAATCTAAAAATTCTTACTACAATACCATGACAACCAATTATGAATAGTGTAGGGTGGTGGTGAGAACATGTTAACTAAAATAAACTACAGCCCCACAAGGGGTGAATAGTGACACTATGATATGGTGGTGAACAAGCACTCAACTGCTAGAATTAACTCGCTATCCTGCAGAAGTCCAAAGGGGTGTGCATGGGGTGGTGGTATTGCTAACCCTAGCATACCGCTACCCCGTAGTGGTCTTGATATGACAAAGCGGTATGGAGGTGAATAATCACTCAACCACTAGAATAAACCCATCATCCCATGGGAGTCCAAAGGGGTTTGCACGAGGTGGAGGTAGTGCTAACCCTACCATACCACTACCCCGCAACAGTCTTGATATGACAGAGCGGTACTATGGTACAAGTTGTCAAATCATTTAAATCATTAGTGGCAATGAATACACCTTTAAAAATGAACCATTTGATTTCCCAAGATAGGCATGTATTCAAACTTGAAATGTGGACAGATTATGAAATATTTTGCACGAATTGACATTAATAGTGAGGTGACCAAGCTTAGTAGCAAATATTACTTGGGACTTGACAATTTTTTTTTTAATCATTCACATAGATCAATGTATCAGAGGCAAGGAAGTTCAAAGGGGAAGACTCTAGAGCTATTATTTCACTGGTTAATTTCACATAAACCCTCTCTAGCAAGTGTATAAGAATTGAATTTTCTCCTACAAGTAGACAATTAAAGAAATCACTGAGTAGGAGTAAATTCTTCATCATGCCACCCAAAAGAAGTCAAATTGTGAGTAAAAATGAAGAGTCCATAGTTTCTAAATCAAACAAGAGGTCCCTGCAACAATCCCTTTTAGATGTGTTACCTAATTCTGTAGACAAAGGATTCAAAAAGGTGTTTAAAGATACAATCCATGCATGTAGAGACCCAATTATCCGTATCTCAGGGTGGGATCTGTTTTGGTACTTCTATGAAAAAAGGGATGAAAAGATTCTAGTTTTGAGTCCTTGGACCTTAGATTTGGCCAAATTGATAGTCCCAAATGTCTTTGTAAATGTTGAGTTTATTAGAGTATTGGCATAATATTACCACCTGGCTACCAGGACTATAAGAATGCCAAATGGTTCACCATTAGTGGTGCTAACTAAAGAATCAATTACAAAGTGTTTTATGTTAAACAAGAAAGCTATCACTAAGATCAACTTGGATAGAAGTGAGGAGGATTATAGGAGATTGAGAAAAACCTACAAGAGTTATGAACTTCCTTTACACATGAAAAAGGGTGTAAACAATAGGAGGATATCTATATCCCCATCCCAAATTGAGCCATTTTCCATAGAATACTTCCAAGTATATTTCAAAAGAAATTATTTTTCTTTGTGACAAGTGCTTGGAATAGATGCTAAAGAGAGGATGCCAATATATCTCATGATGATGGTAATGAGGATACAAAATCCTGAAGTGAACATTGAGTATGAATTTGCTGCTGAAATTGAGAAAGGGCTACATGAGGGATTTTTGAAAGTAAGAGAGAACTTAGCTCACATCACTTTCAAGAAATACTCTTTGCTATGTCATTTAATATTGTACCAAAATAGAAAGAGATGGTATAAAAGAATGAGTTTGGGAATGACTGATAAGGAAGGGAATAGGTTGCATATACAAAACTGGTGTTACATTTGGGATAATAGATACAAAAATAGTGATTATGTAATATTTCATGATGATTTCATAATAAAGGTCATGGCTGCTCTTGGTCATATTTCACCGAGATTTCCTAATAAAATCATGCAAGTATTAAGACCTTTAGCATTGAAGCTAGAGCAGGGACACACTCACAATTTCGGTGACTAGTTCTTCTTAGCAGACCAAACAATAATAAGGGTCTATGGGTGTCCTCAAGCCCCAAATGTTTTACCTAATTTTTTTTCTATTCGAATTACATTTTTAGAATTCATGTGGAAAATTTTATGGATGGAGAAGGATGTTATGAAAAGACAAAAAAATGGGACATTCCTCCCTAACCTAACTAAATGTGAGGAGCTATCCATAGGGTCTAACACTCTTGAAGAACTGTAGAAGTATTTGAATATTAGGTATTCATTGAAGTCATAAGGAGAAAGGGTCTTTGATCCTAAAGGGCATATTAATTTTATAAAGAAGACACTTCTCACTAGAGCTAGGATTACCCATGTAATGGATTGCGAAGAAGATGCAATATGAAATTGCTTAACACCTCATGAAGTTTTTTAGAGGAAGAGGATGTGGGAAATCATAAAGAGGCTTGAGGAGAAGAAGAAGAAAAGGGACACTAGATTCTAAGGATTCTATGTTGAAGAAGGGGATCCTATCAAAATGATGAACTTAATAATTGACAACTTTGAAAGATTATATGTTGAACCAGAAAACAAACCTAAGGGTCAATCTTCAAAACCCTCCAAGCTACCCATCAAACCAAGTGGTATTGTAATCGGAGAGCCCCTATCAGACACTGCCACAATACAATCAAAAGCATCCCCTTGTTGAAAGGAACAAGAAAACTAAGAGGGGGGGTTGAATCAATTGTCACCAAACTCAAAATCAAAACAAAACACATCAATTTGTTATCCACTTATTTCTATTATTAAGTACGAACATGAAATGAAAATAATAGAAGGAAATATCAACACAGGAAACACAAATTTAAGTGGAAAACCCAATGAGGGAAAAACCACGGTGAGGATTAACTCACAACATAAAGTAATTTCAAAATTGAATTTAACAAGCTCACTACCGAGGGCTCACTGCCCAGATACAAAGGCTCACTACCTACAAAAAGGACTCAATGTCCAACATAAATGACTCATTGTCCAACAAAAAGGACTCGTTGTCCAATAGGGAGGGTCATTGCTACAAAAAGGTTACAATACTGAGGTGGCTTTACAACTAGAATGAACTGATAAGAGAACACCTAACAAGTGCTGATTTAGTTCCTTTGAAGCTCAATACACTGACTTAATACACTTCATCATTTTCACACTTCTTCACATTCGCACCACGCTTCTCTCTAAATTCACACCAAAAATCTCAAAATGATCCAACATATATATCCAATTCATCCACAAGCATGAATTAGGTCATCCTAATTAGATGCAATCTTTATTTACCAAAAAGACTAATTGTCGACTCTAGGTTAGTATAAAACCTTCTCCAAAAAATATTCTAAGCATGTAGCATGCTACAATATGGTGGCATGGACCAAGGATAGGTCACACACATATCCACACCACAAATTAATCCACTTCAATATAAGCTATACATCAAGTCGGCCATGGATAGACTTAATAATAAAAAATTAATCAACAAAATAATGCCAACTCACTATACGAGCACATGAGAACACAATATTATGAACATACAATATTCCAATGTCCAAAAACCATTTCCCAAATCTGCAAGCAAAAATAATCAACCACATAGGATTGCAGACCAAAATGCCAACACCAGTCTAAGATTCAATCAGTCAACACTGTCAATCAACAATATGATACTCATAACTTATGATATAAAGATAAGCACCAACAACCATTAGGAACATGGATGCAGATATATGTAGTGAACATAATATATAAACCACGAGGATAGATCTTATCTGTAATGCCTATGTGAACCAAAATATTGGAGTATGAAATCTAGTTCTTCATGCTGATTCAGAGTACTGAATCAAACTAACAACCAAAACATCAAGGTGACATCAATGACAACATGAATTCTACACATCTAAATGTTCTTCATTCTTCTAACAATCTCCCCCTTTTTAATTGATGGCAACATGTGCCAAAATTTGCATAACACAACATTTTCTCCCCCTATCACCAATAAACATAACATTTTTTCCCCCTATCTGTGCCAATATACTCTTCTCTCCCCCCTTGACATTAATGGAAAAAGGCAACCAAAAATAGGATGTAGATGTATGTACATGATATCAATCTATACATAGAGGAATTTTAACTTCCCATTCCAAACATTCAAGTGAAAATAACGCTTTTTACATGAAATATTTTCTTGTAACTTTCTCTTATGATCAGAAGAATCCTTTTCCAAGAAAACATTGTCGAAACCATTCTTGCACTCATACCATCCAATAAAGACAACTACGTAAAAGAGGATGTCTGGTTTGAAGATAGACATTGTTGTTCACAATCTTCTGCATCAGAGAGTATTCCAGAGAGATGATCCAACCAGACCTCAACAATTTCTTTAACTAACCAAATTTTTTTAACTAAGTGTTCCCTCTATCTCTGAGCAGTTAGAAAATCCACTTGCAATTCATCAACTCTTATTCTTTGTTTTCCACTCTTGTCTTTGAAGAAATCAAAGATTTTTCCAATGTTATTTATCTCAGACTCAATAGCTTCAATTTTTCTTCTAAAATTATCAACAGTTGCAGGCTACCAGAGACAATATCTATAGATGTCAGATGCTTCCTTAACGTATTCTCTTGTCTCATCAATGTGTTTGGATAACATTTTTTTGGATTTAACACATCTTTCAGTCATAGTTTCAAACTTACGTCCTTTAGGTCCTTCCAACAATATTCTTTCTTCAATAACTTCTACTAGATCGTCTAGTAATGAGTCAAACACATATGAAACTGTAATACCCTTTTTGAGCAAATGATTAACCAACACATCATCAATTTTAAGTCTCTTGATTGGAGAGAAGACACATTTCACCAACCTTCTTCATATCACCTTTGTGTAAAATTGTCCAAATGTTCTCAGAATCAAGCTCATGCAAATATTCTTCTTCATTCTTCTCTTCTTCTGGGATAGTGATGACATCTTTTGTGATAGTTTTTCTCCTTTTAGATTCCAGATGGGAACCACCAATAAAAACTTCTAATTCTTTCTTACTAGAAGAGGAACCCTTTTCAAAATGATTGGACACTAACATACCAGAGCACAGATTCATTTGCAGGGATGAAAAATAGATTTTTCATGCACTTACATCATCCTCCAAACATTCCAAGTACCTGTAAACTTGTTTTCCAATAGGGATGCCAGATTCCCACTTAACATTCTATTTTCTCGGTAGTGAACTTAGAAAGTAAAATACCAGACATATAAGCAAAGATACAAATCAAAAACTTGATATCCCTCAACCAGGGAAATTCTTGTTGGATATTTCTAGTATGTGGTTGTCATTGATGTCAGCACTATTGGCATTAATGTATTTAAGGTTGTATATGTCGAGGATATTGAGAAAATTGAAATAAAATAAGTTGCAGGTTGTCGGAGATGTAGTGAAGTTCAGTATGTTGGCTAGCTCAGTATATTGATGATAAGAGGTTGTGGATTAAAGGGTTTGTTGAAAAGTATATCTAGTTTATCCACATGAATTTTTAGAGGTTCACATGAATATTTAATGAAGTTATGAGTATCTGTGTTCTGATAGTTGTTTTGTTGCTTCAATTGGTGTTCTTGAAAGAAGATGATGTGATTCTATTAATTTGAGTTGTTGCGGATACTTTTGTGGTGATTCATGATGCTTGTGGATGTTTCTAGATTGTGCTCTATCTGTGTTGTTGATCTGCATTGATCATTGTGCTCGCGATTGGTGATCTTCTTTTGTGAGTTCATGTTTTTCATGTTCATGGCCGACAGGGTGATTGTAGTGTATTCTGGATCTTCGAGGCATAGTTGTTTAAGGTGTTTTGCATTCGAGGATGTTATTTTGGGTCCTTATTATGTTGTGGTTGATGTCTTTTGATTCACATTAATAAATTGTTTATTGATTTGGGCTGACAGTTTGTACACATTTTATATTTTGTTGGGCCGACATGTAGTTGATATTATCCCTATTTACAGATATATAAGATCGATTGTTTATATCATTTGAGTGTGTGGGTTGCAAAGTATGCTCTATGCTAAGTGTGAGTAATGTTCTAATATTTTGAAGGTAGAAGTAAAATGTGAAGAAGAGAGAGCAGATGTTTATGTGCTTAATTGGAATTGTAATTAGGCATTAGCAGATGTTATTTTCTTAGTTCAAATCTTCTGGATGTAATCCGAATGTTTCTGTAAGACAAGTCTTCCTTTGGGTAGTAAGACTTTTTGTATTTGAGCAGTGAGCTCTAGGTAGTGTGCTTGAATGCATGTGCATTCCAGATTTATAATACTATTAAGAGGGTATAATCTTGTGGACTAACCTCCACCGTGGTTTTTCCCCTAATAGGGTTTCCACATAGAAAATCTTGGTGTTGTGTGTATTTCTGATGTGGTGATGGTTTATGCTTTCATGTTTATTTATCAGATCTAAGAATAAGTTTAATTTGTATAATTTATATGACAACATTCACCCCCCTCTCAGTTTTCTTCCCTTGTGTTGCCAAAAATTGGTATCAGAGTAGGTTCCTTGGAAGAAGTTTAATAGCTTGAGGTGATCTGGGATGGTGACATATAAGAAGGATAGTCCAAGATTTGATGGAACTAATTATTCTCTATGGAATACTTGAATGGAGTATCATCTGAGATGTATTGGTGAACCCTATTGGAACATTACAAAGAATAGATATATCATCCCACATAATGGTCCTTCTACTGCAGGTGAGATTAAGGAAGCTGAGTACAATTTCAGGGCTAAGGAGGCATTGTTGAGAGTGCTCCAACTGATTCTGAGATTACAAATGTAATGGATTTGAAGATTGCTTATGAGATCTGGAAAAAGTTGGAAACTTTGTATGAAGGTGATGCCCATGTGAAGATTGCTAAGTTGAAAAGTTTGAAAGGGAAATATGAAAAATTAAAAATGGGTGAAGATGAGAACATCACTTCTTTTATGCAGAGAGTGAATGAACTTGTGTGTAGTATCAAATGTACTGGTGGAACATTGGAAGAATTAGAGATTGTTGCTAAAGATCTCAGATCCTTTCTTGCTACATACAAACACAAAGTTGTTGCCATTGAGGAGATCCAGACTGTGAAAAATGTAACAAGAGACATGTTGATTGGTAAGCTTGATGCTTTTGAGTTAAGTGAGTTTGGTGAATCTCTTCCTAAGACAGAATCTGCATTCAAAGCTACTATCTCTGAAAAAGATAAGCAAAGATATGATCTGGGAGAAATTTTTTCTAGAAACTTGTCCAAGTATGAGAAGGAAATGAGAGAGATTGAAGAAGAAGAAAGAAAACTAGATGAGATTGAAGCAATTATTGTCAAGAGGGTACCCAAAGGAGAAGGTAAGTATAAAGTCAAATTGCCTCTTAAATTTTTTTCTTGCAATAAGATAGGTCATTTTTCCTCAAGGTGTTCAGAAAGAGTTCCTAAGCCAAGACCTAACAAGCCTAGATTCCAAAAAAAGTGTTATTATGTTGTTGATGGTGTGACAAATGATGAATCTAATAAAGGAAATGTAAGTGAGGATGAATGGGTATTTATTGCTATCAAGGAAAATGATCCAATACCTACTGAATTTGGTAGTTGCATGAATGTGGAGAAAGCTCTAGCTGCCAGAGTTGAAGAAAAAGATGAATGGGTGATTGATATTGGATGCTCTCATCACATGATAGGTGATAAAAGTAAATTTGTGAGCTTGGAAAATTATGATGGTGGTGTTGTAATAGTTGGTGATGACAAAGCTGTTGTAATCTGTGGTTGAGGATCCATTTGTCTTGATGGTAAGCATAATATTGATGACATCCTCTATGTGGAAGGTTTGAGGCATAATCTCTTAAGTGTTGGACAGATTGTTGACAAGGGATACAATCTTCAATTCAAGGATGGAAAGTGTAGAATATTGGGGAGTTTCGAAAATGTGATTGCATCTGGTAAAAAAACAAAAGGTAATATCTTTCACTTGAGTGCTGCTAGTAAAATTTGTCTGATTGCTCAAGTTGATGAAAGTTGGTTGTGCCATAGGAGAATGTGTCATGTAAAATTTGACAATTTTATCAAGATAATTTCTACTCAGGAAATGAAATATCTTCCTAAGTTGATAAAACCTACTAATGTCATATTCAAGGAATGTCAGTTAGGGAAGAAAACTAGAGTTTCATTATGGAGCAAACAACATTGTTCAAATGAAGTGTTGGAGCTTGTGCATACTGACTTGTGTGGTCCTTCTAGAGTTAGAAGTTTACAAGGAGACAAGTATTTCATATTACTTATTGATTATTAGTCGAGAATGATGTGGGTTACTTTCTTAAGGGAAAAATATGAAGCTTTAGAGAAATTCAAGATTTTTAAGGCTATGGTTGATACAGAGACAGATCTAAAGATTAAATGTCTGAGATCAAATAGAGGTGGTGAATTCACTTTTGATGAGTTTAATTGTTTTTGTGAAGAGCATGGGATAAAGAGACAATTATCTTCCCTGCAAACCCTTAAGAAAAATGGAGTTGTGGAAAGGAAGAACATGACAATTCAAGAAGTTGCTAGGAGTATGATGCTGGAAGGAAATGTTTTGCATATCTACTGGAGAGGAGCTATGAGTACTACCGTTTACACTCTCAACTGGGTACATGTCAAAGGTGATACCGGTAGGATTCCTTATGAGCTATTGTTTGGTCATAGGCCTACAATTAGATACTTCATAATCTTTGGGAGTAAATTCTATATCAAAAGAGATGAAGATATAGGAAAGTTTGATGCTAGAAGTGATGAAGGAATCTTTCTTGGTTATTCTACTAAAAGAAAATCCTACCGGTGCTACAATAAGATATTAAGGAAAGTAATTGAAAGTGATAATGTCAAGGTTGATGAAGACACATTTAGACCATCCAGAACCTATGGATATGATTCAGACGATCAAAATGATAGTTCAGATAAAGGAAAGAAAGTTCAGACTTCAAATCAAGTTCAAATCATTCTGGTGAATCAGGAAAATCAAGAAGAAGAAACTAGTGAAGGAGCAGAAGTGAGATCACAAGAGCCTGAAGTTCAAGAACATCCTAAGACTCCAAGGTATGTAAGAATAAATCATTCAGAAGATCAAATTATAGGTGATAAGAACAAAGGTGTTCAAATGAGGAGAAGAATTGCCGAAGAATACTATTTGATATCAAAGACTGAGCCTAATAGTGTCAATGAAGCATGCAAAGATGAACATTGGGTGCAAGCAATGAAAGAATAACTATTGCAAATTGAGAAGAATGAAACATGGATTCTTGTTCCTAGACCTAAGGAAAAAATGTAATTGGAACTAAATGGGTCTTTTGGAACAAACTAAATGAGCAAGGTGAAGTTGTTAGAAACAAAGCAAGACTTGTGTGTAAAGGGTATTCTCAGATGGAAGGAATTGACTTTGAAGAAAATTTTGCTCCTATTGCTAGGATTGAAGTTGTGAGACTATTTCTTGCTTATTATACTTACAAAAAATTCAAGGTTTATCAGATGGATGTCAAGTCAGCATTTCTAAATGGTGAACTGGAAGAAGTGTATATTGAGCAACCTGATGGATTTCAATTGAATGATTAGGGAGATATGGTTTGTCAGTTAAAGAAAGCATTGTATGGACTTAAGCAAGCCCCAAGAGCATGGTATGCCATATTGGACAGGTATTTGTTGAAGCTTAGATTTAATAAAGGTACTATTGATAGTAATTTGTATTTCAAGATTGATCATGATAAAGATTTGATTGTTGAAGTCTGTGTTGATGATATCATTTTTGGAGGAGATGATAGTTTGTGCATGAAGTTTGTTGATGAGATGCAGAGTGAGTTTGAGATGTCCATGATTGGAGAAATGAAATTCTTTTTGGGATTGCAAATTACTCGGCTAGATAAGGGGATCTTTATATCTCAGTCCAAGTATGTGAAAGAATTGCTAAAGAAGTTTGGTATGGAAGATTCAAAGCCAGTTGGTACACCTATGGTGACCGGATGTAAGTTGACACAAGATGATGATTCTCCTGAAACAAATCAGACTAGATATAGATCCATGATTGGTGGATTGCTCTATTTGACTCAATCTAGACCTGATATCATGAATGTCGTATGCATTTTTGAAAGATTTCAAGCTGATCCTAAGGAATCTCATGTGCCAGTTGTGAAGAGTATTTTCAGGTACTTGTAGAGGACAATTGATTTTGGCCTATGGTATCCTAAAGAAGATGACTTTACTTTGAGTGCTTTTGTTGATGCTGATTGGGCAGGAGATGTGAATTACAAAAAGAGTACTAGTGGTGGTGCATTTTTCTTGGGAAAGAAGCTGATTTCATGGTTAAGTAAGAAGCATAATGCAATTTCTTTATCTATTGTAGAGGTAGAATACATTGTTGTTGCTAACAATTGTACTCAAGTATTGTGGATGAAGCAGATGTTGAAAGATATCAGAGTTGTGTATGATGAACCTATTGCTATATTCTATGGTAATTCAAGCGCAATTAACATTTCTAAGAATCTGGTGCTACAATAAAAAACCAAGCATATATCCATCAAGTTTCACTTTTTGAGAGAGAAGGTGAGTGAGAAGGAAGTCAGATTGGAGTATGTGCCCACTAAGGAATAGATTGCAGATATCTTTAACAATCATTTACCTAAGGATACTTTTGAGTATCTTAGAGGGAAGCTAGGGGTGATTACCCCTCCAAATCAGAATTAAGATGCATTGAATTGCATCATTCTATGCATTTCAAAGTCATATCTTGATCCAAATTAATGTTGTGGTGGTTGCTACTCAAGGGTGTTGTGCAGTTTTTGCACACGCGCCCCACTGAAAGCAGGGATCCTCTTTTTCTTTTGCTCTGGTTGATTTGTTCCTTTTAGGATTTACTCTTCCTTGGCATGAGCTTAAAATGTTTATCTTGCTTGCCTAAGTAACCCCCCTAAGTTGCATATTGAAAATCTTAAGTTTTGGGCCAAGTTCAGGTTTTTGCACTATTTTTGGATTTTCCGCCCTGTTCGGATTTTCCCAGATTTCATTCAAAGTACGGCTCAACCTATTTTACACTATAGTTTAGAGAATTTGGGTCTTCGCGGAAGTTCGCCTCGGCCGAATTTTTCTGAATTTTCATCTTGCCGTCGGGTTTCCGAACCTGGTTGATTTTTTGGAGCTTTGTGCCACTGTGCTTTATCGTTGGCATCCTGTTGAGTTGTGATACTTGGTCTTGTGGTGCTTTGGCATTTTAGACTTGCTTGGAGTTCGAATTCCTGTATGTTTGGGCATTTCGTGGCTTGCTCTATGCGTTCATGGTTAAAATTTAGGGTTTCATACCTAGGGCGTTGCCATTTCATCTTGTTTTTCTTTCGAGTGAGCCTGGAATTAAAGGAAGATTTATAATGGGTTCAAAATTAACTGGTTCCTTTCCCTAACTCCTCAAATTTGTGATCGTTCGATCAATTTGAACGAATTCGTGTGAGGATGTCAATATTCGGGTTTTCTTTTGACCTCAGGATTTTCCACCGACCCTGGATTTTCCCAAATTTTACCTAACCTTCTGTGTTCTGGGGTGTGCAATGGAATTTAGAGATTTGATGACTCCGCGAAATTCCTGTCTGACCGATTTTTTTTGGATTTTCTGGGAAGCGCTGTAAACTTGAAAATTGGTTGAATTGGATGATTTATGTTAAATTCTTATTATTCCATGCTCTAAATAGATAAATTACACTGTTATCCACATTTTTTCTGCATTATTGATGATCTATGGTTGATTTTGTGCCTTCTTTGGGAAAATTCAATTGGCCTGGATTTCCCCAAAATTCCTTTCTGGCCTGGATTTCACGGTTGGCTTGAAATCTTGAATTGTGTTGATTGCGATTTAACGATGTTTCTGGGTTGATTTTGATCTTTTCTTAGATTTTTTTGAATGATGAATATTATATAGATGATGGGCTAATCTTGATCTTCATGTTATTATTAATGGTGGTTTTTTGCTAAGTGCAGGCTGAATTTTGCTGGGTTGTCAAGGAAGTTCTAGAGATGAAGTTTAATCTATAAAACAAATTCAAGTACTAGATACTCCACCTCTTTGGCTGACTTGGTGAGGTGCGCTCAAGATAAGAATGGAAGGAGGTAGTTAATATAGGGTTGCATTGAAACTTGTGCATTGGTTCAAATTGTATTGAAGATCCTAGGCCGACCTAGATTGAGTTCAAGCATTTAATGCTAATTCATTTTATTTTGAATTCTCCTTGGGCTGACCCGTTTGATGGCCATTTATTATTGTAAGCATTACTTGGGTCAACTTCTTTGTGGCTATTTTATGATTGTAATCCCTAGTTGGGACGACATGCTTTGGAGGTTCCTATAAATTTGGCATTTCACCTCATTTGTAACATATAGAACACACAGATAGAGACAGTTCTTAGAGCGAATTAGGTAGTAGAGCAAAAATAGAAATTAGTCAATTTCTGATCAAGTGCTATAACAAAACATTGGAATTGTTGCTAAAATTTGGTGATTCAATACAATTGAAGACATTGTGATGTTCTGGTGATCTCTTTTGTGTTGACTTATCTTGCATGGTTCTTATGATTCTATCTTTAAAAGTGCTCAAGGTTATTAGATATATGTTAGATTTAGATTTAGATCTGATTCAATGGTGTTCATGATTTGATGCTTGAAGTGTTTGCAGCAGTTCCTGGTCCATACTTTTTGCAGCTAGGTGATTGTTAGTTTCTTTACAAAGTTAGCCTGGACCTTTATATTCATTGTGCTTAGTTCAATTGTGAAGTTTATTCATTTCAATTGCAATTGGGTTGTCTTGGATGAATGTTCATGATCTGAAAATCTTTAATACCTCAAAATATTGCACTGTTTTTGTAAGATTGTAGATTTATCTTGGTTAAGCAGGAATTAGTTTATGAGGGTTGGTCCATTTCAACTTTTTCATCATTTGCATTGTTAATCTTTGGAGTAGTTAAATTTATTAATCTCTTTGAAACCCTAATCTTTTGTTATTTCTTTATCATTTGAGTTAGATTTAGGATTGAAGCATCATCATATTGCTAGATTTGATTCAGTATTTTCTTGTAGTAAGGTCCCTTTGTGATTACCAACATTTTCATATTTATCACTGAGTTGTTTATGCATTGTCAAGACTTGACATTAGAGACCTTGGGGTTATCTCTTGAGGCTTAGTGATAGAGATTTACCTTTCAAGAGAGATAGGATATTATATTTTGTTTGAGTTTTTGTCGTGCAGAAAACATCATCAATAGATTGGCGCGAGAAGGAGGGCCTGAATAAGCTAAGCTGGATTGATTTCTGTCTGCCATCTCTCCTAAAAGATTTAGAGGAGGGAGAACCAGATCTACTTCAGAGGAATTTCAAGAGTTACAAGCTCCTACTAGGTTGAGAAGGGGGGAAAAACGAAGAGGACATTGTTGGAAGTTGAATGAGCCTTTATGTTGAAAATATGAGAAGTACAAATTTAGAGTCAAGATGGTAAAGTAGTCTTATGTTTTCCATGATGGAAATGGTGTTTAGATTGATTTTCCTCAAATTTGTGAGTCTTTTAATAAGAGATTGGATCTCTGGAATAGTGGGGGTTTGCATCACTATGCATTGCCAGACAAGTGTAGAATTCATAATACCTGTAGGCATAGTGAGTTGGAATGCTTAGAATTTTTGGGTCAAATCGAGAGGATTTTGCAAAGGGGTATTTTCATGCAGAACTTGCATGAACCATTAGCCTCTATAGATCTAGGGTTTATTGACACTACAGTTGAGGCATTTATGCAGATAGTTGAAGAGAAAATTGTTGGTGGTAAGTGTTTACAATATTTCATCTCATTTAAGTGGTGCAGAGTTCATAATACAACCCATTTGGAGTTCACTTTCTGCTCATGTGTGGATGCTATCATTAAAGTCAGAAGATACTTGAAGTGGAAAGAAAATTTAGACAAGGAATGCACTACAGAGAGGCCAACAAATTTTGGATCAAGAGATGATGTTGCGGTTGATGTGGGGGTGGCTCTAGAAGGGACTGAGTGTAAGGAAGACGAATCTGAGGCATTAGAGTTAGCAGAGGAATATTTAAGTGAAGAGTTACCCATGGATATCAAGGAGGATGTTCTTATAAAGGCTAGTCAAATGTCTCAGAATGCAGTGGAGGATGAGTTGAAAGAGAAAGGAGTTTCCATACAAGCTCCTCCCTTCTAGGATGAAGGTCTAATATAGACTGGATTTGAAGAGTTTATTTTTAGAATTAAGAGAGATTGGTCAAACCTGAGTTATGGAATCGACCTAGAGGACTTGTTGTTACCACCTTGGTGTAGGATACATGAGGAAGAGAATTCAGAATTCACATGCTTCTAGTGCCAGGCAGGTGGAAGAACAAATGCAGTTGCCACAACATATGAGGGATACACAGAAAAATACATCAAACAGGTCCCTGATGGAAGAATTTCAACAAGCTACTGATGAATGTCTTGAAGAACATGATGAATCACTTAATAGGGCGGTCAAAATTCCTGATGACTGTGATCAAGAGTCTGAACCAATGCCAACAGAGGAAGAATTCAGGGAGTTCTCTCATTTATAAAATTCTACTTTTCCTCTATCTGTTGTTGAATTAAGCACTGAACATTTACAAAATTTATGCATAAATGATGAGATAGCTAATGTGGTTCATATTGATATGCAGGAAAAATTGAATGATGTTGGAGAAAGTAATGTTGTAGTCATTATTGTTGAGCTGGGTCACACTGTTGTAGGTGAAAATTTATTGAAGATCAGTCTGCAATGCCTTCTGATGAACATCCTATTGAGAAATTTGTTGAACAGGACAATAATTCTGCACATTTGTTGTTGATACCTCATGAAGAAAATTCAATAAGTGAAGAGTTCCATGTTGATAATTCTGGATTTGTTCAATCTAAATTTCACTTTCCATTACATAGTGATGCCTCCAATTTTGGTTTGCATGTTTTCAACATGAGAGGATTGTTGTACCATCAGTGGAGACCTCCTGATAACATAGATATCAGCCCTTCACAAGTGTAGGATTCTAATCAAAACATTCAATTTACAGTAGTACAAAATCAGGTTGTTTCTTTCCTTGCAAAAAATTCTGAAGCTTATCAATTTGATTATGGTAGTTTAGGAAAGAAAACTTGCATATGGACTGATCATGGTTTCAATGAGTTACCTCAGTTATTGATTGTTCCTGATTATGAGGTTGAATTTGAATGTTGCATTTTTGAGGTCTATTTTGCTGAATATAAAGATAAATCTACATTTTTGAGGACTGTTACCATTACCTTGTTACTTGTCCATGCATTGATGAACCGTATGGGGGTGGGTCTCAGTTCACCTTGTCTGATGAGGAGTTGTTATGAGTCTCTTTGTCTATAGCTGGTATAGGTTGCTTTAGGATTAATTTAGGTTTGATTAGTTTGGTTGCTTTGTTTCCTTTGGTTTGCTTTTGTTTTGGTTAGTATAGGTTTGCTTTCGGTTTTTTTTTTTTGCTCTACTTTTGCTTTGGAGGTCTTCATGTTTACTTCTGGATGTGTTGTACCTACATAGCAAATATTCTTTTGTCTTGGATTGTTTTGAGTATTTCCTTGATGAACTTTAATCCTGTGTCTTGAAAGGATGGTTGAGGTCTTTGTTATTGTCATGCAGTCTAAATGTTTGATTTAAAGAGGATGGGTCACTAGTTTGATTTGAATTTGAAGTATTCTGAAATCTTATATCGCTTATACATCTTTAAAATCTTGAGGTTACGGTAGGGTCCTTGTGAGGTCTTCTCAGGTGAAAAATCTTATTTCTGCTTCAGTGCCACAATGGTTCTCAGCCCTGAGTGTGAACTTCATTGTTCACATGTTGAAATAAAAAATGAAACAAAAAGAATAACAAAAGAAAAGAAAAAGTGAAAAGAAAAGGAATATCAAAAGAAGAAAAGAAAAAAGATTGAAAATCAAATGAATTCAACTTATTAGGGGTATCCGAATATCTCTATAGGGGCTATGGACACATTGCTGGTAATAGAGCTATGTTCGGGAGAGTCACAGTGATAACCTCGTTGGGGCTATGGATGCCTGACTGGCAGCGAGGCTCTATCCAGGTTACTTTTGGAGTTAGAATCTTTACGTAGCTTGACCTAATTGAACTTGGTTTTTGCAGTAGCTCAAGGAGGGAAATGAACTCATGTGCACACACTTGGATTTTCAGTCTATGGAAGGTTCAGTCTACCTTTGGTTCTAATTCTTTGACCTTGCATTTTGATTTGTTTGTCTGATAGTGAGATTGAAACCATAGATTCTGGGATCATGATTCTTGTTCATCATGAAATGCTTTGGAGCATTTTCCCAGCACAGTCGCCATTTTTTGTGCAGTTTTCGCACACATGCCCCATCGAAAGCAAGGACCCTCTTTTGCTTTTGCTCTTGTTGATTTGGCCCTTTGATTTTGAGGATTTACTCTGCCTTGGAATGATCTTAAAATGTTTATCTTGCTTGCCTAAGTAACCCCCCTAAGTTGCATATTGAAAATATTAAGTTTTGGGCCAAGTTCAGGTTTTTGTACTATTTTTGGATTTTCTGCCCCGTTCGGATTTTCCCAGATTTCATTCAAAGTCCAACTCGGCTTTTTTTACACTATAGTTTAGAGAATTTGGGTCTTCATAGAATTTCGCCTAGGCTAGATTTTCTTGAATTTCTGTCTTGCCATCGGGTTTTCAAACCTGGTTGATTTTTTGGAGCTTTTTGCCACTGTGCTTTATCATTGGCATCTTGTTGAGTTGTGATACTTGGTCTTGTGGTGCTTTGGCATTTTAGACTTACTTGGAGTTCAAATTCCTGTATGTTTGGGCATTTCATGGCTTGCTCTATGCATTCATGGTTAAAATTTAGGGTTTCATGCCTAGGGCGTCACCATTTCATCTTGTTTTACTTTCAAGTGAGCCTGGAATTCAAGGAAGATTTATAATGGGTTCAAAATTAATTGGTTTCGTGCCCTAACTCCTCAAATTTGTGACCGTTTGATCAATTTGAGCGAATTCATGTGAGGATGTCGATATTTGGGTTTTCTTTTGACCTCAGGATTTTTTGTCGACCTCGAATTTTCCTGGATTTCGCCTAACCTTCTGTGTTCTGGGGTGTGCAATGGAATTCAGAGATTCGACGACTCCGCATAATTCCTGTCCGGCCGGATTTTTCTGGATTTTCTGGGAAGTGCTGTAAACTTGAAAATTGGTTGAATTGGATGATTTTAGTGTTAAATTCTTATTATTCCATGCTCTAAATTGATAAATTACACTGTTATCTGCATTTTTTCTGCATTTTTGATGATCTATGGTTGATTTTGTGCCTTCTTCGGGAAAGTTTTCCTAGCTTGGATTTCCCCAAAATTTGTTTTTGGCCTGGATTTCGTGGTTTGCTTGAAATCCTGAATTGCGTTGATTGTGATTTAACGATGTTTCTGGGTTGATTTCGATCTTTGCTCAAATTTTTTTGAATGATGAATATGTTATTGATGATGGGCTAATCTTGATCTTCATGTTATTATTAATGGTGGTTTTTTGCTGAGTGCAGGCTGAATTTTGTTGGGTCATCAAGGAAGTTTTGGAGATGAAGTTTAATCTATGAAAAAAATTCAAGTATTGGATACTCCACCTCTTTGGCCGACTTGGTGAGGTGCACTCAAGATAAGAATGGAAGGAGGCAGTTAATATAGGGCTGCATTGAAACTTGTGCATTGGTTCAAATTGTATTGAAGATCTCAGGCCGACCTGGATTGAGTTCAATAATTTAATGCTAATTCATTTTATTTTAAATTCTCCTTGGGATGACCTATTTTATGGACATTTATTATTATAAGCTTTACTTGGGCTGACTTCTTTGTGGCTATTTTATGATTGTAATCCTTGGGTGGGCCGACATGCTTTGGAGGTTCCTATAAATTTGGCATTTCGCCTCATTTGTAACATATAGAACACACAGATAGAGATAGTTCTTAGAGCGAATTAGGCAGTAGAGCAGAAATAGAAGTTAGTCAATTTCTAAGCAAGTGCTGTAACAGAACATTGTAATTGTTGCTGAAATTCGGTGATTCAATAGAATTGAAGACATTGTGATTTTCTGGTGATCTCTTTTGTGTTGACTTATCTTGCATGGTTCTTATGATTCTATCTTTCAAATTGCTCAAGGTTATTAGATATATGTTAGATTTAGATTTAGATCTAGTTCAATGGTGTTCATGATTTGATGTTTGAAGTGTTTGCAGTAGTCCCTGGTCCATACTTTTTGCAGCTAGTTGATTGTTAGTTGCTTTGCAAAGTTAGCTTGGACCTTTGTATTCATTGTGCTTAGTTCAATTGTGAAGTTTATTCATTTCAATTGCAATTGGGTTGTCTTGGATGAATGTTCATGATCTTAAAATCTTTAATACCTTAGAAGATTGCACTATTTCTGTAAGATTGAATTAGTTTATGAGGGATTGGTCCATTTCAAGTATTTCATCATTTGCATTGTTAATCTTAGGAGTAGTTAAATTTATTAATCTCTTTGAAACCCTAATATTTTGTTATTTCTTTATCATTTGAGTTAGATTTAGGATTGAAGCATCATCATATTGCTAGATGATTTAGTATTTTCTTGTAGTAAGGTCCCTTTGTGATTACAAACATTTTCACATTTATCACTGAGTTGTTTATGCATTGTCAAGACTTGACATTAGAGACCTTGGGGTTATCTCTTGAGGCTTGCTAATAGAGATTTACCTTTCAAGAGAGATAGGATATTATATTTTGTCTGAGTTGTTGCTATGTAGAAAACATCATCAACAAGGGGGAGTAGTCAAATGTTCAGATATGTGGTTCAGAGCTTGTGTGGAGTGAGATAATGTGTGTCTTTGTCATTGATGTTAAAGGGGAAGAAGAGTCATGTGGAAATTTATGAAAAAAGTTAAGGAGAAAAGAGTCAAAATATAAGGGGGAGTAAGTGCTAAGAGAAAGTTGCATTGATGATATTTTTCACGTCATGTGTTTCCATCAATTCTAAAGGGGGAGATTTTTGGATATTACTAATATGTGGTTTTCATTGATGTCAACAATATTGTCATTAATGTCTTTAAGGTTGTATATGTCGAGGATATTGAGAAAATTGTAATAAAATAAGTTGCAGGTTGTCAGTGATGTAGTGAAGTTTAGTATGTTGGATAGCTCAGTATATTGATGATAAGAGGTTGTGGATTAAACAGTTTTTTGATGAGTGTATCTAGTTTATCCACATGAAGTTTTAGAGGTTCGCATGAAGATTTGATTGAGTTAAGAGTATTTGTGTTCTGATAGTTGTTCTGTTGCTTCAGTTGGTGTTCCTGAAAGAAGATGATTTGATTCTATTAATTTGAGCTGTTGGAGATACTTCTGTGGTGATTCACGATGCTTGTGGATGTTTCTAGATCATTCTCTATTTGTGTTGTTGATCTACATTGATCATTGTGCTTGCGATTGGTGATCTTCTTTTGTGAGTTCATGTTTTTCATGTTCATGGCCGATAGGGTGATTGTAGCATGCTGTGGATCTTTGAGGCTTTATTGTTTAAGGTGTTTTGTATTCAAGGATGTTATTTTGGGTCCTTACTATGTTGTGGATGATGTTGTTTGATTCACATTGATAAATTGTTTATTGATTTGGGCTAACAATTTGTACATATTTTATATTTTGTTGGTTCAACATGTAGTTGATATTATCCCTAGTTGCAAATATATAAGATCGATTGTTTATACCATTTGAGTGTGTGGTGTGCCAAGTATGCTCTATGCTGAGTGAAAATAATGTTCTAGTATTTTGAAGGTAGAAGTAAAATGTGAAGAATAGAGAGCAGATGTTTATGTGCTTAATTGGAACTATAATTAAGCATTAGCAGATGTTATTTTCTCAGTTCAGATCTTCCAGATGTAATCTAAATGTTTCTGTAAGATAGCGAGTCTTCCTTTGGGCAGTAAACCTTTTTGTATTTGAGTAGTGAGCTCTAGGAAGTATGCTTGAATGCATGTGCATTCCCCATTTATAATACTTTTATCACGGTATAATCTTGTGGACTAACCTCCATCGTGGTTTTTCCCCTAACAGGGTTTCCACGTAAAAAATATTGGTGTTGTGTGTATTTATGATGTGGTGATGGTTTATGATTTCATGTTTATTTATCAGATCTAAGAATAAGTTTAATTTGTATAATTTCTATGACAACTGACTCACCCCTCCTCTTAGTTGTCTGCCCTTGTGTTGCCAACAATTCTAAGATTTTCAATTAGGTTTTCTAGTAATAGGCTACATAAACCAAACTTGTTTTTTTCCTTCACCATCATGTGTGCAAGATTTGCATCAATAGCTGAAGTCGATCCTTGATGATTTTTGAAATATATTTTATAAGAGATGTCGTAGGCAACATACCTTATTGGAACATCAATAATAGTATTTATCAGTAGAGCTCAAGGGTCTTTTTTGATACTAGTAAGTTCCTCCACATCTCTATATTTCACTGTTTTCTTCCCAAGGAGTTCACCAACACTGCACAAGCCAATAGTAGCTTCAATTGCTGCCTTTGTGATTGGATAGGGTTTGTACAAAATAATTCTATTATCCTTGAATCGACTTAGCAAGAAAAAGATAGATTCTTTGTCAGCTAACTAGGGAAATTCTCCCCATAAATCCATACCTAGGGTTTTTACATTCTGTAATTCATTTATCTTCAACACTAGTTCCATTTCCTTCATTTTTCAATGATCAAACTCTTCCAACTCAACACCCTTAAACCTTAGCAGAATACAAATATCGCCACTTGATCCTATAACCATAGATTCCATCATTGCACTTATCTACTTCATAATTTTTCTTGCTCAACGAAACTTCTTCCTTTTTCCCTTTTTATAAACAGAGAGAGATAGACTTGAAAACTTCTGAATTTTATTCTTAATAATAAAGATTTCTCCAAATTACCTTAAATCGCTTTAGGGTCACTTCAAGATTGCTCCAAATCATTCTTCAAACTCTTTGATTGTACAAGGGATCAAAAATGACTTATGAATTTTTCTTTATACACCATTTCACTACCCTAACTCGCATTAAATGTAGTAGGTTTCAAAAAGTTGATAAAAACCCTATTTCATTGTACTGAGAAACCCTAAATCAATCCGAAAAAGAACATGCCTACATATTTTCTTCCAGTTTCTTTTCCATAACCTCTATTTACTAATTCTCTACAACATATCCTCGTGCCAACATCTGACATGCTATATATCTAGGGGGTTCAAATAATTTTCTATTAATGCTCCCCCTAAGACCATATTGGGTCTAATTCCTAGAGGAATTGTTTGCACCAGATGAGGGCACATACACATCTGTTGTCTCTGACTCTTCTTCTTTCTTCCTCCATATCTTATTCATTTCTTGCTTCACCTCATCTTTGTCAATTTTCTTCACTGGCTCATTCTTCTGTATCAGAGCAAATTGCTTTCCCTTTTTACTTCTGCAAACTCTTGAGATATGTCTAGGTTTGTTGCAGTTATAGTAGACAACACTTTTCTGATTTTTCTTACCTCCATTAACCCTTGATCTATAGTGATTTTCTTTGTGTCCAAACTTGTTGCATGTATAGAAATAGACATCAAAATATTGATTCATTCTACCTCCATTAAACCTATTCATCATTGCCCGACTAATCATTCTCACCTGAGATCTGCATTCAGTAGCTTTATGTCCAACTTTCTTACATGTAAAACATTGTCTAGAGAAGGAACCAAAAAATTGATTTATTCTACTTCTGTACTGAATTTCCCTATGGCCAAATTTATTACATGAAAAGAAAATTCCATTGAAGGATTGATACCTTTGAGCATTGGGTAGTCTAATAGGAGGTCTCCTAGCAAACTTTCTCGGATTTCTTTTCTACTTTCCTTTGTTCCAAGTCTTCTGATTATCTGTTGAAATTTCACTTGTTTCATTTCCCAAGCCACCTTTGTCTTTACTTGGTTTTTGTCCTACAATCAATTCATCAAGCTTGTCAGAGCTAGATTTGAAAAAAAATTCACAAAGTTTTTCTTTCTCAAGTTCTACTTTTAGGTTCACCACCTCTTGTTCATGTCTAGTGCATTCATCAGTCTTGCTTTGCACCGCTATATTTAGGCACTCTTCAATTCTCTTCTTTTCTTCCAATAGCACTTTTAATCCAATCATCTCTTGTTTCTATTGCTCACTCACTCCTTTATGTATTTCTTTGAATTTCTTCAATTTCTCTTTCAATTTTTGGACACATTCATTTTCCTCATCAATATTTTCTTTCAAATCTCTATTTTCATTTTTAACCTTGTCAAGATCTTCAAGTGCAGTCTGGAGCTCTTCTTTATCATTCATTTGTTCAACCTTCAAGATCTTCCTCAAGTGGTTAAGCTCTTCACCAAGGAACCAAAGCTTTGATACCAATTGTTGAAAGGCGCAAGATAGCTAAGAGGGGGGGGGGGTGAATCAGTTGTCACCAAATTCAAACTCAAAACAAAACACTTATCAATTTCTTATCCACTTATTTTTGTTATAAAGTATGAACATGAAATGAAAATAATAGAAGGAAATATCAACATAGGAAATACCATATTTACATGGAAAACCCAATGAGGGAAAAACCACGATGAAGATTAACTCACAATATAAAGTAATTTCAAAAATAAATTTAATAGGCTCACTGTCGAGGGCTCACTGCCTAGATACAAAGGCTCACTACCTATAGAAAGGACTCATTGTCCAATAGAAAGGACTCACTGTCCAATAGGGAGGCTCACTGCCTACAAAATTTTTACAATACTAAGGTGGCTTTATATCCAAAATGAACTGATAAGAGAACACCTAACAAGTGTTGATTTAGTTCCTTTGAAGCTCAATACACTGACTTAATACACTTCATTTTAACACTTCTTCACATTTGCACCATGCTTCTCTCTAAATTCACACCAAAAATCTCAAAATTATCCAACATATATATCTGATTCATCCACAAGCATCAATTAGGTCAGCCTAATTAGATGCAATCTTTATTTACCAAAAAGACAAACTGTCGGCTCTAGGTTAGTACAAAAACTTCTCCAAAAAATATTATAAATATGTAGCATGCTACAATATGGTGGCATGGACCAAGTATAGGTCACACATATATCCGCATCACAAATTAATCCACTTCAATATCAACTATACGTCAGGTCAGCAAGGGATATACTTAATAATAAAAAAGTAATCAACAAAATAATGCCAACTCACTATACGAGCACGTGAGCACACAAGATTCTGAACATACAATCTTCCAACATCCAAAAACCATTTCCCAAATCTGCAAGTAGAAATAATCAACCATGGAGGATTCTAGAACAAAATGCCAACACCAGTCTGAGATTCAACTAGTCAACACTATTCCAATCAACATTGTGATACTCATAACTTCTTATATAAAGATAAGCACCAACAACCATTAGGAACATGGATGTAGATTTATTTAGTGAACATCATATATAAAAATCAAGGATATATCTTATCTATACTGCATATGTGAACCAAAATACCGAAGGATGAAAAATGGTTCTTCATACCGGTTCAGATTATAGGATCAAACTATTAACCAAAACATCATGGTGACATCAATGAAAACGCAAAGTCTGCACATCTAAACATTCTTCTTAATTCTTCCAACACCCCTAAGCAACCAAGTCCTAAAAGGAAAAAGAAACATGGAGTTCCCCTCTTAGTGACATATGAAATAAGTGAAGGAGTAGGGGATACTGAAG
Organism: Sequoia sempervirens; assembly: GCA_007258455.2. Classification (NCBI taxonomy): domain Eukaryota; kingdom Viridiplantae; phylum Streptophyta; class Pinopsida; order Cupressales; family Cupressaceae; genus Sequoia; species Sequoia sempervirens. The sequence goes on along the minus strand of VDFB02000003.1, from coordinate 733,765,310 downwards.
AGGTACCTGGTGTACTTTTGAATTTTAAAGATGATGAAGTTGACCAGCCATCACCTAAGCTTGCAACTGATGCCCAAAAACTAGAAGAAAAAGTGTATGTACATGGGAATAATGATCAAGAAGTGCATGATGATGATGGAAGGGTTATTTCTACCCTTATATTCATTGAAGATGATGACTTTATTCAAACTGTTGAGTTTAAGGATTTTTGGATTAAGATGAAAATGAAAGAATTTGAGGAGAGACTCCAAATTAATAAGAGAGGTACTGAGGAGTCACATCATGACTAGATTGTTGCCCAAACTTTTGAAGAAATTGGGATTAATGAAATTACTATTAGCCCCAAGAAGCAAGAAAATTGGTCTTAGTAAGCAATATACTAATTATTCTTGGGATGGAGTTAAAAAAGATATTCTTACAGGATCAAGTAAGAATCTAAGAAGATCCCATGTTGGTTTTTAAATTCAATTCGGATGGGGGAATGAGTGGCACAAGTTATAATATAAGAATTGAAAACCTATCCTTTTGGAAAAAGAAAAAAAGAACAAAAAAACCAATGTTGCTTGATGTTTTACAAGAAATGAGAGGGATCGCCATGGTAAAGACACTTTAAGACACATCAACATTGGAGGTGGCTACTATGAAAATGCACTCAACAACTTTTACTAGGGTTGTGGTTAAAGGTATGGAGCTTAGATTGGAAAAATATGAGAAAGCACAAACTGATCTGAATGATGAAGTGAATAGGTTATTCATAGAAAATTGGAAATTGAAAGAGCAATTGAAGGGAGTAGGTAATTCCCAAAGCATATAATTAACAATATACTAGCCCCCTGCCATCCAGATTGATATAGGTGGAATCACTGTTGAACAAGTAAATGTGCTAAAACAAGAAATTGAGAAGTTGAAAAAGACTAATGAAGAAACAAAGTAAGGAGCAAAGAGAGAAACCCTTAGGGTATTGGAAAATATCTTGGAGCATAGGGTTAAAATAATTGTGGAAAAATTAGAAAATGTGTATGAATGTTATGTCTCCTTCTCACAAGCAGTTGATCAGATAAAGGCCCATGTACCTATATTGGACCACTTATTCAAGAAATGACAACCTGTACATCACACCTTAATAAATTTGTATAAAATTTTATATAAGAGTGTTGAAGCCCCCGCAACATTAAAACCTACTGAACAAATAGTTTGAATGGTCACAAATGAATTTCAATACATATTTGTAGAAGACCAAAATATCATGGAAAGCATGGATTCGTTTCACACACTAAAGTAGTGGTTTGTGCCTAAGATACTAAGGGATGATAATCAATTGAAAGGCTCCAAGGATTGGATAGATGAGTTTAGCAAAATTGTTCCCAACTACCTCACTAATTTACAGAAGGATGGTGACATAAATATTGACCGCCTCAATTTAACCTTGGATGGAATAATTGCATTGGATGTTGGATACTCAAAATTCATCATGGATATCAAAGGGTTATTAGACAACATATGGAAGAGTCCCTTGGACAACAAAAAAAAAACCAAGATTACAAATGGCCTCGTGATTACACAATGTACCAATAGGAGGAGACATATCTAGCTCCCACAAAAGAATAGGCCTTGCAGTGAAGTACCAAGCCTTGTAGATACTATCATGGAGAGAGGACCTTTCCAGATCTAAATGATCATGACTAACTTACGATGAGTAAAATAATTTTATATCTTGCGAGTGCTTTGAACTTCAACATCTGATCATTTCTCTTCATTTCTCATCTTTCATTTGTTTTATGTAATCCTATGTAAACAACAATAATTAAGAATTTTTGAGTTATGTTAAAAGTAGGTAACTAAAAAGACACTTTTTGACATTTCAGTTAGGACAAAATTTTTAAATGTATTGTAAAATCTTTTTGAAGATCAAGACAATGAATTTATAATTGGTGGCCAAATTATGGTTTCAATTGTTTGTTGAAGTGAATTAATGAATGTTATCTTGCTGTCTCTAGTTTGATCTTTCCTTGTTATTTAAATCAATATATCAAGGGTATATCTGGTTTATCAAAACACATTTGTTGTCAAACAATTCATTTTGTACTACATTTTGGTGTCAAATCTTTGGTAATTATGGTGAGTTTCATTCACTCAAATTATGAATTTTGGGAAATAATATAGAACAAATAGATTGATGCCTATTTGGATAGTGAAATTAACTCGCTTAGAAATTAATTGAAATATCTTGTCTTGAAATATCTAGAAGGATTAATTTAATTAAAGAGGGTTTTGTGGTTATTTTTGCAGCAATGATTAACAATGATTTCATAGTGCAGCTAGCTTGTTATTTCCATTCAAGATACAAGTCATCAAAGTCAAGCACATACCAAGAAGATGATACTCTACTTCAAACCCTCAACCTCACTTATTTTAGTCTTCTTATATGTGGATATTAAGGAAGTTGCTAAACAATTAATATATACCATTTGTTGTTTGTGAAGGAGAATCCTGTGAGATCCAATATGACAGTGGATCAATATTTGGTTTCTTAAGTAAAGATGATGTCACAGTTGGGAAACTTGTTGTGAAATATTAGGTTAGTAATTTTTGGATGTTAAGGCTTCCTAGTTGGATATCAAAGATCTTTTCTCATCAACTTAATTAATTGGAATTTATGTATAAATGAATTCTTTCATGGTGTAGGTCTTTACTGAGACAACACATGAACCAAAGTTGACATTTTTGTTGTCTAAGTTTGATGAAATTCTTGGGCTTGGTTTTGAGGAAATTTCTATTGATAATATTGTTCCATTCTGTTTAGTGTTGATAGCCTTTATTTTGTAATGTCAACTTCATTCTATAGTCTGAGTGTATCACCTTTCTTAAACTTTGAACAAGGTTCTGAAATCAAGGGTTCAATATGCATATTTCAAGCCTATGTTGCACACCCTATATAAGAAATTTGTTGACAAGGCTACAATTTTTTAATTGATTTATCTTTATGTTGTGTTTGGACTTACTTTTGTAAGCTTGCAATATACAATTCACTTTTATTCTTTCTAAATTGAGACTAATAGTAATTTTGTTGGTTGTATTGAGGCCCAACTTCATTCATGGCAGAAAAGGTAGCACCCTGTTGCTCATATCAGATGGAATGTTGCATATAAAGGAGGAAAGATTCTAGGGTTATTTTTGACTACATTGAAGGAGAGAGCTTCATATATGGGACATGATCAACACTCTTCTTCTTGGATTCTACATATTACATCTTGCTCTAGGAAGATTGCCCACGTTGTAGAAGTTTTAAGAGATAAAAGGGCATGTGCTACATTTTTGTGTTAAATATTTGGTAATTATGGTTAGTTTCATTACATTCAAATTATGAATTCTAGGAAATTATATATAGTAAATAGATTGATGGTTGTTTGGATAGTGAAATTAGCTCTCTTAGAAATTAATTGAAATATCTTGTCTTGAAATATTGAGAAGGATTAATTTAATTAACGAGGATTTTGTGGTTATTTTTGTAACAATGATTAACAATGATTTTATAGTGCAACTAGCTTGCTATTTTCATTCAAGATACAAGTCATCAAAGTCAAGCACATACCAAGAAGATGGTACTCTACTTCAAACCATCAACCTCACTTAGTTTAGTCTACTTACATGGGGATACTAAGGAAGTTTCTAAAAAATTAATATATATCATTTGCTGTTTATGAAGGAGAATCCTGTGAGATCCAATATGGTAGTGGATCAATATCCAATTTCTTAAGTAAAGATGATGTCATAGTTGGGAAACTTGTTGTGAAACATTAGGTTAGTAATTTTTGGATGTTAATGCTTCCTAGTTGGATATCAAAGATATTTTCTCATCAACTTAATTAATTGGAATTTATGTATAAATGGATTCTTTCATGGTGTAGGTCTTTACTGAGACAACACATGAACCATGGTTGAAATTTTTGTTGTCTAAGTCTGATGGCATTCTTGGGCTTGGTTTCTAGGAAATTTCTATTGATAATGTTGAACTCCAGTCTGGTTAGTGTTGATAGCCTTCATTCTATAATATGAGCGTATCACCTTTCTTAAAATTTGAACAAGGTTTTAAAATCAAGGGTTCAATATGCATATTTCAGGCCTATGTTGAACACTTAGTTTAAGACATTTGTTGACAAGGCTATAATTTTTTAATTGATTTATCTTTTTGTTGTGTTTGGACTTACTTTTGTAAACTTGAAATATACAATGCACTTTTATTCTTTCTAAATTAAGACTAATAGTAATTTTGTTGGTTGTATTGAGGCACAACTTCATTCATGGTGGAAAATGCATCACCTTGTTGGTCATATCAAATGACACATTGCATATAAAGGAGGAAATATTCTAGGGTTATTGTTGACTGCATTGAAGGAGTGAGCTTCATATATGGGATGCGATCAACACTTTCCTTAGATTCTACACGTTATAGCTTGCTCCAGGAAGATTACCCATGTTGTAGAAGTTTTAATAGATGAAAGGGGCATGTGCTTGCATTGGAGGGATCCAAGCATGCGTTTCCATCATTTTGGGAGAAGTTTCTTTCTTGTCATTTATGTGCATTGTAACTTATATTTTCAGTCTTGTGACTAAAAATAAAAATTGTAATACTCCATTTCTAAGCATTTTTCAAGAAAGATAGATATTTCAGACTTGTGTAAGTTGTAAGAACACCATTCTTTTAATAAAGTTCAACAACTTTTCCTTCTCAATGGTTGTTTTATTGTGTGCAATTGATGATTGATGTGTATTTCTATTTTTTATGTTTAAATCCTCAAATACCATTCAATTAAAATGACTAAATATACTACTAATTGATGTCAATTAATAACTAAATTGATTAAATATACTACTAATTGACATAAATAAGTGAACAGTGAATAAATATGACTAAATATATGACCAGTGAAACTAGTGAATAAAAATGACTAAATAAGTGACCAGTTAACAACAATCAATGACTAAATTAATGACTAAATATATTAGTGAATAAAAAATGACTAAATAAGTGACCAGATTATAGCAATCAATGACTAAATCAACAACTAAATAAGTGACCAATTAAATATAACAGTGAATAAAATTGACTAAATAAGTGACCAGATTACAACAATCAATGAATAAATTATCGATTAAATATACCAATGAATAAAAAATGACTAAATAAGTGACCAGATTACAACAATCAACGACTAACTCAACGAATAAATATACTACCAAATTGATCAATCAAAACAACCAATAAATGACTAAAAATAGTTTATTCATCAATCTAGTCACATTATAAATGATTGGCAATAAACTACTAATGGTTATGTGATCATGCTCAACCATTTATATGTAGTTTTTAGTAGTTTTTTTAATCATATATTGATTTTTCTCTACTAGTGTTTGCATAGATGAATGTGTGAATGTGTATGAAATTTAGTATAAATATGTGTTTAATTCATGATTTTTAATGGTATGTATGCTTTAGATGAAACTAACACCTTGCATACAAAATAATAGAAATCCACAACAACTGGAGAGCTCAACCTACAACCAAAGGATTCTAGGTTGATTGTAGGGGAGATTCCAAGGATGTTGGAAATGTGACAGTTGCAAAAATGATGGAAGCCATCATTGGAGTGGTCGGTTGTGAGTTATCAGAGCATTCAATAAGACAATGGAGGGAAGAATAAGTTTGTGATAATTAGGAAACTGACATGACTATTTGCATAGAGCACGTCTTTTTCATGCCGCTAAAGTAGAGTTACAAACCTATTTGTCTTAGATTCTATCTTTTTCAGATATAATTTCATTTGCAAAGACTTTGTCTCTCTCTATTTGGAAGGAGAGTTGACATCTTCATTTAATTTTTGTTTTCAGTCCTTATGAAAATAAACCTTCTCCCAAACCTATATAGTTGGATCAATGGTTGAGGAGAAGATCTAGTTGGAAGATATATGTTTTGATAACTTTATAGTTTTGTTTCACAGACAATACTTCATTTTTAGTTTTTTGTTATGCATTCATGAATGAGAAATATGTGAAGATTCTTGTCAGATTGTAGAGTTTAGTTATATGCAATAAATATGTATGTTTTTATTGTTATGATTAGTTGAATCAAGTAATGCATATTTGGTTTCTCTTGTGGGTATGTGCATATTGAGAAAGGGCCACACAAGGTACTATTCACCAACCTTAATTTCTACTATTACATTGGATGTTTACATTATTGCATTCATTCTAATATCTTCATTACATGCATGTGAATGACATTTAGTCTCATGATTTATGTTATGTAATTCATCATTAAGTCATCCTCTAGAGCGAGTCAAGTTGTTAGAAGTAAGAATAAAATGTGCTAGTTAAATTATAGCGTTCAGGTTTAGTAGTTAACAATTACAATGTTAAGCTAAAGGTACCTGCAACATCAGTAGCAGATTAAGTTATTTCCCCTATTTTTTAGTTTATGCTTTATTTCCTTTTCCAACCTTTATTTTTTTCTTGCACATGTGTAAACCACCTATACTTGATGATATAGGCCATGCAAATTCCGTGAATGCATATATAGTGCCAACATCATCACAAGCTTACAAAGCCATGGTTGATAATTAAATGGAGCCTTTGAAAGGGTTTAGTGTACTATTTTTATAAGAACCTCTCCTCTAAATTGTGTCTAACACCAAGTTCACTGAGCATTAGTGAGGCCTTACATGTTTGGTGTCATTGTTGGGGATGGTGCTACATTTAGGATTCTCCTATGTTATTTCAAGCTTTCATAGTTAGAATTTTGTCTTCAATATTAGGGTAATTAGAATTTAGTTATCAATACAAAAATTCTTTACTAACATTGTGTAGGAGCCATTGATTCAAAGAGTCACAAATTTTGTATGTGGAGGTGATGAGGTGCTCTGGGAATATTTATCCCCTCAACAGAAGAAGCTTTAGAGGATATTGGTGATCATAGTGAACAGAGAGAGGTTATTCCTGAAGAAGAATCCCTAACACCAATATACATGCTAGATACATAGGATACTTACCATACACATATCATCACCATGGGCGATGCTATAGTGGAATACCCACTAGAGAATACATAACCTTTGAGTTCCCCATTGCCAACCAGGAGAGAGCAACTGCACCGAAGAACATATCTCCTTCAACATTATCTATCTTCTATGGGTTGGTCATAGAGGACCTAGATACATTCCTTTTTGAGTTTTATGTGTTGTGAAAAATTTATTATTATACTACAGATGCACATAGGATCAAACTATTTCTAGCAACCTTGAAGGATGCTGCTTTAAGATGGTTTATGGGTTTGGGAAGAGATGTTCCAAATTGGAACACCATAAAGACAAAGTTTCTGGAGAAGTACCATAACTACTATAGACGAATAAATAGAAAGGGAGATGACATGTTTAGGATGTCACGAAATGAGGATGAATCCTTGGAAGACTACATGGAATGGTTTCAATTTTTCCTTATGAAATCCCACCAAAACAAACTGTCTAATGAGTATTTAAAGCTGATGTTCTTAAGGAAGATTAATGAGGATTGCATGGATGCACTTAACCTCATTGGTATAGGATATATCTCTCAATTTCTATTTGAGGAGATCTACAAGGTATGTAGGAACTATTCAAGGTCTTTCACAAAGAAGGTTAGAGGAGACATGGAATCTTCCATCATCAAACCATCCAATGGAGTCTCTAGAGTTAAATTGAGTAATATTCTATCAAATACATGGAGGATATTATCAACCATTTGGCCACATAGCTAGATACCCTCCATATCAAAAATAATCAAGAAGAGGGGGAAGTAGCTCTTACAAAATACTATCCATGTTGTAGGCAAAGGACTAACTACAAATGCAAGAAAGTGGCAAGTATCTCTGAAGGTACATCATATTTTCATGCATTGGAAGGAGAAGATGGACAAGTATTCTAAATATATCAAAGTAAACCATGGTAGCCAATACAAGCTATTCCCCAAGATCCTTTGAATTATAACATGTCATTTCTTAGTAAAAATTAAAATCTTCCTAATTTGAATCCTTAGCCCTGGGCCAATATGAAAAACTAACAATAGAAAATTCCTCAAAACAATTGGTATCAACAACAACAAAACATGTGGCCATCACAAAATTTCCAAGGATCTAACTATAATTCCTAATGGCTACACTAACAAAACCAATGAAAACCCTAGTGGCAAAGATGCCATCAATGTAAAAACCAAAATATGAATTATTGATAGCCACAACAACCCTTGCAACCACAACAACAAGCCATTATGACAAATCCAACAAAACCAACACCACAACCACCTAGAGAACCTTAAATTCCAACCTAACCTACACCTAACCCTAATAAAAATCATGTACAATAGGCCTATACTAACAAAGCTATTCAATACCATAATTATAGGGTAGAGGTGAGTGATGTCAGCCTCAAGTAAGGGAAAAATTTGGATATACCTTCATCCCCTCATATTATTGAATTGATTGATGAAGAACCTACAACAAAGACCTTGGACAATCAACCTAACAAGGCTAAGTCAAATTAGGTTAACTAAATCAATCCAAGTCTAGAGCCCCCATTCCCTAAAAGATTGATAGTTCAAAGGAATCAAACACAAGCTAAAACTAACCTATTGGGATAACTTAAGGATGTTTTTATCAAAATACCCCTTATCCAAGCTCCATTAAGGATGTTCCTATCTATACTAAAATGGTGAGAGATCTTTTCCTTAAAAATCCAGGCAGGAAGAGAAAATATCCTCAGACTATACATGTCCTAGGACAACTTGCAGACATTATGTTAGGAAACATAACTGGCCCCAAATATGTAGACCTTGAGATTCTTATAGTGGATGTAAAGATAAATGTAACTCTCATTAAAAAAACCTTAATTGAATTGGGAGCATCTATAATGTAATGATTAAAGAGACGATGAAGTTATTACAATTGATAGAACTTAGACCTACACCTACTATTCTACATTTGGGAGATAGGTCCATAGTTAAACCTGAGGGTATAATTGAAGACTTGGTAATAACATTAAATTCATGGGAGCACATTGTAGATTTCATGGTGTTGCAACCAAAGGCTAATCTTACATGTTACCCACTCATTTCAGGAAGACCTTGGCTAGAAACAATAGATGCCTTTATAGGTTGTAGGTCTAGGAATATGATTAATAGAAATGTGACTAATAAATTGGTCATTTATCCACTATCCTAGCCTCATACAGACCTTGAACGAACCATTTGGCCTACCCTAGATGAGGAGGATCAATACTCCTTGTAAGCCTTGATGACTATTGAACACAAGCCCTGGTTAGAACACCAAGACAAAGGTGAATTGATAGTAAAAATAATGCAAAATGACTATGGTAGGGACCAACATCATCAGGAATGCTTGACATGTTTGTAAGATGCTTTGCAAAATATTATCCGTGCTAGTTCATCTGAGTCAATTTCCCAAATATTTCATAATTTTTTACCACACCAATGTGTCCTAAACATAGAAAGACTTGACATCTCGTCAATACAAACAAAATCCAAGACTTTAGATATAATGTTGGGTAAAACATTGAATGCTATTAGTCAATTGAATGATATACAACATAGCCATCACACTAATGACTGTGTTGTAAGCACACACAACAAACTTTACTTGGGATTATCATGACATGAAGGGGATAAAACCAAAATTGTACATGCATAGGATTTACATCAATAATGGTTTTAAACCCATAAGATAACCAAAAAGGAAAATGAACCTTGCAGTCAGAGACAATTAAATTAGAATTGCAAAAAATGCGTGATGTAGGCTTTATATATCCTATCTCTTATAATCAATGGATGTGAGCTCTAGTAATTGTTCCAAAGAAAGGAGGAAAGTTGAGAGTATGTGTAGACTTTTGAGAGTTAAATGTTGCAACTAGGAAGGATCACTTTCTACTCCCCTTCATTGACCAAGTGCTTGATTCATTACCAAGAAAAAATTCCCCCTTTTTGGATGTATTTAGTGGCTACAACAAATTAATATTTCCCTAGAAGATCAAGATGTGACAACATTCACATGCCCTTGGGGCACACATGCTTATTATGTCCTACCATTTGGCCTATGTAATGAACCAACCACTTTCTAGAGGGTAGTATTGAGTATATTCTCAGACTTTTCCCATGATTCCATGGAGGTTTACATCGATGATTTCACAACATATGGGAATATATATGATGAATCACTTGACAATCTAGAGAAGGTGCTAAAAAGGTGTCATGAACACAACTTATTCCCAATTCATGAAAAATGTTTCATGATGATGATAGAAGGGCTTGTAGTGGAAATTTTATGTCAAATGAAGGAATTCAAGTGGACCCCAAAAAAATTGAAGTGATCTCAACACTCCTTGTGCCTCAAAGAAAAAAGATATGTTATAATTTTTCTATGAAATGTTGGGTATTATAAGAGATTTATCCAAGAATTTAACAAAATTACCACTTTTCTATTTGTTTTATTGTGCATAGATGTAGAATTTGAATGGACTACTTGTCAATACTCTTTTGAAGCACTCAATACAATATTGACTAAAACCCCTATCTTGAGAGGACCAAATTGGGCCTTACATTTTCATAGCCATACAAATGCTTCTGATTTAGCTATAAGAGTTGTACTTGGGTATAAGGAAGGCAACAAAGAGTATGCCATATATTACATCAAAAAAAATCTACAAGGGGTAGAACTCAATTATACAGTGACAAAGAAGGAGATGTCAAAAATGGTATATGTAGTAATCAAATTAGGGCATTATATTATAGGATATCTAGTGTTCACACACATTGACCATACAATATTCAAGTATCTAATTAACAAACCATTTGTTGGTGGAAGGCTTGTAAGGTGATTAATGTTGCTTCAGGAATTTTACATTACCATTGTGGACAAGCCACGAAAAGAAAATGTAGTGTAAAATTTTCTATCTAGACTACCAATGAAATCAAAAGAAGATGTTGATGATTCATTCCTAGATGAACATTTTTTTTCTCTATCTCTACATACACCTTGGTTTGTAGACATTTCAAGCTATCTTGTAATAAGAGAGAAACCACCTCACTTCTCATCAAGAGAAAAGAGTAAATTGGTTCACAAGAGTTTTACCTACTCCTTGATAGCTAGATACTTATTTTACATAGGCCTAGATAACATTACGAGGAGATGTATTAGAGAAGATGAAGTATATGACATTCTCTAGTGCAGGGGCACCATGTTTGTTCAATTTTTGCAAATAAGGTTTTTGGTAATAGGATTTAAGATTTTGAGTCTAAGACAATTCAATAAGGTAATAATAGACCATTTAGCATGTATTAGGGGTTCATTTTGATTAATCTTGTCATATTTTGTAATTTTGTCAATTGTTGTCATGTTAAAAGTTGCAAAAAATGCTAGGAAGACCAACAGTCATTAGGAGTTAAAATGGAATTTGAGGTCAATTAGGAGGGTTAGTTGTGATTTTTTTATGTTAAAAAGGCCTCTCACAATTTGAGGCAGCTCTCTGTTCAATTTTGGTGGAAGAAATCAAATAAAACTCCATTTTTGTGTTATTTTTAGTGAATTATGTTGTTCTCAGGAACTATACAGTTTTGAATGTGTTCAAATTGCTATGATTTGATCTATATTTGATAGGGTATATAATCTACTTCATTTTGGTTGTGGTTTGATCCAATTCTATAAATATTTGAGCAATTTATAATCCTTTTATTGAAAACGGGTCTGTACAATCAAGGTTGAAAGTTTGTAAACAATAAAAAATGGATTAACACCCATTCCATTGTTGGTTTTGTCTGTAACTTCGTGGAATGGGTGGTATAGGGTAGGTTTAGTATTCCATGAGGTTTCAAGAGTGAGAGAGGCCATTTGATGGGTTTTATGTGATGCCCTAGTTGGCAATTTTGTGTATTTTTTATGAAATTGAGTAGTTAAAGAGTGGAAATGGTGGAAAATTCTTAGGGAAGAAATTTGTAAGAGTTTTATAAGCATTTGTAGGCACATTTTGAGGTTTATGAAGTGTTATTTTTTTGAGAGAGGGTTTGGAGACCCTAGTTTCAATAAACCCTCTTATGAACTAGGCAAAATGAGGGTTTCATGATCGAGTGACTTAGTTATCGTTTGCATTGATGAAAGTTGTGGAATTTGGATGTTTATAACTTGGTGAGAGACTTTCCAAAGGAATTTGGGGTTGGCAGGTTGTTTAGAATAGGTTTCTTTGTAAATTTGGGCTAATTAGAGCCTTGTTCAATGTACAAGTCCAATTTTAGTGGGGTCGTTCCAAAACAAGCACATTAGGTTTTGAGATATGTTAAAGAGAAGGGTAATGGGTGTCTAAAACACCTTTTTTTGGTGGTTTTGAGGAGTTTCAAGAGATATATGCACAAAATCCATTGTTTGGATGGGTATAAGGGAAACTTGAAGGTTTGGTGGAATAGGGTGAAGTTGAGGCTTTATAACTTGAAGAGTTGTTGGTTTTGGTTTGAATTGTGTTTGGTTTGAAGTTGCATCCTTTCTCCATATCATTCTCATAGCATACCAGGATGAACCCTATGGGGGATAATTTGTAGCAAAGACGATAACTTTTAAGATTCTCAACATTGGCTATTATTGGCCAACTCTTCATAAGGATGCAGTAAAGTAAAAAGGGGGTTGTGATAGGTGTCAGAGAATGGGAATGCCAAAAAAATTAGATGAAATTCCATTGTAGCCACATTTAGAAATAAAACCATTTGATAAATGGGGATTATATTTTATTAGCCCCATATCACTAACATCCAACAACAAGGAATGCATACTGGTGAAAAATGTGAGGTGATGGATTTCTAATGGTGGTATGCACCTACACTTTCCCTCCTACTTTCATTAGGAAAAAGATATCCCCTAGGGAAATATTGACTTTCAACCCTTAGCTGAGTCAACTTTGATGGAGATCTTGTTGTTTTCCTTATGAATAAGGATGAGGTAAATCAGCTTGAAATGCACTTTTGGAGATGAATAAAAAATACCAAGTGAATGAAATTATGAAATGCAACATATGAAACATCTAAATTAAACCTTAATATGATAGAATCCAAAAAGTTTCATTAGATCTGAGAAGGGTGTGATTTTATGTACCTATCACAAAAGGGTTGTGTTGAGTGTCCTTCTGTGACTCATTCACCCAAGGGTGAATGGGTCTTGCTATATGGGTTTGAAATTTTCTTTTACATTCCTCTACTCCTAGGTCTACACTCTCAATTCCTTTGCGTTTCACAGTCAAAAATTCACAATTAAATTCTGAAAGTGGGTTTTTGTGGCTTGATGTCAATATTGAAAACTTTGCAACATTGACAACTTTTGCAATTTTTCTCTTTTTGATAGATCCTCAATCCTTCTTTAACCTAAGATCTCCGAAACACACAATAGGGAAAAATTGTTTGTTTTTGGTGAATGGGGGCTTTCCTTGGTCAAACCCCATTTGGTAATTAAACCTTGAAATGAAACAATGAAACATGAAAGGAATGGTGAATGAACACTTTCTATGTTACAACTCACCAAACCCTTGATTTGAAACCCTTGAAGGACTGAAATCTAGTACATCTCTCCAAGGCCTTGATCTTGCATGAAATTGCTTGACTAGATTGTGATCTTGATGCTTGTCTTGATTTCAATGATTGAAACCTACATCACAATGTTAGATCCAAAAACATGTGTGATGCTTGATAAATTTGATATGATGCTTGAGATCATGAATGCTAGAAAAAATTCCTGAGAAATATGCTCTTGAAAATCTTTGACAATAATCTTTTCTCTTGTGAAATTTGGATAATCTTTCTAGGATTTGAATTGATAAAAATTCATTGCTTTTATAGAGAATTTTCTAATTTCTCAAAAATTAAACATTACAAGCTGACATGTGAATTTAAATTTGGGATCATAAAAAGGATGCAAAAAATACATCAAAAATTTGAATGGATCTGACCTAAATTACCATGACCTATTCATTTCAAGGTGATAAAAATGATAATTGCATTAATTAAATCATGATTCCCCTTTCGAAAATTGCAATAAATTAGGCTTGTAGATGCATAATAGGGCCAATTAGGGGCTTAATTAAGTCCAATTTAATTAAGGGACCCAAAAATAGTGTGAAAATGTAAAGGACTACATTTTCAAACACTACAACTAGTAAGCACAAATTACCTTACAAAATGGGTGGAAGTTAAGGCTTTACAATTTGCAAGGTATGGTAATGTGGAAAAGTTTCTCTATGAGGACATATTTATAAGATATGGAGTTACAAGAGAGATTGTCACAGACCAAGGACCCCAAGTTACATTAGAACCGATCAAAAAATTGGTTCAAGAATATGAGATAAGACACAAAAATTCTACACTTTACCACCCTCAAGCTAATGGATAGGTGGAAGTCACAAACAGGGAGATTGAAAAAATTCTAACAAAGATAGTATAAATTCATAGGAAAGATTGGGAAGCCATGTTTCCTGAGGCAGTTTGGTCCTATAGGAAAACTTGGAAAACCACAACATGATTTGTACCACATGAATTGGTGTATGGAAAGAAAGCAATGCTTCCTATTGAATTTGAATATGTTGAAAGACATTGAGAATAGTTGTTCAATTGGTAATGGACTTGTCAACAACACAACAGGAGAGATTACACAACCTCAATGAACTTGATGAAATTAGAATGGAATCCATACACCACACTGAAGTTGTTTAGAATCAAAGAATCCATTGGCATGATCAGTTCATCAAAACCAAGGAATTCAGTGTAGGTGATTGGGCTCTGCTCTATGAATCAAGTTGTAAGGAATATAAGGGAAAGTTACAAACAAGATTCCTTGGTCCATATTAAATCAAAAAAGTGTTTCCCAATGGAGTAGTATAGCTACACACAATTGATTAAGTCAAGTTCTCATTATTGGTCGATGGACACAGACTGAAGATGTACAAGAAACCATTGCAGAAGGATGACTTCGTTCTTTCATTAATCCAATAATTTGAGTCTTCACTTGAAAATTTAACCACATAAACTACAAGTTCTACACATAACTTAGTATATGAGCTACATAGCTTGCCTACTGATGTTACATAGGTGTAATTTCTACCATAGCTCACAAGCACACAATACACAAGGTGACGATAAACAACAATCATTTTCTTCCACGGTCAGTGAAGCAGTAGGGACCTATAGAAACATGCATGAAGGTGACAAAATTTAGAAAGGGACCTATTATTGGAGGCATATGTAGCAATTGTCTGATATTCATTTCAAAAATCCCTGTTGAATTAATTGCATATCCCTACTTTCCATCTCCATAATTTTGCACATGCACCTACACATGTTTTATTTTCACACATGTAGCCTATACACATCTTCACACATAACATTTCTATCACCATTTTCGCTTGCCATGTATCATATAGTTCATTTCACATCCCATCTACTATACATCTTGCAACCTTTCTAAACCATCATTTACCATGCACCATACATTCATGTCATTCAATTCAAATTGCAATAAGAATGGTCACATCAAATATTCTTGTAGGTAGTAATCAATAACTTCACATGATTTAAGATTTATTTCACAAGAATTCTACAAGTACATGCATTAACTTCTCATAATTAGCATAGATTATAATTAATTTTTTACATCTTTTAACATTAATTCGTGCATGCTTCATATCTCATTTGATTTTCCACTTCATACAATTTAGCCCTTTGCCTGACCCATACAATTAAGTGAGGAAACTTAATATATTTTGTTGGGGGAGGGGTACTCTTCATTTTCTTGATTTTCAAAAACCAAAAACTCTTTGCAACCTTTTTTCCATTCTATTTTCCTCCATTTTTACACAAATACAAGCTTAGAGGAGAAGAAAATGGTTAGAAGTAGGTGAATTGAGAAGATACAACATAGTGAAAGTGGTGAAGTTGGAGTGATAGATATAAATTAAACCAAAATAGAGAAAATTAAAGGAATTATACAACAACAGTTTCATGGGAGGTGACATTATTCGTAGGGAACTAGTAGCACACACCTAGCTATTGGAAGACAAGTTGGTATTACCCATTTTTAGACAAGCTAGTTGGTTGGATTACTTCTTGAAACTCACAAAGTTTAATGAAGTCATGACACAGTAATTTTTTTCCGCACTACAAAATGATTAAGCAACTACAAGAGGTTTGAGGGTGGATGCTTCAGAAGCCACCATTGCTGAGGTAACAAGACTTCCATGGGAAGGAGAAGAGTTTCCAATGAGGTGAAATGCTATTGTTACCAAGAATAAATTCAAAAAACATGGAGAAAACCTAGACTCATCTTCTCAAGGTACAAAAAAATTATCCTTACCTTGGATATGGGCTTCAGTAGCTTCTTACATAGTCAAATATTTAACCTATGATGGCAGGTAATCCTTGTTGTATATAGTCCATTTTTAACTTTTAAGCTATCTTCACCATGATAGATGTGTGAATATTCCAAAATTTCTTTACAATTTGTTGAAAATAATGGCTTGTGAGTATAAAAAGAAGAAGAATAACACAATTGTTGGCCTCCTACAATGATTTAACAACTAGGCCTTTACAACCATGATTCAAAGATTGGAAATCTAACCTGAATAGCTATTTCAATCATCATGAAGATGCATTTAACTTGTCAACCCAAGGATGTGAACTTGAAATGGGCCAGCATACTATGTGCACTAGGAACCCAAAGTAGCCATTTTCATTCTACAGCTAAGAAAGCCAATGCTGAAAGTAAATTGCTTGGAAAGGAATAACATAAATGTTGAACATCAACCAACAACCACACAAAGCTGAAATGCATGAAATAAATGAAAATTTGAGCAACAAACAGGAAACTACTCTATCTGCTTTGGTTGTAGGAACAGTCACATAATGGAATTCTAGTGGCTGTAGGAATAGTCAATGCTAGATTCTTATCTAATTACTAAAAAGAAAGTAATAACTAAACTAATACTAAACTAAAGGACAAAATACTCACCAAGTGGGACCCCTTGGATGATTATCCTCTAAAACTAATGTAAACTCAGATACTCAAACTTAGAACTTCATTTTATTCACTAGAATTTATGAGTACAAAAGAGTAGCATAACTGTATTCTTGAAAACTTAAGAATGCAAGTACAATATCAGACCGCACAACCTCTCGAGAAGGAGCATTTGATCCTTATTTATACTACCAACTAATTAAGGCAGTCAACTCCACGAACTGGGAGGATTCCATTTAGGGAAAGCAGAGAAAAGTGGAAATGCGGTTAAGCATGCATGGAATCTGGTCAAACATATTTGTCTTAATGTAGATTTAGCACAACAGTAACGCCTGCATTTTCTCAATAGCATTAAATTCCTTTTACAAGGTGGTTAAATTCAATTTGCATGGGGAATCTCCTCTTGTCGACCTCCTTTGACCTTTGAATGATTCCCTTATTGGACATTATGGTGCATGACCAGCTGGCGGTGTCTTTCTCAATTTAGTATCCTCAAATTATATTTGCATGGAAATTTTAGTACGCATAATAATTGCATATCTGTAACCGCCTTAAAGAGCATTCATTAACCATGTGTATAATTAATATAGATAGTCCATATAACATGCCAATGTCATTAAAGATTTGCAAAAATAAGATTAGGCCCAATGTCTATAGTTTTGAGGAAATATCATAAAAATATCAACACTTAACATTAAGGTACATGACAACTTCAACAAATAAATCATAAATTCTACCCAAAATTAGACCATAAAATAGACTCATCACTCCCCCCAACCTAAGGGTTTTTTGGTCTTCCAGCAGGGAAGGGTTGTTCATCTTCTTGGTCAATACTCTAAAATTTGCAACTAACAACTGTCCTACATTAGTGTTTACTGTGCACAAATTAGGATCCCAATAGAATCCTTGTTGTTTGTCCAATCTGCTCCATCTCTGTCTCTCTACAGTGATATCATAGTGGTAAAACCTAAAGTTTGGCACGAGCCACATTAGGATGGGTGGCTGAAAAGTCAGGGGAAGCCAAAATCATCCTTTTGTTCTTCCAATCTGTATATATTTGTCAATTCTTTTGAGCGTTGCAGCATAGTTCTAGATGGAATGAGGCCTAGCCTGTTTGAGCTCATCAATTAGGCTATTCCATCTTTGTGAGAGGTATCTCTTCATAGTTTCCTCTTTTTCTCTTACCTTCACCTCATACTCACTGTAGATTTCTTCTATCCTGGGAGTGATCTTATTACCATAGCTAGGTCTAAGAAACATTATGTGCCACTCTCTATAAATGTCCCTTGGGTTTCTTGATTCATCTTTGATGGGTAGAGGGATATTGGATTCCATTTTCTTATAAGCCTCGTATTGTTGTCCCCAATTGATCTCATTCTATACCTAGGACATAAATGCCCTTAATTGGACATCCCCAACATACAATAGTGGATTCCAATCATGGTCTTGAGTCACAACATAATTGTGCAAATAGAATTCATACAAAAAATTCTTCATCTCAGGGGAAGCAATTTGATAAGAATTGAAAAATTCAATAGGAGTCTTAATGGAAGGGTTCAAACCTAAAACAATCCTTGCTAGCTTAAAATAAAGATATTTCTCCTTCAAATGTAGAGAATAGATCCTTGGAGGGGTCCTACACTCTAAAATCTAGGGTAGCAAGGCTGTCATATCATCCACCTTCTTCTTTAAGGTATCAATGTTTGTATCCTTGTCTTCAATCTCCTCATCTTTCTTTTGAATTTCCTTCTTCAACCTGAATTTCTCCTCCTTCCATTCTTCTTCCCTTCTTTGCATCTCTTTCCATAAATGCATAGCTACCATGTGCATTGAAAAATTAGGGGGGTTATGTATTCCTACCAACATTTTTCCTGGCATTGATGCTTGCTCTCCATGTAGTACCAACTATAGGGATTCGGGTTGTTCAATCAATTCCGGTTGCAGGGATATTAATTATTCTCCCAATTCTTGTTGTAGGGCCTCTTGTTCTTGTTCTTGCTATTGTTGTAGGATCTATTGCTGCATGACCTCTTGTTGTAGGAAATCCTAATTTTCCTCATACCCTTGATTCTCCACTTGTTCTGCAATGTTAGCAAGATTGGCTAGTGTTATGTTTGTTTTTGTCTTAAATATATCCTCTCCCTCTACATTCACCTACCCCATTGGAGCTTCTATGTCCCTTCATGGTGTTTTTCTACACTTAGGGCTTTCCTATAGAAGCATACCAAAGGATGGCCCGACTGGTCTTGATTTTCTGGGAGGGATTTCATGTTTTTCCTTGGCTACAAGATGAACAGTGTCAACCTTTCTCTTCTTAGAGCTTGGCACCTCTTTTTCTACCAGTTGCATTTTAGATTTTCCTTTTCTTGTTTTTGCTTCTTTCTTCTATGCCCTAGTTCTCATTAGGATGCCAATGGGAACATTATCATCATAATCTGAGGAAGAGCTTTCTTTTTCTGAGTGCTTAGTTTCAGAAGAAGTAATCTCTATGGTTTCTTTTGCTGTAGGAGGGTTTATACTAGGGCCTGCGCCCAAGGTCTAAGCACCAAGAGTGGCTTCAACCATGCTTAATATCCTGCTAGACCTACGAGGTTGAGGTAAAACCCTAGGTTTCAAATGCTCTGGTCTAATTTGATCAATTTTTATGAATTCTTCCTAGGTCATTCTAGACATATCATGCAAAGACTTCTCAACTAACAATTTATTCAGACAATGGTGGGAAACAAAATTGTCCCTACCTTTTTGAGTCTCGGCTGCTATGATTGAAAGAAGGTTGTAAATATGATTCAAAATATTTACACATTCATCCTCCTCCCGTGCCTCATATGATTCAAAATATTGAAGTGCACAGAATGTAGATTCAAAAGGCGACCTTCACAGGTGATGTAGCTTATGACATAAATAGCTATTTTCTTCCATGGTTCAAGCAGAGAGGTTCTCTTCACACCTTGTTTTATGTATGCTCAATGGAGGGTCGCTAGGTTCCGTAAATTCGGCCCTAGCTGATCTTGCATCTCTGGAAGCAGGGCAATGTTCACCATTGGAAGGTAATCCTGTAACTTCTGTAATCCTTTCTTCAGTTTCCATGACCTCCAACCCTTTTACTGTGGCCTTCCCTTCAGACACTATCTAGGCGAATTCTAGTGCAATGTCTTCATCAAAACCATCCAACCTCTAGAAGTAGTCTAACCACCGACAATTTCTAAATTCGGCCAGGTAGGGTGCATCCTGCAATAATACATCATGCACCATGGGTTCATTTCGAATTAACCCACCTCCCATTATCTGCAATCAAACAATTACTCTGCAGTTTCCTTCCTGCAACACTTGCTAAATTTCCAATGCCAATGTCGACTGAATTTTTCCTTTCTACTTTACCTTTTTTTTGAAGCTTGAGATTATGACAGGGTCAATAATGGCAAGGAAGGAGTAATCAAGGGGAGGTGTAATGGAGAGAAATGTCGGCGACAGTTGGTGCCACCTTGCACATGCGAGCCGACCTCTCACTCATATTTCAAATCAGCTCAATTCAATTTTTTTTGATGTAGACCAACATGGATTGACATGTGGGAAAAGTATTCATATCTTTTTCCTCCCACCCAACCTAAATTTGGGCATGTGTCCTCACATGTGAGATGGGAGTGGTAATAATAATGATTTGACAGGGGCATGGAATAATGGCATGCTATACTGAACATCCATATTAATGTACAAAAATTAAATGAATGCACTAAAGACAATTAAGATATAGCAATTAATGTGCACATACCTAAATGTGTGGAGGATTCATTGCAAAGATTGTGGAGAAAGTATCATTCACCTTTTTAGGAAATAAGTTGAGAAATTAATGAAAATGAGGCAAAATGAGGTGGAGTGGAATGAAGTGAAGTGATGGAAGAGAGAGAAAGGTGGAGATGGATGGGCGAATGGGTGGATGGGTGAATAAGTGGACTCCCACAGAAGTGGAAGTCTTTATTATGAAAAGTACATACTTTAATTAGCTAGAAGGAGGGACACTAGGTCCACTTCCTTTAGTTGCAGAAAGCTCAGGTGTTGCATGCTAAGTGAATTGCTGCAGGAACTCCTCTTTGGAAGTTGGTTTGTGATATAATTTGAGGTGATGACCATTGATAAGTAGCTTAAATCTGACTGGGTCAATAGTAGTGAGCTGCACAACACCATTAGAGAATACTTCAACAACCTCATATGGTCCTAGCCACCTTGTCTGCAATTTTCCTACAATGTCCTGATACCTTGAGTCATAGAGCAGGGCCCAATCTCCTGGTTGGAATTTCTTCTCCTTGATAAATTTTTCATGGCACTTGATTCTCTAATTCTGCACTACCTCTGTGTGATGCAAGACTGCTCTCATCTCATCCAAAGCATTTATCTACATGATTCTTTCTCTTTGTGCCTCAGAGATATCCATCCCTAAATCTACTATAGTTTTAAGAGTCTTATGTTCAAATTCAATGGGTATCATGGTTGTCTTTCCATACAGTAACTCGAATGGAGTGAAGCTAGTAGTTGTTTTCTAGGTGGTTTTGTAGGCCCAAATAGCTTCTAGTAATCTATTTTCCCAATCCTTTCTATGGATAGCCACTGATTTGGTTATAATGGCTTCAATTTCTCTGTTGGTCACCTCAACTTGGCCATTGGCCTGAGGGTGATAAGGAGTAGACTTCCTATGTCTTATGTTGTACTCATTGACTAGTGCTGCAACAAGGGTTGATGTGAATTGAGCCCCTTGATCAATCACTATCTCTCTTGGAACTCCATACCTTGTGAAAATCTCCTCATAAAGAAATTCTACAACCTTGTTAGCTCTTGCATGCTTCATTGCCTTAACTTCTACCCACTTTGTTACATAATCAGTGTATACCAGGATATAAGACTTACCATTTGATGGAGGGGCAATGGGTCCTACAAAATCCAATCCCCACTTGTCAAAGGGAGTGATTACTACCTGAGGGTAAAGTGGCATCTCATTAGATTAGGTTGGTCTGCCCATTCTTTGGAATCTATCACATTTTCTTGTATACCTTCGTACATATTTGTGAATTGTGGGCCAATAGTATCCTATGTTCAAAATTTTCATTGTTGTCCTCTTGGTAGAAAAATGTCCTCCACATGGTTCATTGTGACATGCATGCAAAATGTCATATGTCTCATCTTCTCTCACACATCTCCTCATGACATGGTCTTGCCTAGTATAAAACAAACATCCAACAATCCATGAGAAAGGAAAATATTTTTCAATGAGTGCCCTTCTCTCTTTTGGAGAGAAGTGAGGAGGAACTCTACCCATGACAAGATAGTTAACTATGCTCATCAGGAAAAGATTCATCTATGGCTTGATTATTGCTTGATGTAGTCAACCTTAAAAGAAAATCTGCAGCAACATTGGCCTTCCTTGGTTTGTCCACAATGGTTATGTCAAACTCCTGCATCAAAAATAACCATCTTGACAACCTACCAGAGATCATAGGTTTATTCATGAGATATCTAATGGCTGCATGATCAATGTGCACAAAGATTTGGTAACCTGTTATGTAATTCTTGAATTTGTTCAGGGCATAGATCACTACCAACATTTATTTTTTTGTCACTGTGTAGTTGAATTTAGCTCCCTGCAAATTTTTGTTGACAAAATAAATAGCATTTTCAATAGCTCCTTCTTTATGTCTTAAGTCTGATCCTATGGCATAATTTGATGCATCTGTATGGATGTGGAAAGGAAAATCCCAATTAGGTCCTTTGAGTACAGGAGCATGTGTCAAGGCTACCTTCAAATTAGAAAATTCCTTGTCACAATCTTTAGTCCATTGGAATTCAACATCTTTAGTGAGAAGAGTATACAATGGTGCTGCTATTTTGCTAAAATCCTTGATGAAACACCTATAATATCCTACATGGCCCAAGAAACTCCTAACATCCTTTTGTTTTGCAGGTGTGGGAAGATTTTTGATCACCTCAAGCTTTGCAGGATATACTTGAATTTCTTTATGGGAGATGTAGTGGCCAAGGACTACACCTTCCTGCATCATCATGAAGCACTTTTCACTATTTAAGGATAGATTTTTGTCTTCACATCTCTGTAGGACTCTCTTGAGATTTTCCAATGTCTGATTGAAATCAGCACCATAGGTGGTAAATTCATCCATGTAAATTTCCATGCAATCAATAGAGATATCTGAAAATATGCTAATGACTGCCCTCTGAAAAGTTGTAGGTGCATTGCATAAGCCAAATGAGAGTACTGAGTAGGCATAGGTCCCCCAAGGAAAGGTAAAGGTGGTATTCTCCTGGTCCTCTGGTGAAATTTGGATCTGGTTGTAGCCATTGAATCCATCTAGAAAAGAAAAGTATTGCTTTTCTGCAAGTGAGTCCAAAACTTGGTGTATGAAATGTAAGGAAAAATGGTCCTTTTTGGTGGAAACATTGAGTTCCCTGTAATCAACACAAACTCACCATTTCCCTCCTTTCTTGGGCACAATCACTAATGGAGACACCCACTGGATATCTGAAATGGGATAGATAAATCCTACATCTAGCAATTTTTGCAGTTCCCCTTTTACAATTTCTCTCAGTGCAGGGTTAATTCTTCTTTGTGGCTACCTCACTAGGGTGCAATCATATCTGATGTAAATTATGTGAGTGTAAAGCTTAGGGTACAATCCTTTCATATCATGATAGTCCCACATAAATGCATGTTGGTGGGTCCTCAATAAGTTTTCCAATAACAACTGTTGTTCTTCACTCAGTTTGTTGTTAACATTCAGATATTTTCCTTCTAAAACCTGCACTTGTGTAATTAACTCTATCATGGATGCTTCATTCATGCATGGTACCTTGAATTCATATGGAAGCAATGTATTAGACATACCTATTGCTACAAGAAGTTTGGCTATAGGAAGAGTGGTTGTAGGAAGAGTGGTTGTAGGAAGAACGTCTGCAGGAAGAACGACTACAAGAAGAGTAGATAGAAGTGTGTTGACTGGAGCAAAAAAATGAGAAGATGATGCTTCCTCCACTTCACAATGGTTTTGAATAATGTTAGCCAATACTTCAACTTCATCTTGAAGCTGTATGAAAGAGCTTCTTCCTAATATCATAAGTTGTGCCACAAAATTAACTTCCTTGGCCTCTTCACCAACATGTGGTCATACGTGATTATCCTTATCATGGGATGGCTAAGAAGGAGGATAAAGAACAAAAAATTTGGTGCTCTTCCCATAAAAAATGGTCTTCTCAGCTAATCGACATCCAATATATGCATTTGTAGTTGCTAACCATGGCCTTTCAAGAATAATGGGATACCCTCCTAGTGTAGCTTTAGGAGAAAGAATCATGAAGTTTGTTGGGTACTCCCAGGAGTCTAGAATTACCACAAGATCCTCTACTATACCATCAAGCTTAATGGTAGGACTATCAGCAAGCTGGAGGATAGTAGGAGTAGACCTCATGCTTGCAACATTTAGTTGTTGCAGGATGTCCTTATTCATTACACTTATTACTGCTGCCAAATCAATTAGAGCATTCTTTATTTGAATCCCGTTTATAACAACTTCTACCACAAGACTACCTGGTTCATTGTACTTGGGGATAGTCACTTTTCCAAGCATGATGTCAGCCAGCTATCCCACCACATGAACTGTAGTTGGGTCTTTCTTCTTCTTTCCTGGCTTCTTGAGGCATGCTTCCTTGATTGCCTTGTCATAGATTGGGACATCCTTTATGGCTTTGAATAGAGGTATCTAGACACATATATGCTTCAATTGATCCAAGATGTCAAAAGTTGTTTCCTCTTTTTCTTCCTTTTTATTGGCAACATCCAATCTCTGAGGAAATGGTGGTTCTTCTTCGGTCTGCTTGACTAGGACTGGTTCAAGACTTTTAGGTGCACTTGACTGAGTGGGATCATTCAGATGTTCCTCTTCCTCTTCCATAGGAAGCTCAATGATAATGGGCTTGGACGGGGCTGGTAAATTAGTTCCTAAACACAAGTGGATGTCACTTACACTCATAGAATATGTAGGGAATTGATTTGAATTAGCAGAGTATATAGGCTACTATTATGGTTTGTTATTTGGATTGGGTGTGGGTTGAGCTGGTAGTCGAGTAGGTTTAGGTGGATTTGAGCTTGGATTAGTAGGGGGAGGCATTATAGCAGGTTGCTGGGGCTGAGAAGGTGTTTGCATATAACTGATTGTCTGGGTTGGACATTGTTGTCCTCCCCTCCATTGATTTGTTTGCTTCCAATTTCCTGGAGGTGGCTGCCAATTCCCTTGAAATTTTGTTGATTCCCCTGAGGGTGCTACAACTAGGGTGGAGAGTTTTGATGATTAAGCCAAGCATTTGGAGGGTTACCCCAAGGCTGTGGTGGATATCCTCTATAGTTTGATGGATATGGGGCTTTCCATTGGTTACTAGATGAATAGGAATTGAAATGTGGCCCAACATAAGATAGTGGATCTGGTGGCATACCTTGTCTTGGAGCCCAAGTACTCCTTTGTGAAACATATTAGACTTTATCTTCTTCAATCTATATTGGTTTGAACTTAGGTGGAATCTTCTTACCTTCAATATTAGCTACCATCTTGCATCTCCAGTCCTTCTTCTTTTGTCTACAATCGGGGCAATACTCTGCCAACATTGTCTTTGCCTCCTCTTGTTTCTTCTTGGCCTGAAGTGTATCGAGCTAAGTAGCTAGATTATTTATAATGTCTTGCTTGAAATCTACCAACAAGTGTGTGATATCCATCCTTGAAACTCCATTGGAAGATGACTTACCCATAGAGGATTGGTAAGCTCTCCCTTTCTTTGAAGCTACCCTAGAATAGTTCTTGCATATTTTCTTGATGTCTTTCCAAGGAACTTGAGTGATATCTCCTCCTACCATTAGGTCCAAGGAATCACTATAGCTCTCATTAATTCCTCTTAGGAATTTTTTTTTTGTGATTCTTCGTTGTGGGTATGGTGTGGAGATTTTTGTAAGAAGAAAAAAACCTTGAAATGTAATCCTCTAGGATCTCATCTTCCTTTTGCTGCATCCTGAAAAATGTCATCTCCTCTCATGTCACTTCCCCTGCAATATTCCTTGTATTTCTCAAGGAAAATTTTCTTCATGTCCTCCCAAGTTTTCATAGTATCTCTGCCTAGGCTCATAAACCATCTCAATGCAACCTCTTTCAAGGTGGTAGGAAATAGATTAAGCCTGTGAGCATTAGAGGTATAGTCATAACTCCTACAGAGTATATAAAACTCAAACAGGAAAGTATCATGGTCTTCTGTAACAAGTCCATAAAAATTAGGAAGGGTTGAAGCAGGGATATTTTTGAGATGTTCAACTCCATTCTGATGGGCAATGGGGAAAGAAAAATTTGGTTGGTTAGGTTTGTTTCTATTTTCATCACCCATTGCTGCTTGATGGATTTCCCAAGCAAAGGGATTCTCAAACTGATTTTGGTCTTAGAGGAAGCTTTAGAATTGGTTAGATCAAGAAATGCATCAGTAAATGGGTCTGGCTCTTCTTCTTCTTCTTCATTCCTTGGCAGATTTGGAAGCTCTTCTAGCTGGAATGGATCAGGATTATTAGGAAGGAATCTCCCATAAGCATCTCTTCTCCTTCCTCTATGCATGTAGTATCAACTCACTATCAACCAACTCACACAAATAATTGGTAAAGAATAAGGGGGGTCATTACTTCCTAAATGAGGGGTACACTAAAAACAAATTTCAAAAATACTGCAACAAGAAAACTACCAATGAATCCAAAGAACTTCCTAGTTTGATACCATCCCTGGAAACAACGCCAAAAATGTTAGCCTCCTACAATGATTTAACAACTAGGCCTTTACAGTCGTGATTCAGCTATTGGAAATCTAACCTGAATAGTTATTTCAATCATCATGAAGGTGTATTAAACTTGTCAACCCAGGGATGTGAACTTGAAATGGGTCAGCATAGTATGTGCATTAGGAACCCAAAGTAGCCTTTTCCATTCTACAACTAAGAAAGACACAATGCTAAAAGTAAATTGCTTGGAAAGGAATAACATAAATGTTGAACATCAACCAACAACTACACTAAGCTAAAATTCATGACAAAAATTAAAATCTAAGCAACAAATAGGAAACTACTCTGTCTGCTTTGGCTGCAGGAACAGGAACAGTCGGTGCCAGATTCTTATCTAATTATTGAACAAAAAGTAATAACTAAACTAATACTAAACTAAAGGACATAATACTCACCAAGTGGGCCCCCTTGGATGAGTATCCTCTAAAAATAATGCAAACTTAGATACTCAAACTTAGAACTTCATTTTATTAACTGGAATTCATGAGTACAAAAGTAGCATAATTATATTGTTGAAAACTTAAGAATGCAAGTACAATATCAGATCATGCAACCTCTTGAGAAGGAGAATCTAATCCTTATTTATACTACCAAATAAGCAAGGTAGTCAACTCCACAAACTAGGAGGATGCCATTTAGGGAAAGTAGAGAAAAGCGGAAAGGCGGTTACACATGCATGAAATCTGGTCAGACATATTTGTCTTAACCAAGATTTAGCACAACAGTAACGCTTACATTTGCTCAAAAAAATTTGATTTGCATGGGGAATCTCTTGCCATCAACCTCCTTTGAACTTTGAATTGTTCCCTTGTTGGACGTTATGGTACATGACCAGCTGGCGGTGTCTTTCTCAATTTAGTATTCTCAAATTATATCTGCATGGCAATGTTAGTATACACAATAATTGGATATCTATAACCACCTTAAAGAACATTCATTAACCACGTGAAAAATTAATATAGATAGTCCATATAACATGCCAATGTCCTTAAAGATTTGCAGAAATAAGATTAGGCTCAATGTCTATAGTTTTGAGGAAATATCATAAAAATATCAACACTTAACATCAAGGTCCATGACAACTTCAACAAATAAATCATAAATTCTACCCAAAATGAGACCATAAACTAGACTCATCAACAACATTTTCACATTTCTGCTTAGTCACATTACTGATAAAAAGAAGTTTAAGAATTTGTTTTGTACATGTTTCTTCTGAAAGTTTCGTAAATTGTAACCATATCAACACCATCCTTGAAAAGCCTATTGTACCAGAAAGAGTAGAGCAACCTGCTGTATCAAAAAGGGAAATGACCTTTGGCTCCCCTGCTACACTACCTACCCACAACATAGGATAGCCAAAGGAGCATAGCTTATAGGAAATTCAACCTACAACCTTTGAACAACCCATAGTAGAAGGTACACAAGAGACCCCTGCCTCTCAAGAAACACAAAGAACCAAGAAAAGGAAAGGTAAATTTTCTTCTGCACCTACAAGGGGGTAGAAAAAATCCACATAGCCTAGGAGACAATCACACCACCTAAAGA
This sequence comes from Sequoia sempervirens, assembly GCA_007258455.2. Lineage (NCBI taxonomy): Eukaryota > Viridiplantae > Streptophyta > Pinopsida > Cupressales > Cupressaceae > Sequoia > Sequoia sempervirens. The sequence goes on along the minus strand of VDFB02000003.1, from coordinate 733,736,827 downwards.
GGAAAGGTGCAATGAGAGGGTCAGTTAAAAATAAGATAGAGGAAGATGTTTATATGGTTGAGATAGACTTAGAATTGAAGGGGAGTTCCCTTGGAAATAAAAATGAACCTATTACATATTCATGGAATTATACAACCACCTCTAAATCTGATTCATAAGATTCTTTTGTTGCAAAGAAAACAAGAAAAAGAAACCCAAAGAGCCTTGATTCAAAGGGTAATGAGTATACAAGTGAGAGAGGTGATTAGTTTTTAGAAAGAGATGGAGTTTTTATTGATAAAAATGATATTGGAAAAGAATTGTAGGAGACTAAGGAAAGGATAAAGCAATTGGAATGTTTTTGAAAATACATGAGTAAAAAAGATAGTGAGAGGGACAAAAGAATTGAAGAGTTGGAGGAAAAAATTTATAAATTTGAGCATGGGTCTAGGTTGGATGAATAGGAACATCTTTCTATATTAGAGAAAAAAACAAGGAATTAGTACCCTAGGGTTCAATTCCTCTGCTTTCAATTCCCTCTAATTCATAAACTAATTCAATCTTACAGAAACAAGAAAGAGTGGGGAAAAAAAAAAACTAAGTTGATGTCCAAACACACTAGGAAATTGAATAGAAAGATGCCAAAATAAAAAGGTTGAAAGTAAAGATTGAAGAAGTAGCAGACAAGGCCGCACAAATTCTAAAGTGCGGACCTCCTACAAGAGTTTATGCATTATTTATGTAGGAAAAGTATTTGTGTTTTTAGTTCAATTAGTTGATTAGTGATTTACCAATGTTGATGAACATAATTGTTTTGTTTTTAGAAAATTTCTCTGACACCACATCAGACGTGCAAGACTAATTATGTGATTTTTAATTGTATAATCTTGTTCTTTCATATCAGACTGAATGGAATCCACTAACATTTATTAGGGACTTACACATTAAAGCATTGGCCTCTTATGTCAGGAATGAACAACAAAGGGTGAGATCTTGTAGGAATATACTGAAAAGGAGAAATCTATTGCTCTACAGCTAAGGAAAGAATCTAAAGATCCCAATGTAGTTGTTTATGAATGGTTAGATCTATTAAACTACAAAGGTGTAGGAAGGAAAATAATGAGTGTCAAGGAATGTGACTACATCAGGATGAAGCAACTAGTTACAAGACCCATTGATCACACCTTCCAGTTTGTGAAGAGATGGGAGGAATTAACCCCTGAATTAAAGAAAAAGGAACCTCCCTCCCTATATAATTTTATGTCTATTATTAGATCTCAAAAGTATATAGAAATTTCCAGGGATAATGGAATTACATGGTTTTCTCTTACATTTTATCACCCTCTTCTCCTCTATCCAATACCAAATTGGACAGGGAGGAACCAAGATGAAATGTAAACAACAAAGAATCTAAGGATGACAAAGATTTCATGTCGAAAAGGATACTATTTGAGACATGTTAAGGGAGTTGATGTGGTGATAAATTTAAGGGAAATGACTCTTTACTATAACCTTCGGTCCTAAATTTTGCTTGAGGATAAGAAATTTATTAGTTGGGGGGATTGATGAGGCTGATTAATAGCTAGTTTTCTCTTGTTTAGTTCATATATTTTAAACACTTTAAGTTTCTTATTTCATATACATTCCTTAACTTATATACCTTTTATATCTTTTATGCAATCCAAGCTAGACTTTGATGAGTGGAAATATGATTATGATATGATGATGTTTACATGGATGAATGTGTGAATGTGTATGAAATTTAGTATGAATCCATGTTTAATTTATGATTTTTAATGGTGTGTATTCTTTAGATGAAAATAACTCCTTGCATCTAGAAGAATAAAGACCAACAACAACTAGACAACTCAAATTGCAGGGGAGATTCCAAGGACATTGGAAACATGATAGTTATAGAAATGATGGAAACGATCATTAGAATGGTTAGTTGTGAGTCATCAAATCATTCAATAAGATGATGGAGGGAAGATTTTTTTTGCAATAATCAAGAAACTAATGTGACTATTTGCACAAAGCGCGTCCTTACCATGCCATTAAAGAAGAGTTGCAATCCTATTTGTCTTCTTCTATCATTTTTGGTTATAATTTCAATTGCAAAGAATTTGTCTCTCTCTATTTTGAAGGAGAGTGGACATCTTCATTTGATTTCTATTTTAGTCCTTATGCAAATAAACCTCCTCCTAAACCTATGTAGTTTGATTGGTGGTTGAGGAGTAGATCTAGTTGGAAGATATATATTTTGATAGTTATAGTTTTCTTTCACAAATAATACTTCATTCTTAGTTTTCTGTTATGCATTTATGAATGAGAAATCTACAAAGATTCTTGTTAGATTGTAGAGTTTAGTGATATGCAATAAAGATGTTCCATTTTACTATTATGATTAATTGAATCAAGTATCACATATTTGGTTTCTCCTGCAGGTACAACAACTTGAGTAAGGGCCACTGAAGATACTGTTCACCCACCTTAATTTTTTTTGTTAAATCAGATGTTTACATTATTTCATTTATTTCAATAGATTCTTCATTACATGCATGTGAATGATATTTAGTTTCATGATTTAGGTTCTATAATGCATCATTGAGTCATCTTATCGACTGAGTTAAGTAGTTAGAAGTAAGAATTAGAAGTTCTAGTGAAATTACAAAGTTCAAGTTTAGCATTTATTAGTTATAGTGTTAAGCTAAAGGTACCCACAACATTAATAAAAAATTAAGTTATTTCCCTTGCTTTGTAATTTATGCTTTATTTTCTTTTCCATCCTTTATTTTTTTCCTACATATGTGTAAACCACCTATAATTGATGATATAGGCCATGTAGAGTCCATGAATGCACCTATAGTGCCGACATCATCAAAAGCTTACAGAGCCTTGTTGATAATTAAATGGAGCCTTTGTGAGGGTTTAGTGGATTGTTCATCTAGGAACCTATCCTCTAAATTGTGTGTCTAACACCAATTTGACTAAGCATTAGTGAGGCCTTACACAAAAAATGTCAAGTTGAATAGAATTGAGATAGGGTACTATAAAGGGAACCCATATCCAACTATAGTTTTAAACATAAAATTCATAGGTGTCACTGATTCCGAGAACCAATCCATCATAGTTTGGAAAATTCTTGCACTCAGGTCTCTTAAGAGACTTTTCCGAAATACTATAGCTTTGAATGATTTGGTAAATTGGTGAATGAAAATAGGCATTCCATAGCATTCACCCATGCACCTATAAATTTTTGTGTAGTCGGTTTGGCCCCACAAGATAAATAATATAAAATATGGCTCATAGCAAGTTTGTGTTGAACATAAATGACACTTTTTGTAGAATTACTTCCATTATCATCATGGAAAAATGGTTTGGAGATAAGAGAAAATGAGAGAGGTTATTGTGAAAGGACTCTATGTATAGATGTAGCTTTAGATAGAACAATCATAGGTGCCACAGATTCCAAGAACCAATATGTCATACTTTGGTAGTTTTTTTACACTTAGGTATCTTGAGAGACTTTATTGAAATAGTGTAGCCCAAAATGATTGGGTGACCTATGGAATGAAAATAATTCACTAGAACTTATCTACACATACAAACATTTTGGTATAATTGGTTTTTCCCCAAGGCACACGAAACATAAAAAATGGTTGCTAGAAATTTTGTGTTGAATGAAAATGATGCTTTTTGAAACATTTCATTCATTGTCGCCAAGATAAAATGGTTTGGAGATTAAATAAATTGAGATATGTTATTGGGGAGGGAACCTACATGCATTTTTAGGTTTAGAAAAAACATTCATTTATATCATGAATTTTGAGAACTATTTTGCCATAGTTTGGCAATTTTTTGGCTCTTAGGGCTTTTAAGAGACTATATCAAAATAGTATACTCCAAAATAATTGGGTAATGTGAGAATGAAAATAGAACTTCCATAGCATTCTCTTGACCACCTAGACATATTGGTGTAGTGAGTTTTTTTGAGGACGCATGAAATACAAAATATGCTTCTTGTCATATTTGCACTACTCTCAACTGACACTTTTGACAGCAATATATTCATTCTTGGCATGCTCAAATGGTGTTGAGTTTACCAGAATTTAGAGAGCTTAACATGGAGGGACCTCATATCCACCTGTAAGTGAAAAAAAAATTCCTAGGTGTCACAAGCTCTGAGAACTACTCCATCATAGCTTGAAAGTGTTTTGCTCATAGGGCTCTTCAAAAATTATACGAGAATACTATACTCCAGAATTACTGGGTGACCTAGGGAATGAATAGATGCCTTCCCTAGCATTCACTTGCCAATGTAGATGTGTTGGTGCAGTTGGTTTTTCCTTAATATGTATAAAAAGAAAAATATGTTTCTTGCTATATTTGTACTGCTTTTAACTAACAACTTTACAATTTTACAATTTAGAAACTTTTGTTTCAACAATCATTTTCTCTTTGGTTCTCCAATATTACCATCCTATTATTCTTGGACACACTTATGACACATAGGTTAAGTTACTTCATCCATCAAAACACCTAGATTATTATTTTATCATGACCAACATAGGGATGTCCTACTTATGACTATTATAATAACCCTCTTTATGGCTCTATAATAGTCATCTTTACCTCATTTTTCTCATTTTTGTGGAAATAATGACACCAAATAGCTAGATATTGGTGTGTACTACCCTAGGAAACCAAAATATTTTATTTTTCTAGTATGTATTCATGGGATTTGATGATCTTGTGGGATTTTATGGTTGTCCTAGTGTTATAATGAACTATTATGTGGATTATTCTAGCCCTAAACTCATGAAAACTCTCCTTTTTTACAAATATATCTATCATTATCTCTTTTAGTGAGATTTTATAAACCTTAAGGAAACTTATCAACCTTATTTCATGGTGATTTCATGAGTAATAATGTTCCAAATATCATTATAATAGTCCCATATGACTGTTACAGTTGAGTATGATATTGGATAGTCTTAATGAAATAATCAATAAACCCTTAAGTTCTTTTATGAGTGGCTAAAGGTCATAAAACCTAAGAAAACCTAATTGATATCTTCTTGTATGTGAACTAAAACAAAATTGTGAGAGAAATTTGGGTAAGTAAAATTATACCACAACAAACATAGACACCAAGCTTACTCCTAAAATTGGGCATATAAACATTCACCAAGGAACACCTCAACACCATCATAATATATATATAATTAGAGTCCCACTCCTTGTAAGGAATAATGTGATATGATGCATTTATGAATCACTTAGCCATTAGTAATAACTAGTAATTAAAATAATTGTATCAATAGCATCACCTTTAGAGGATTTAATAATAGAAGAATCATTAACATTTTAATATTGTTTCTAAATTCCTTATTTAAATGGACCTGTCTCCCATAGTTATAAAATTTTAGCCTACCCTTACTAAGGGTTTTAGACCTTTCCTTTGATTTAGATATGTCCTTATGCCCTCTTTTATTATGACCCTTTTCTTTGGGCCTACCCTAAACATCTAATGCATCTTAGGGACCCCCATCCATAGATTTTATCCTCATTCATAAACTAATCAAAGTAAAATTAAGATAATCTACATTAGTTTCTACAACATCATAAATAATTACAAGAATTATATTTTACCATGATTTATGTAACTAGTAAAGCAATTAAATAAATTTACCATTTGCTTCTAACTTAGCATAAGTAGATCCTTCTTGATTTAATATTAAGCTAGTGGAATTAATTTTTTTATAATTAAGTCTCCAATTTTCATTTTGAAATAATTAAGATTGTTATTAATATACAATTTATTGACAAGAATATACTTATTTTGGTAGATTTTATCTTTCTCCTCAAATCATATGTGTTGGAAGTTTGTATTGTCATTGATGTCAATAGATCTTTGTTGTTGCATTGATGTCAAACTATGGAGATGCTTTGATTGGTTGCATTATGTTGTCATTAGTATTAGTAATGATGTCAACCTCTGGTGTTGCTTTCATGAGCATATGCTTATGGATGTTCAACCTCTTGTGTGGTTGAGATGCTGAGAAGGTGTTGATGTTGAGATGATATTTTTGGTGCTTGGTTTCCAAGTCCTTTTGAGAAAATTTGAATAAATGAGAAAATAGTGTGGTAGAGAGTGTTCAGTGTGGTAGAGTATTGTTCAATGTTTTTCTCCACATTTCTTCATGGCTGAAGATTTCTTGTTTGGTTTGAATATGTTGATCAAAGGTGTTATATATAGAGTTTCAAGTTTTGGATCATTCAGAAGAACAAGTTGTGTCACCAATGTGTGAAATGAGAAGTAGTGTTGTCTAGGAGAAATGGTATTACTCTACATTTCTCTACAATATGGTTTCTAGTTTTGCAGATCTGGAAGTGTGCTTATATTGCTCATATCTATCTTCAGTACGATTTATTTGAGTTTTGGTTCTCTACAAGGTTGGATTCATTAGTTACAATATGTAGAAGGTTAACTGGTTGTGTAGAATGAGTATGTTCTTCAGGTGTATTTTTTTGTGAAGGATTTTTTAGATTTTAGGGTGTTGATGGAATATTCTAGATTGTGTTTAAGTGTTGTCTATGGTCCATGAGTCATCTTTGGATTTGAAGAAGTGTGCACTTAATTTTTTAGTGGTGTTAACATAGGTTTGACTGACGTTGGGTGTTTACAATAATTGTGGATATGATTTGGTGTTTGTGGAAGTGTGGCATGGCATTTATATGTGGATTTAGGTTTGAGTTAATGTGTGATGTGGTCTTCCTTCATTCCTCTCCACTGTGGGAATTTTTTGGTGCCAACCTAATTTGAATTTTCATGTTGAGGTGCTTAGTTGAACTTGTAGATAGTTTTCAAGGTTGATGATGGTATATGTATATGTTGAGTTGATGAAGGATTGTAGAGTGAAGTGTGTGTGATGAAAATCATGATGTGGAGTGTGAAAGTGTGAAGTGCAGTGTGAGATTTAATGACTAAGACTACTAGAAGTAGTGAGAATAAGATGTCTACATTCTACAGAGAGAGTGCAAATGTTTTGGTGAAGTAGTGGTGGAGCTTTTTTGTTGCTATGAGATGGATTTATCATTGTAACAATATTTTTTCTTCTTCTTTCTATTTTGGTAGTGAGCCATTGGCAGCGATCCCTTCTTTCTTTTAGGAAATGAGCTCTACAAAAATAAGCCTATTTTATTCGATGTTGTAATTACATTATATTGTGAGCTAATCCTCACTGTGGTTTTTCCCTTCTTGGGTTTTCCACATAAATTTGGTGTTCTCATGCGTTTGGATGTGCTTGCATTACTATTTCTCATGTTTACATTCTGCTAATGCATGAGTTAAAGGTTTAAAGACTAATGTAGGTCTAAATTTTAATTTGAGGGTTTGATTTTTTATTGTACAATTAAGTCAGCCCCACTCTCAGTTGTCTTGTGCATTAAAAAAAATATGGTAGTTTTTCATAAACATTTATAATAAAATTTGAGAGATAAAATTCTATGGTTCCTTATTCATTCTTTTAAATATTTCTCTATTATTCATCTAGCACATCTTTAGATTTCTCTTTTTGAATGAAAACTCTCCATTAATCTATCTTTTAAAATATAGTAAATTTTTGGCTTTCAAATTTTACAACCATTATTAGTAAACTTAATCTCTAAATATGTTCTTTGCAAATTGTAAGGTTCCAAAGAGTCATCCAAGTTCTTTCAAGAACTAGGGGGTCCTAAATACATATCTTGGCAAGGAGCTACATCAACACCATTAAATATAGTTATGCAACAAGATCATTTGTATGATATTTATTTACATAGATTCATCTATCATAATGTCAATAGGCATAGTGTGATAAAAACCATAAAAATAAATAGTACATATAAAGGTAAAGTCGTAATATATCAAAAATACAATCAACGAAACCTAATAGAACATCCTTTAAATAATTTTTAAAGTAGGCTTTGGTGAGTTTCCATTGGAAACCAAACCCTAGGTCTAAAACATGAAACCACATCCTCACTTTCAAAATAAAACCCAATGTGAAATCCTTAAATCTTGATCAAATTCACTCATTTTTTCCTTTTTAACCTAGTTCTTTCTTGAAAATGGAATGCAATAATGAAATTGTGAATACATTTTAACCCATTCATCATGATTGGATTTCCGTAATAGTCAAAATAACATTTATCTCTTTCCATGTTAAAATATCATTATGAAAATAGAGGTAAATCATAAATAATATATAATATATGACTCCCAACATCTCCTTCACATGTTTGAGGGATAAATTATGGTTTTAGGGATTAAAAATGGGTCTTATTACAACTATTTTAAAGGGAAAATAGTCCTATTTTAATGTTTTGGAGATGGATGGATCAAATGAGTTTGTATGATAACACACGCAAGTGGTTGGAATAGAGTGAAGAACACCATGGTGGAGGTGGATGGGTGTTAGAACATAATGTTATTAGGGGTCATACCCTTATAACATCTATATAATGTTCTAATATAAGGTTATTAAACCATATATATTATATGCTTTATTAAGCATATCCCATTTGAAATAATTATAGTCTAATGCTATTAGATTATTAATTATTTCTGAATGGTTATTTTGAATATGTTGACTAATACCCCTTAAGGAATTATGTCACCCTTTCTCCTATATTTAAGGTCATTCCCTCTCATTTTGGAGGTGAATTTTTTTGAGATTGATAGTGAATTGTATCACTGTGTATATGAGGTATTATTGACCATGTAGAAGTATGGAGAAGTGTTCCCCAAGTTCGGTCTATGTTATAATAGACCATTATTGTTAGTGTTTTAATAAAATCATGATTTATGGGGATTTTTACCAAAAATGGTTTTCCCCATGCATATCTTGTGTAATCTATAAAATATAAGCTTGTATGGTTCTCATTTTATTTATTTTATATCTTGTTTATAATGATTAGTATCATAAGATCCTAGTTTTTAGCAATGGGTGATGTAGCCATGTTCATAATATAGATTTAATTAACAAATATAATTAAAACATAAGTACAATTACTCTTAACATTTCAATTAACTCTGCTTCATTTCTCATTCCATTTTGTCTTCTCCAACTGAAAAAATCCCTTAACCAGTAAAAATCCCTCCTCAAAATCTATCTATTTTTAGTACTATTACATGCTTACTCGTTTGGTTGTGAAACTTCTTAATTTTTTGATTCTAACTAAATTAGGACTAATTGTAAACTAAAAAAATCTAATTGCATGAAAAAATTCAAGAAAATAAAAAAATCCAAATTTGGAAACTATTGGAAAAAACATGAAAATGCCATTTTGAGGCCTTCTATGGATGAAAAAAACATCAAAAAAGTGTTGAGATGTGCTCCAATCGAACAAGTATGACTGGGATTGGACTCAACTCTTCAATATGTTCCTCAATTATTTTAGCCTAAACAGACTCCCAAGTCAAAATTTATGACCTCCAGAGGTCCTTGCATCATTCTCCTCTGGTTGAGAAGAATACAACTCCTACAAGTTGCTTTCTTAGAACCTGTGCCACTTATCCTAATCCATCTTCTTCAATTTAGAATCTATACTCCATGTATTATTTTCTTGTGCTAGCCTTTCCCACCAAACCAAGTACTTGTTGTATTGACCTTGGCATTTGGATATCGTCTTCTTGTCCAAAATCTGTGCAATTTTGTCCTTTTTTGTTGGAAATCCATTACTTCCAATTCACTTCATCCTATCCTTCTTCATCATGAACCTCTTCACAAAAAATCATATAAATAAGAAACATTAAATATAAGAGAAATATCAAAGCTCTTTGGTAAGTCCACCTACTAAGCATTGTCATTGATCTTCTTTGTAATCTTGCAGGGACCAATTTTCTTGTTGTAGACACCTAAATTTGACCACCCCCAATATGGTCAAATTCACCCCTTTATTTCTCTATCCCGCACCCTTCATCTGCGTTAATTAGATAATTTATTATTTAACTAATATTCCCCTTCTTCTAATGTTCCTAAGGTATTTAATTAAATAATTAAAAACTTTACCCCTTTATCCCCTTTCCTCTCTGAATTAAATAAGCACTCTAATTTATTTAATTTAGTCATTTTCCCTCTATGAATTTAAATCAATTTTTAAATTCATTATTTTCTCTCTCCTTGTCCCATCCTCCATAATCTTCTCTAATCCAAATTAAGTTAATTAATTTGTGATTAGGATGTGCACACCCCTAATCATGATTAGGGTCACATCCTCCATAATACGCCACTTGTCTCTAATTCTTCATTAGCTTGCTTAATCCTCTGTTTGCACAACTCTAATCACCCGATTAGGTCAACCTGATCCTTATGCCATTTATGGCATATGTCTAAAGTCAACTTCATTTATTTCTTTCTCCTTTTGGAGAAGGAAACCCATTCCCCATGTGAATTTTAAATTCACAAATATTCTCCCTAGGCCTTGTAAGGAATTTTTAATTCCTTTCCTCATCCCCATGTGGATATTTGAGGAATTTTTAATTCCTCACATATCCCATCACCCACATAGGGACAAAGACCTCGTTTATGAAGAGATCTTGTCTAAATCCCTAGGTACTATGTAGTACCTCCACCTCACCTTCCTTTGACACCTTACCCACCACTTGTCAAGATGTGAGGGCTTGTGAGTCCTCAACTCACCCTAGCCCTTGATCATGTCCACTACAATTTCATCTTGATCCTTCATTGTTTAGAGGCACTTCCTCTAAAAATGTAGGAATTTTTCCTCATTTGAACAACACAATAATCCACATTTGCAATAAAAAAAACTTGAGCACTCATCCAAGCACTCTAACAACCATCCACCATTGTTGCATCCTTGAGCTCATACTTTGCATCCATCTAAATACCCACTTGCATCATTGCATTCTCCATCTCATCCTCATCATTTTGCATTAGGTTTTATGCTATTTTGCTAAGAAGGAGCACACAAAATTGACATCAAAGGGCCAACCAAAGGATACAACTTAAGCAAGGTAGAAATTGTTATTTCTTATGCATTTTGTTTGGGTTAAATTAGGCTAATCTTGAGCTGATTGTTTGTGTTCTTTCCTTTGCATTTCCTTTAGCCATTTTGCATTTTTAAGGGTAGAAACACTTGCACATATTTTTAGCACACCCAATGGGACCCATGTCACAGGTCTACACTTTGAAGTTTGCTATTGTTTAAATTTTTCAGGATTGGATTTTTACATGCAGGGGTGAATCCACCCCGACAGGAGAACTCGCCAGTTATAGAGGCGAATCTATAGTCAGAAAAGGCGAACTCAAATTTTCCTTTTTGTGAAAAGAGGTGAATTTGAAGAGAGAAGAGAACTTTCTTGAAACAGAGGCAGACACGCAGTGGTCTTCGGGAATAGGCGAGATCGATCGAGTTATAGAGGTGACTACACATTCGCCCCTTCCACTTGAACAAGCGTCTTCGAATTTTCCCATTCTTCCAAACAGGCAATTTTGATCATGATAAATAGGCGAATTTTCCTTACATAAAGGTGAGTTTGAGGTATTCCCGAACATTTAATTTTTATGATTACATTTTCAATTTGGTTTCAATTTCGGGTACTGATCCACTAACATATCTGTTTGTGAGTGTGTCATTTTACTAATGATTTGTGCATCAATTGTCCCTTGTTCATCCAAGACCAGCGGTGAAAATTACTGACATATTTTCTACAAATCGATTAGTCGAAGACCCTTAGATTAGCTTTGTCTATTGTCTATATTTCGCACTAATCTAGGAACATGTAGAATTAATTAAAGAGTCAATTTACATTGTTAGCTATTTTTGGGAACAAGTTGTTGACGTATCCACTCCCCTTGCACCTTTCAGTGATCTTGGGTGACCAGAAATCATAGTTTGTTCTAGTCCAGTCTAGTCTACCTAGGAGGTGCTAGTGCATCTAAGCTCTCCCCTTGCGCTACGTGTGAGCCTGGGGACCAACCAAAGCGTCTAGTATCTTCTTCCCTTAGCAGGACCTGCTTGGGATTTCATCACCTGAGGGATGATCCCAACCATGTGTTACCAGCGGGGTATATAAAGGGGGGAGAACTAAAGTTGTACCCCAATCTAGTCACGTCATGTTTAGCGAAGCATCAAAGCTAGGGTGACACCTCGATAATACATGCAGGGTTGGTATGAGTTTCTAGTACCTCGTTGGGGCTCCCGATCCACACTTGTGATGATCTAGTGTTCATGATTGTGCATCACGTACCTAGCATATATCAAGGATGCACAAGATTGCCTTGTATATCCTAGATGAAGACCCATGTTTTAGTCATGGCTTGGTGTAGTGTAGGGGATGTGCACCATACCCCGAAGTTAGTCACCACGTACTCCCTTGGGTTGAGATAGAAATCCTCATGGTGGACTACTATAGTCCTTGAGAGAGAGTGTGAAGGTGAGATCGTGGCGTCTATTGATGAACCTTTGCCACTGGAACATGAGCTATCCGCCTTTGCTAGAAGGTGATCCAAATAACCACCTTGGTATCATAGAGTATTAACCTTGGGTTGCCCACTCAAGGTGGTGGGCCTACATCAATTTTGTAAACCTTCAATACTAATTTTAGCACTGTGTTGCCTGGCTTGTCTTCTTGTGCGATACCAGTGCTTATTTTTAGTTGAGTCAATCTAGCCTCCTTGTCTATTGTTTTTTGTGTTTGTTGTCCTTTTCCACAGTTAGCCCCTACCCTCATAGGTGAATTTTCTTCCTATAGAGGCAAATTTTCTTTGTGGACAAGCGATTCTACCCTATAAAGGGGAAATTATGTGTCTTAGTCCGGTCTAGGTCATCCCTTTGGGAAATTTCATCTTCGTCAGAGGCGAATTTTCCTGGGGGTCCCTTTCTTGGGTGACTTTGTGTCTGCCTATTCTCTAAATAGGCGAGTCTTTCCAGCCTTTAGGCAAGTCTATGTCTAGTCCTTATCTGTTGAGTCCACCCATTCTCCATAGAATAGGCAAATTTATCTCATCCTGGGGTGAACCTATTGTCCATAGGAGCAATCCGACATTCTATTTGAGTCTCCCTCATCCGTACACCTGCTTCTAATAGGTGAACCTATTGTCCTTAGGGGAAAATCTATATCTACCCATGTCATCCCCATTCGTATAGTTCAGGCTTAGGTGAATTCATTTGTTGGATAGGTGGTCCCATTTTTAGGTGAGTCTGTTCCCTTCTGTACATTTCAAGAAATAGGCGAGTTTGTTCCTCCTCAATAGGCGATTTGGATTTTGTCTATACATTTCAAGATATAGACAAATTTGACATCCCTGTTAGGCAATTTTGCTAATCAAGTCTGCCTATTCCCCTGTGGTCTCCTGAAAGTTTAAGTGATCCTGTGTCTTAGGTAGGCGAGTCTATTAGTAGTTTGGGCGATCCTGCATCTAGATAGGCAAAGTTGCACCCCAGGTTCACCCGTTTCTTTTGTGTCCTCAAGACATAGGCGAGTTTGAGTTCCAAACATAGGTGAATCTGCTTGACACAGATGCAATTTCGTTGACCTAGAATAGGTGAAGTCATGACCTGAAAGGGCTAATTTGCACTACACAAAGGTATATGCGCTTCCCATACAAATTCCAGAGAGTGAATCCTTTGGGCTACTGAAATCCTATCATTTTTTGAGTCCTTTTCCGCGATCAATTTTTTTTTATCATCATCCATCCACCTGTAATTTCCACTTTAGTCCATTTGCATTTTCCAAAAGTGATCCATTCATCCATCAAATCATTTAGGTCCATTGTAGAACATCCCTAGATTACATTTCTATCATAGGTTTATCAATCCCAATCCCCTAGACTTCATTTTTGAGGCCTTTATCCCAATTGGCTTAGGTGCTTGACTTTGATCATCATCCTTCACACTTACTTAGGATTGATATTCATCCTCAGTCAGTAATCATTTATGGCCCAATCAATCTACTTCCATCTTGAGGTAGATTCAGTGTTGTAATCATCCTTTTCATCATTTAATTCGATCGTCAGCATCTTGCGTCATCTAGTTTGACCTTTGAACTTGGTTTAGAATAAGTCTCATCATCCTATCCAATCAATCATCCAATCCTATCAATCGTCTCATCCCATCAATCAATCTAATTAAATCCAATCGCATCCTCTATCCAGTCGTCCAATCAATCAATCCATCATCTAATCCAATCAATCCTTTAACCATCATCTAGATCCTTCATTTAAGTTCATCTTGGAGCATAGCTTCATCTTAGTTCATCCTAGTATTTTTGCATTTTCATGCCCCTTACTCGATCACAAGAAAAGAAATTCATGGTAGAACAATGGGCTCAAGGTACCCAACCTCATCTTCCTCAAGATCCCACCAATGGTGGCTCATCACAATCCCATATCGAGGTCCACACCACTTCACCTCTTGCTAACAAAAGCGTGGTCCACCAACCTAAGGTCATAGTTGATGAATACCTTAGTAATCCCACCACCATCCAAATGATAGATTATTTCCTTCATGAGCATGGGGATAAAATCCTTGCCACCTTACTCTTGAAGGGAGTCAAACCACCACCTAGGCTTGATCTATCAAAATACATCAACATCACACCTTTTACACCCCTGGTGTCTCAAGATCCTTAGAATTCATAGAGTAATCTAGGTAATTCATACATCCCTAAGGGTCCACTGCAGGAAGGATGGTATCAACCTGGGTTTGGAAACATTATGCTCTATCAAGTCACACATCCTCCTCGAGTTCTAATTTTAGTTATGGGGGAACCTTAGCCAATCATTCCTCAAGGCCCTGATCCAAATGATCCTCTTGCTTTTGGTATGCCAAAAAATCTTCCTAACCTGCCATCCATGCCTATCCCACAGAGCTCAACTCCCATACCATTTGCACCACCTCTTTCACCTAACCAACTAGATCAACTACCAATGAATACTAGGGGCAATCCTTTTACTGCACCGCCTGCACCTCCTGGATCTACACTTGCATCTAACTTACCGCCACCTTCGTTCATGTCTTAACAACCACCCCAAGGCAACATCCCCTCCTCACATTAGCCTAAGGTTAATCTGCAGTAGATAATGCCATCGCAACCAACTCACCAATAGTTGTCACAACAACCTCTGTCTCAACCTTTATAGCATTCCACAATCCCATCTCAACCTCCACATCAAGTAGCACAACTTATGTCACAACCTTAGCAGCAACCTCCACAGCATCTGTAAGGTGTTCTAGTACCAATCCCTTAGTGAACGTAAATCTCTACTCATCAGCTAACATCATCTTATCAATTTCCTCCTCACCAACTACAATTCCCTCAACAACATCACATTTCATCTCAACCTCTTTATCAATTCCCACCATCATACCAACACCCACCTCAGCATACCCAAGTCCCAACACAAATGCAAAGCAACCCCACTACTCAATACCTCTACCATCCATTAAGTACGTAGACCACGTTTTCTACCCCATCTAATCCAAATACTAGCCTTGCTTATTAGAACCCACAACAATCCCAACCACAACCTTCTTACACAAATACCGAACAACCACAATCAAATCCTTATTACCAATCATCTAATTCACAACAGCCTCCATATGCTACCCAACAACCAACAACTACTTATAATTACTAGTCTAATCCATATTACCTGGGCAACAACAACCTTCATATCAGCAAGGTGCTTCCACCTCCTATTATCAAGCATCTCCTTCATACCATTAGGGCACCTCAACCTCATACTATCAAGCCTCGTCATCCTATCAACAATATTATACCAATCTGTAGTCCACCTATCCCAATAAATATCAGCAAGTCCCTTCATATCAGTGTCCACCATCATACAATCAAACCACCTCGACTCCATCCACATCATACCAGCCATATGCTCCTTATAACCAATCCAATCTGACCACTCCTCCTTTGTCATCTACACCTGTTAACAAGGAGTGGGAAGAGATAAAAGCTGCATTGAAAGACTTGCAAGAACGGACATCCAAAAATTCTTTCAAGTTTGAAGAGATTTGTCCCTATTTGTTTGATCCCTCAATCTCACTTGTTCCTTTTCCTAAGAATTTTAAAATGCAAAAGTTTGACAAGTATAAAGGAACTAAGGACCCAAAGAACCATCTTCAGGAATTCTACTCACATTGTGAAGAAGTCTTGCATAATGAAAATTATATCCTGCGGTTGTTCCCTAGGAGTCTAACAAGGGTGGTTCTAGATTGGTTTATAGCTCTTCCAAAGGGATCAATCTCTTCTTTTGCGGATTTTTTAGAAAAGTTTGTTACACACTTCTCCTTCAATTTGGAGAAGGATATTGATACCCTAGATCGTATGAAAGAAAAACAACATGAGGGAGAGACCTTTGCAAGCTACTTGCAAAGGTGGCACGCTTTGGCTAGTTGAAAGAAATCTCAGCTCAGTGAGAAGGACATGGTGACTCTTTTCATGGAAAATTCCCATGTAGATATGGCACATAATCTCAATCTTCATTGTGTCACAACCTTTACAAAGGTCATAGAAAAAGTTCCTATCATTGAGAGAGTGCTCATTGCTAAGGGATGAATCAAAATTTATAATCTTGATAAGCATAAGTCATTTGGGGATAAGTCCTACTATTGGAAAAAAAATAAGAACATTGTCAATGATGGTGTCACCAACACCAAGCATGTTCAGGTAGCTAACACATCCCAAAGATCACAATATGTCCCTAATCAACCATCAGTTTCTAATGTCATATCAGTGCCATAGAGGGCACCTCGTCCTCCTCAATAGTCAAATCAACAAAATCAGGGAAACAATAAATGCACATTCACTCCATTGGGAGAATATTTAAGTGTTGTCTTTAATAGATTCCTTCAAGAAAACTACCCAATCACTTATCTTGTGATCAAACCTTTTGATGAGTCTAAACCAAAGCCTACCTAGTACCAAGAAAACAAATATTGTGACTTTCACAAGATTAAAGGGCATTCCACAAACAAGTGTCATGGACTAAAGACATACATCCAATATCTTATAGATCGAGGTGATATCCAAGTGGATGCAAACTAGGAAACATCATCTAACGCTCAACTCTAGATATATCAAAATGCTTTTCCAAAACACAACCAGGGTGCTAGTACATCCAATGCTAATCCTGGGTTAAACAATAAAAAAATTCAAAATAACACACAAATAATGGAAGCTACAAGAATGTATCCTATAATTATGATGGCATCCTTATGTGCATCAGTCAGGAAGAGCCTCGTGTGTCCATGATATGCATCAAAGGAAAAGAATCGCAATGTGCTATCACAACCCATTGCACACACATCACCATTCCTAGAGCCTCCATGTCCACCCAGCCAGCTCCTGTAAGCTCTCAATACAACATCCTTGATCACCTTGGAAAGACTCCAACTCAAATTTCCATCCTTGATCTGCTAAAGTCTTCTCCTGTCCATCAAGAAATCCTCACTAAGGCTTTGCAGGATACCCATGTCCCTAATGATATAGATCCTACCCAATTCCAAGCTTTGGTAGGACACTTGTCATCCATGCATTAGCTAGGCTTCAACCAAAATGATATGACTTGCATCTATTTGAACCATAACCGTACCCTTCACATTGAGTTCCTCGTAGCCTGACATAAAGTAAAAAGGGTCATGGTAGACAATGGATCTTCCCTTAATCTTTGTACATTGAAGTTCATAAAATAGGTAGGCTACACCCATGCTAACTTGAACAATCAGGTTATCACCATCAAAGCACATGACAATGCAGAACGTGACCCTGAAGGAATTATTTGTTTTCCAATTCAGGTTGGCCCTATTGTACAATATACCACGTGCCATGTCATTGATCTGGACCTTCCATATAACCTCCTTCTTGGCCGCTCATGGATCCATGCCATGCAAGACATCCCATCCACCTACCATGAATGTCTAAAGTTCCCATTTGATTGGATGGAAGTGACTATACATTCTAATCCATAACCCTTTGAATATTGTCATGAACTAGAAGCTTCCTTCCCCCACTCTCACTATTGTCTATGAGTAGAAGTGGGGGCACCTCAGGCATCATTCTCCCATCCATCTTCCCACTCGTCATCCACTATATCATCCATTCCATTTTCCATGTATGAATCCACAATTACCAAGGTCTAGATCATAGACAAAGGTTGTGGTGAGTATAAGATTCAAATGACTTTAAATGTGACAACCATGCCACCATCTCCTCGTACTTATGGTCAGCCCTCTCATTCCATATCAAAAGAGGAAGAACTCAGTTATAAGAACATGAGATCTAACACTTTTTGATCTCCTGAGACCCGACAAGATCAACTAGAAGATGATATCAGTCAATGGATATACCAAGAAGAGCCTGAATCTTCTCCCCATGTTAAGGAATATTTCTAGGATACTTATCCTCATGCCTCTAAGCTAGCTGAAAATTATAATTATCAAGGGGGAGGCCTCGGTGTAGAAGAACAAGGAAGATGGCAACTTGTTGATACTCCTGTGTGACCAAAACATTTTTGATTAGGATATGACATGAAGAAAAAAGGTCATGTTCCATCAACTAGTACCTCCAATAACGTTAGTATGGATAATGGTCTCCTTGAAGACATACCTGAGGAAGAGTCTGTCATCCTCACATACAATGACATAGATATCTCATCCATGTTTGACTTCCTATCTATGTTTTTCATCAGCCTTTCCCTTTGCCATCCTGAACTTATTGATTGGGACCTACGAGGTAGTGCACCTATCGATACCTTTCCATTGGTGCATACCTATGTGCATCTCATGGGATTGGGGGAAGATGAACATCCTAATTGCAAAAGTAAGAAGAAACAAAATAAAAAAGGGTGATCTAGTGAAAACCTCTTTGAGGCACTTCCTGACTCAACAAAAGTCAAAATAAAGGGTGTATCTGACAGTGAAAACTTCAACAAGGCACTCAAGGATGGGGATGTTCATCTTCCCCTTGTAGGAACTCAATTGTCTGAATGATCTTCTATTTTGATCAAATAAACTCAAGAAATAGAGGAAGATCCTAAGATCACATATGTAGCCAAATCCTTATCAGAGGAAGAACATTCTATCATCGTCAATATGCTAAAAGAGGGAATCATCAATTTTGCATGGACTTATTCAGACATGCAAGGTCTAGATCTTGCATTAGTGGTACATCATTTGGATGTGCACCCAAATTCTAAATATTTCAAATAAAAACTAAGAAAGATACATCCTCAGGTGGCTTTTCTTATCAAGAAAGAGTTGGAGAAAATTTTAGAAGCTGGGTTCATAAGGCCTATCAACTATTCTTATTGGATATCCAACATAGTGCCCATGGCCAAACCAAATGGAAACATCAAAATTTGTACAAATTTTTGGGATATCAATAAAGCTTGTCCCAAGGATGATTTCTCCCTCCCAAATATTGACATGTTGGTCGACCTCATAGTAGGGAATAAGATGTTATCCCTTATGGATGGTTTCTCTGGCAATAATCAGATTAGGACTGAACCAAAAGATCAACATAAAACAACCTTCACAACCCCTTAGGGAACCCTTTGCTATAATGTCATGCCCTTCAGACTCAAAAATGCGGGGGCAACTTATCAGCGTGCCATGACGGTTATCCTCCATGACCTCATTCATATCATAATGGAAGATTATGTTGATGACTTATTGGGGAAGTCCAAAAAAAAGAGAAGAGAATCCCATGATCTTGAAGAAAATATTTGAGTGGTTAGAGCACTAAAAATTACATCTAAATCCAAAGAAGTGTGTGTTCGAGGTAACATCAGGAAAGCTGTTGGGATTCATAGTCTCCAGAAGTGGTATAGAGGTAGATCCAACAAAGGTCAAAGCAATAATGGAAATTTCCCTGTTGTGTAATCTCAAGCAGTTAAGAAGCCTTCAAGGAAAGTTATAGTCCATCAAGCAGTTTATAGCTCAACTAGTTGACAAGTTCCAATCATTCACACATCTCCTGCATAAAGATATCACCTTCAAGTGGGATCTAGAATGTTAGCAAGGCTTCAAAAAAATTAAGAAGTACCTAGCTCATCCACCTATCTTAATGCCTCCCATATGAGGTAAACCACTACTATTGTACATCTCAGCTACATCACTGGGGAATTATTAGCTCAACATGATGAGTCCTCTAAAGATCATGCAATCTATTACATTAGTCAAACATTGGTGGGCTATGAACTCAAATACTCTCCAATGGAAAAGGCTTGTCTAGTTGTAGTCTTCAGTTCACAAAAGCTTCATCATTACATGCTTAGTCATCACGTCAAGCTAATATCCAAAGTCAATCCACTTAAGTATTTTTTTATCCAGAACTTCTTTAACTGGCCATATGGCTAAGTGGGTCATGCTACTGAGCAAGTTTGACATAGAGTATGTAGACCATAAGGTGATCAAGGGACAAGTTATAGAAAATCAGTTGGTAGATGCTCCTTTGGTGGATGCATATCTTTTGGTAGCTGAATTTCCTGATGAGGAAGTCCTCACAGTTGTAGAAGTAGATGCATGGATGATATATTTTGATGGGTCATATACACACAATAGAGCTAGTGCGGGTGTAATATTCATCACTCCTCAAGGTGACTACATTCCAAAGTCATTCAGATTAGAATTTCCATGCACAAACAATATAGTAGAGTATGAAGCTCTTATCACTGGTCTTAGGATTGCCATTCAATGGAATATCACCCGTCTATGAGTCTTTGAAAATTCTCAATTGATTATCAAACAAGTCAATGTCGAGTTTCATAAAAAGGATGACAAGTTGTTACCCTACAAATTCTTGGTGGATGACTTCAAGAAATACTTCACCTTTATCCAGTTTGAATGGATCCCCAAAGTCTAGAACAAGGTGGCGGATGCAATGGCTACGATCGATTCCCTCATTGATATACCTAAAGATTGAATGGACTGTGAGTTCCTTATTGAATAACTTTTAATCCCAACATATGATATCCCCAAGCGTGAGATGGTGTGCGGCATTGTAGGTCCTAAATCTTCCTGGTATCATGACATTTACACCTATCTCTGTGATAATATCCCCCCACCCGATCTTATATGAAATCAATGCAAGTCCTTCATCCAACGCACTTCCCACTATACCATCATGGGAGATACACTTTATTATCGTGGGTATGATGGCACTCTCCTTAGGTGTTTGAATGAATTAGAATCTCACACTACATTAACTAAGGTACATAGTGGTGTCTATAGGGCCCATTCTAATGGCATGACCTTAGTCAAAAGGATTCTCAGAGTTGGATATTATTGGCCTACAATGGAGCATGACTCTTGCAAGTTCGTAAGAAATTCCTACCTTGTCAGTAACATGCAGATTTCATACATGCTCCTGCCCAAGATTTGCAACCTATCATAACACCATGGCCCTTTTCTCAGTAGGGTTTTGAATTGATCAGAAAGATCTACTCTCCATCTTCTGACAGCCACACTTTCATCATTACCACCACTAAATACTTCACCAAGTAGGTGGAAGAAATTACACTCTCTCAAATTATGGGTATTCATACCTCCAAATACATCCTCTTCCATATTCTCTTCAGATATGGAATCCCTTCCACCATCATCACTAACAATGCAAATCCCTTCAAAAACCAATTCATGAAACACTTGTGTGAAAATTATCATATCCAACATTGTTGGTCCACACCCTATTACACACAAGGTAATGGTAAAGCGAAGGCAACTAATAAGACACTTATCAAGATCCTTAAAAAGGTGGTTAATAACACTGGTCGAGATTGGTATCTCCATCTCCATCCCTCCCTTTGGGCTTATCGTTTGTCCATCCACATTCCCACTAGCACCACTCCATATTCTCTCGTTTATGGTGTTGATGCCATCTTTCTGATCAAAGTCAAAATCCCATGACTTAGAATATCTCTAAAGAACCTAATAAGTGATGAAGACAATTGGGTTGCATGACTCAGTCAATTGGAACACCTAGACGTAAAGCGTATCAAGGCCTACAATCATCTGCAAGCATACCGATATCATATTAGGAGAAGCTACAACAAGAAATTTCATCCCCATCAGTTTAATGTTGGTGATCTAGTCCTCAAGGAGAATCAGTGTATGCAACAAGATCAAGACAAGAAAGGAAATATTGAGGCTAATTGGTTGGGTCCTTATGCTGTCATAGCTAAATATGGTTATGAAGAATATAGGCTTGCTACACCTGAAGGAGAGCCCCTAGAGGATCCTATCAACATCATGTAGCTAAAGAGGTTTTACACCTAAGTCAGTTGGGTTATGCTATCTTGAAAAATGCCAAAAAAAAAGTAAAAAATTGTCAAAAATACAAAAAAAATCAAAAAAGTCAAAAACCCAAAATTAGTAAAGAGAAATAATAAGTCCTATGGTGAAAACCACCCCTGGTGGTGCCTTGGATAAGTACATTTGATGAAAACTTGGCAATAGGCACCATTCGTAGAGGGCTTAATCATTGTCTACCTTGCATCCTAGTTGCTTTATGCTTCCATCCATCCTATCCTCACATCCTATCTTAGCATCCTATCAATCCAATCCTTTCATCCATGTCCGCTTATCCACTGCTTGGTATGTTTTGGTTGAGCATTGGATGATTTTTATCGGCTATCTGCAATCTTGAGCTTTTATCCCAAGTTGATCTTTTTTCATCTGTCTATGTCATCTCTTGGTTTCCCACCATCACTTGGGATACTTCATCATGTTGGTCCTCATTGGGTCTCATCCTGTGTTTAAATAAGGAGTATGCAGTTAGATTCGTTGTTCATGATATGACAAGAAGTTATTCATGAATGGATGGGTAGGAAAATCTCTCTACCCAAAAAATTTGCTTATTAGTTACCATTATCTGAAATAGTATGGTTTGTAGATTGATTTGGATCTTCCCTGGGGCTTTTGTCTATCCTGTTGTGTCAGTCCCCCATCATGCATTTGTCTGGTTCCATCTTTTTTTGTTGTTCTTTTTGTCAAACTACGTTGCCCATATGCTTTCACGTAGGAAAGGTTGATCATTTTATCTACCCCTGGGGATTTTGTTACTTTGGTCTTTGGCATCCATCTTGGTCTCCATTGTCCTCTTTCTACTTTTATCCATGGTATTTTATCGAACTACTGGGGCTTTGCACTTTCAAGTAGGAAAGGCTAATCTTTGATTAGCCTCTGAGCCCCTAGGTCTCTAGGGTGTGTTGGTCTTGTGTCTTGTGTCTTGTGTCGTGTCGTTGAGTATGTCCCTATATAGCTAGTTCTTAACAAACATGATCCACTAGTATCACAAGGTTCAATCAATTTTGAGTATCCTAAGTCATGTCGATCACTTAGTTTAGTCTCTATCTTTGGTCTTAATAGGATGCATCCTTCCTACATCAGACTGCATCAATCCCATCCACCTTTTGATCATGTGGAAAAGGATTTTGAAATTGATTGTTTTATTTTAACGCTTTTGTATTTTTTTTATCATTTGAGCTTCCTATCATACCTTGTTAGGGTCACCATGATCCATCATATCATGGTGTGCTTTGAATGGTAGACATAGGGGCATATCTTGATCTTTTGTCTATTTCTATCTTCTTGGTTGTCCTACATAGTACCCACCAAGATCCCTATGGTCTTGTGTTATGTTGGGGCATCCTTTGTGCTTGTGGTTACTCCAATACCTAGCCTGACCAAATTCAGTGTGACTTTGGGGTGTTGGAATAACCTCCTTGTCTACTATGTTTGTTTCATGTATTAGAAACTAATCTTCCTTGGTTCCTCATACACTAGCATATCGTGTCTTGTGCTATAGAAAAAATCAGTGCTCTCAAAATTGGAAAAATAGCATTAGGATTGCATTTCATTTCTCATTCTGTTGCATTGCATCTCCCCCCATCCACCCTTTCCCATCACCTATGATTGGTGATTTCAGTTGTGCAAACACTCCTCTTTCACCTTCTTTTTCTTCTTAGGATTCCTATGGCTTTTGACAGGTGCAGTATCACACCCATCATGCCTCATTTTGATATGATTATAGGGAAAGTACTTGGCAGGATACCTCCCTCATGTTGACCACATAAGCTAAAGCAAGCATGATACACAAATAAAGGAGGCCTATTAATGGCTTCCATTAATATGCAAGCCCTTATTTAAACTCATGCCCATGCTAATTTAATTCAGATATTAATGTTTGTAAGGAATTTAATCACACCCATCATTCATGTAGGTTGCATTCATTACTAAACCGATAATACCATGGTCATCTCTGCTCTCAAATCCCTGGTCTATGACATGCAAAATGAGCGAAGCAAATGAGATTGATACATAACTATAAGGAAAAGCATGCCCATCATAGAAACAGGTGAATTCATCATTCATTAATCTTGATCAATGTCATATTAAACACAGAGAGTACAATTTCATCCCAAACGACATCAATGTCATCTCATCTTGCATCTTAAGCTCATTCATTTCATTTCATCTTATGTTGCATTTATTATTCTCATGTTCATTTTAAGTTGTTTAGATTGATCTTAATTGGTTATTCTAAGCGTCTCAAATTCATTTCATTTCATCTCATGTGCATTCATCATTATCATGTTCATTTTAATTTGTTTAGATTAATCTTAATTGGTTATTCTAAGCATCTTATGTTCATTTCATTATCATTTCATTGCCTTATCTTTTTTTAGGTTGTTTAGAGTCATTATTCTAAACATATTAGTCCATCTCAATACATACATTGCATACATTGCATTATATCACATCCATTTCATTCATTCATAACATTAGTACATATGCATACATCACATCATTCATTTAGTCCATCACATTGCATTTTCGTAACATACATCAAAACATAATAATATGCTTGAAAAAATTTCCCACTAGATTTAAAAGAAAATTGACTATATAGTGTATAACACAAATATTCATCACATTTGTTGAATCAATCACAATTATTTCTAAACATATCCATTGTAGGCATAAGTTTTCTATCTCCACACATACATCACCACCTGCATCACAAAGCATTAGTCCCATGATCATAGTATATAAAATCATAAATCATCCATCACATCTTGCATCACAACATGTTAGACATAATGCATTCAATCCATGACATCCACATAGGCATGTACATATAATAATCATCTACATATCACACCACATCGTATACATACATCATGATCACAAATAAACATCCATCACATAATAACACATAGTGTTGATAATGTCTATTGCATGGCATATAAATGCCAAAATATCAAGTTCATCACAAAGTCCATAATAAATTCATCATAAAAGCATAAACACATATCTATCATGTCCATCCATAATCATAAAATAAAATAAAGGTAGAAATATCTGATCAAATACAAAGACCACATTAATGAATGAAATAATCCATGTCTCATCTGTGCTGTAAAATCTGTAGCCCCTATCCCTGTCCATTTCCTATCCACTCTACACCTGTCAAAAAAATCAAGATCTTGTTATTCCTGTCCTCTCTACCCTATGTTGGCTCCATCTGATCTCTAAGGGGAGTTTGGCACTAGTCCTCTACATGGGGGAGTCTCACGATAACTGTTGTACCCTTGTGTATGTGTCCCTCTTGAGTGTGATGATGTTGGAATCTATGGTTCTGCTTGGACATATGGAGGTACATGGCGTGTGGGATCTGGAACCTATCTAAAGTAAGCCCCCATGAAGTAGTTGGACTCTCTCACATACTCATCCCTCTTTGCTCCATGTGCCCTCACCATGTCCCACTCGACCCTATACTTGTCTTGTAATCCAACCAGGTACCTCCTCTCCTAATCCCATGCATCCCGTGTCAGCCTTAGCTAGTCTATTTGTGCTTGCATCTGTGACATCTTCAGTCCCACTGCATCCCTCTCACCTTGCAGGGCCTATACCTATGCCTCTGTTACCAAAGCTCTCTTTATCATCACCCTTGCATCTCCCGCTATCATCTCCACACACTCTGCTCTATCTCAGAGCTCATCTTTCTCCCTCCTCAGCTTATCCATCTCCCTCATCATCTCCTTTATCCCCCTCTACATCTATGATAGCTACCTCATTAGGTCCTCCCTCTATCTCTTTGCATCATGCACCTACCTGGCTACTTGATCCGCTAGCTCTCCATAATCCCTTTGTCCCTCCGCCTGCAGCTTGTCTACCTCTACCTACAACCTTTATCGACCTGCCTTCGAATCCCTGAGCCTATGCTCTATAATCCTTAGTCTCTCTAGAGATTTTGTCAGTAGTACCACCTGGATCCTTGGGTGTTGGAGGTACATATGGTACCATCACCAGTGGATGTACCTATTG
>VDFB02000003.1:733676670-733710399 GCA_007258455.2 Sequoia sempervirens | reverse complement strand
TGTTTTGAATGTTTTTGGATTTTCTCCGATTTTCCGATGTTTTTGGATTTTTCTCGATTTTCCGGGATGTTTTTGGATTTTGATTTTGAGGACTTTAAGATCATACACCTAATCCGATCCGATGAGGAATGCCTCAACAAGGATGCAATAGACTACTCCGATAAAGGCAGGACAAACTGACCTTGAGAATGGGCCGAGTAGTACTAGGAGGGATCATGATACGAGCACAGGACCAAGCTATGGTGCGGATGTGAGCGGATGAGTGATGGATGGAGATATGGATGTGATGGACGATGGAAGCGAAATGGAGGGATAATGTAGATCGAGCCATAAAGATCCTGGTGGATGGAAAGTGCTTATTTACACAAGGCGCCTGTTTGCCAGGTTTTCACCAAGGTACTTGCCCAAAGTGCCACGAAGTGGTTTTCACTAGAGGACGATTTTTTTCTTTACTATTTTTGATCCTTTTTCTGATTTTTTTGGATTTTTTGCTTTTTTGATTTTTTTGTTGTTACCAAGACGCCTGTTTGCCAGGTTTTCGCCGAGGTAACCATTTTTTCAGGACTTTTTCTGATTTTTTTGGATTTTTTGGTTCTATACCTTGAAAGAATTAGGTATAAAACTTTTTGAGATGGGAGCTATTCATGGGCTCCTGCAGAGGTTCCCCTTCGGGTGTTGATAGCTGATATGCCCCTGATTTGTAGCTTGCTGTGACAATGAAAGGCCCTAACCAATTGGGTTCGAACTTTCCTTTGCTGCTGGGATTTGGGACATTCTTCTGATTTTCTTTTAAGACTAATTCTCCAACTTGGAAAGTTCTACTTCTGATTTTCTTGTTGTAGCTCCTTTTCAGTCTATTCTGATACACTTGCAGATGGTTTAAAGCATCCAAACGTCGCTCATCCAACAGTTCCAGCTCATTCAGTCTTGAAACTCGATACTCCTCGTCCGTGATGAGGTTTTGCAATGATACTCTGAGGGATGGTAACTCGATCTCAATGGGCAAGATGGCCTCTGATCCGTAGACCAAGGAAAATGGTGTGGCACCAGTGGGTGTGCGGATGCTGGTTCGGTAAGCCCAAAGGGCAGGATTAAGCTGCAAATGCCAGTCACGACCTGCGTCATTGACTGTTTTCTTAAGGATTTTGAGGATGGTTTTATTTGTAGCTTCTGCTTGGCCATTGCCTTGGGGATAGTATGGGTGGAAAAGCGATGTTGGATTTTGAATTTATCACATAGGTCACGGACTTCCTGATTTTTGAATGGTGTCCCATTATCTGAGATAATAGCCTGTGGAACACCATAGCGGCATATGAGATAGTTCAGGATGAACTTTGAGATCTGCTTTCCTGTTATGTAGGTCATAGGTATGGCTTCAACCCACTTGGTGAAGTACTCAGTTGCAGTTATAATGAATTTGTGGCCGTTGGATGAGGTGGGTGTGATTTTCCCAATGAGATCGAGTCCCCACTGTGAAAAGGGCCATGGTGTGATGATTGGATGAAGCTCTTGAGCTGGAGCATGGATGAGGTCCCCGTGTTGCTGACACTGTAGACACTTCTTGACATATTCATGTGCCTCTCTGTCCATGGTAGGCCAGTAATATCCACTCCTCAGCAATTTCTTAGACAAGGTCATGCCACTCGAATGAGAACCACAGATGCCATTGTGCACCTCAGTTAGGGCAGCCGAAGCCTCCTCAGGGTTAAGACATCTTAGTAAGGTTCCTTCTATGCTTCTACGATAAAGGGTTTCTCCTAAAATGACAAAACGAGATGCTTTCTTGATAAAGGTTCGTCTAAGGCTTGAACGCAAATCGGCGGGAATGATACCTATCCTAAGGTATGTGTAAATGTCTTGGTACCACTGATCATTTGGACCAACGATTTCGCACACAAATTCTGACTCTGGTACCTTGAATGCTGGTACGAGAAGCTGCTCTACCAAGAAGTCGTATTTCGGAACATTTTGAGGGATCTCTAAGAGTGATCCAATAGTTGCCATTGCGTCTGCTGCTCTGTTGTTGGTTCTTGGTACTTGCTCAAATGTGATGTCAACAAAATATTCCTTGAGATTTTCCACCAGCCTTTTGTATGGAGTTAGCTTATCATCCTTTGTTTGGTACTCATTGTTCACTTGATTTATGATAAGCTGTGAATCTCCATATACCTTCAATGCCATAATGTTCCACTGTACTGCTATCCTGAGACCTATAGTTAAAGCCTCGTATTCTGCAATGTTGTTGGTACAAGGGAATGCTAGTTTGTATGATCTTGGTATACAATCCCCTTGTGGAGTGATGAAGAAGATACCAGCTCCGGACCCATGTTGTGTGTAGGAGCCATCAAAGTATAGTTTCCAATGAGTAGCTATGTCAATGTTGAAAATGGATTCATCTGGAAATTCTGAAACAAGTGGGCTCTCCGCATAGATAGGTGCATCTGCCAGTTGGTCTGCAATGACCTGTCCCTTGATTGCCTTGCGCTCCACATACTCAATGTCATATTCTGATAATATCATTACCCACTTAGCCATTCTTCCTGTAAGCATTGCCTTTGAAAGAAGATACTTTAAGGGATCAATTTTAGCTATGAGTTTGATCTTGTGTGCCAACATGTAGTGTCTGAATTTTTGGGATGCAAACACCACTGCTAGGCAAGCTTTTTCAATGAATGTATAGTTTAACTCATGGCCCACCATTGTACGGCTGATGTAGTAGATGGCTCTTTCTATTCCATTTTCATCATGTTGTGCTAGGAGAGCACCAAGGGCTGCTGCAGTTGCTGAGATATAAAGGATCAATGGTTTGTTCTGAATTGGAGGCCTTAGTACTGGAGGTGTTAACAGATATTCCTTGATTTTGTTGAAGGCTTGTTCACATTTGTCATCCCATTTGTACGTTACCCCCTTGTGGAGTAGGTGAGAGTAAGGGATTTGTTTGTCTGCTAATTGTGCTATGAACCTGCGAATTGACTGAAGCCTGCCTTGGAGACCTCTCAGTTGTTTCAATGTCCTAGGAGCTTCCATTTCAAGTATTGCTTTCACCTTTGCCGGATCAATCTCAATGCCTCTCATTGACACTATGTAACCCAACAACTTTCCTGATTGTACGCCAAAGACACACTTCTTGGGATTCAAACGAACCTTGTATTCTTCTAGTCTGTCAAAGATAGCACTCAAGACCGATATATGATCCTCCTTCTTTTTGGATTTTCCCAGGATGTCATCAACATAGTCCTCAACTGTTTTGTGGATCATGTCATGGAATATTAGTGTCATGGCCCTTTGGTATGTGGCCCCGGCGTTCTTTAAGCCGAATGGCATTACGTTCCAGCAGTATGTTCCCCATGGGCAAGTGAAAGCCGTCTTGTGTTGATCTTCTTTTGCTATCATAATCTGGTTGTATCCTGAAAATCCGTCCATAAGTGATAGCATCTCATGCCCTGCTGTCATGTCTACAATCATGTCGATGTTGGGGAGCGGGAAATCATCCTTGGGACATGCTTTGTTCAAATCTCTGAAATCCGTACAGATTCTTATGGCTCCGTCAGGCTTTGATACGGGTACCAAGTTCGATACCCATTCTGGATAATCAATTGGTCGAATGAATCCCACATCTAATAGCTTTTTGAGCTCCATTTTGACTAACAAAGCAATTTGAGGATGCATTTTGCGAAGCTTCTGTCTCACAGGTTTAGCTTTAGGATAGACTGCCAAGTGATGAACCACTACCTCTGGATCCAATCCTGGCATATCAGCATAGGTCCACGCAAAATTTATCTTCCTTTCCTTTAAGAAGGTAGCCAACTCCTCTTGTTCTTTGCATAATAATGACTCAGCGTAGAATGTAATATGAGGAGTTTCTTGTGTTCCCAGATTGATGGGGTTGCACTTTTCTGCTAGCATAGCTGACTTTTCTTGGTGTATAGCTGTAAGAGGAAGATTGAATCCCCCATCCTCAGGCGCCTCAGAGAGGTTTTCACCATTGGATGCGTCCTTTCTTTTTACTTTTTTAGAGTCGGAGAGTGCCACAAGGTGGTTTTCACTCAAGGACTTGGAGATTATTCTCAATTTTTTATTTTTGCGACTGAGGGATTCAATCGTTTCTCCATAGTATGCATGTGTATCCAGCTCTATGATAAAACCTGCCTTATGATCCCCACATGGAATGTCATCCCTAAGTCCCATGAATTCCGAGAGCGCCTTATCGTTTTCAAACATGTCAAGAATTGGTGGTCCTCGTTGGTCGTAATCAATCAGTTGGGGATAGACTAATCGGATTTCATTGCTTTGGTTTTCAGACTCATAAGACAAGGTGCTAATCATAAGGACATTAGTATCCTCAAACAACAAAGGTAATCCTATTTCTGGTGACTCAGTTAAATCAGTGGGCATTCCTAAAGTCATGGAGGATTTTGGAGTAGCTACAGATTCCTGAGGAGGCGTTCGGTTCCGTCTATCCTGGGCACCTCGACCAAGTACAGTTACCTTAGGAGTAGGATGACCAATGCCAAGATTTTTTATTTGCTTCTCAGGTATAATGGGTATTACACGCCCGTTATTATCTTGGCCTAACCCTTGGTTCCGGTTATAGCCCATCAAGAGCATCAGCTTCATACCTTTGTTTCGTTCATCCATAGGCAATTCAACTGCCGGTATATCATCTCGATAAAGGAGATGAGATAGGTCCCCCTCTAATGTTTCCTGACCAAGATCTCCTGCACTTGTGAAGGTAGGGTTTCGTTCATAGGAGCCTTGAGATGTTGAAGCTTCTTGTGATTGTGGTCGTCCTCTTGATCTAGGAGATTGTGGTAGCTCTCCTACTACAAAAGCATTCTTAGGCATTGAATAGTTTCCACAACCATCATCTTGTATTATAACTTTGATATCAGAAAAGGCGGGGATGGCGGGGGTGGAGGGTGTCTCTGTCACAGAAGTGAGAGTGGCGGGATCCACGTAAGGTGTTGATGGGCCTTCATCGTTCTTGGGTACTTGCGGGATCTTGTAGTATTTTGCCTCTAGATTTTTGCAGTAGGCAAATGGCTCAGGATCTCCATGGATAGTAACCTCTTGACCTTCATGTGTGAATTTCACACATTGATGAAAGGTTGAAGCTACAGCTTGCATTGCATGTATCCATGGTCGCCCTAGGAGAATGTTGTATGGTAAATCGAGGTCCAAGACCTGACAGTTGGTTTGCATGATGGCGGGTCCAACCTGGACAGGAAGCTGAATGGTGCCTTGGGATACCCTTTCCTGGTCATCGTATGCTCTTATTGTGATGCCTTTTCCTTTGTCAATTGAATCCTCTGAAATGTTCAAATTCTTTAGAAGCTTTAAGGAGCAAATATTTAAGCCTGCACCTCCATCCACCAAGACTCTCTTGACTTTCTTTTTATTTACGTACACCTCCAGATGAAGTGCACGGTTGTGAGATGGTTGTGTGGGGAAGTCTTGTTCAGAAAATGTAAGAATGTTAGGTGTGGTGATATTTGCGACCATAGCTTGGAATTGTTCTGCATCTAGATCTGCGGGGACAGTAGATGACGCCAAAGCTTCTTCTAGAATCTTTTTGTGTGCAGATGAGATTTTGAGTAACTCCATGATGGAGATATGTGCAGGGGTTCTTTTCAATTGATCCAAGACATTATAGCCACTAGGGTTAGACCTTGGATTGGATGTGGAATTTCTGCTTGGTTGGGATGGTGCTGCAATGGTAACCTTTCCACCTCTTGTGGTGACTCCACAATCGGCTTGGGCCCCTTTGATGGTGATGACTCCACAAAACTCGTCTAAACAAGCAACAACACCCTCGTATGTGTGGTTGACATTTTTATAAGCCCCTTTTCCTTTGTCTTGATCTTTGTTTCCTTTGTTACCATGATTCGGCATCGGATTCGTGTAAATCTTGAGATCTTTGTTTCCTGATGGTGCTTCCACATCTATGATTTTGTCATCTATGAGGTCTTGAATTAGATTTTTGAGCCTCATGCAGTTGTTTGTCGTGTGTCCCTTGAGTTTGTGGAAGTCACAAAGATAATTTTCATTATACCATGGTGGCTTGACCGATGGTTCTTGATAATTATTATGTGTAGGGACCGTTATCAATTTTTCATCTACCAATCTTTTCATGATTGCTTCAGCAGGTTCCCCAAGGAGTGTGTATTTTCGTTTGGGGAAGAACTTGTTTCGCTGTGGTCTTCCCTGATTATCAATGTTGTTTGTGTTTTGGTTATGGGATGGTTGGACCACAGTATTGACTTGTCGATTGCTTTGATTGGTATTTTGGTGTTGTTGTTGTTGGGATGGTGGATTGTTCTTCCGTGGGGCACTAATGACAACTTTGGCGTCAACAACACCATCATTGGTTACATTACGATTCTTTGCCCATGTTCGTGGTTTGTCATGATAATTGGATGATGAGCGGCCTTCTTGATATGATGAAGTTTCTCCCTGCGTGGCAAGGGCTTGTTCGATATTGAGCGCCCTAGGTATCAATTGGTCGTAAGTGGTGATGTTTTGCATTTTGAGGTGGAAGGCCAAGGGCCCATCAAGATTCGCAATGATAGTTCCCACTTGTTGTTCTTCAGGCATGGACCACTTGCTTTGATTAGCTTTGGATCGCCATCGTTGTAAGAAAGCACCGAATGATTCATTTTTCCCTTGTTTGAGAGATGATAATTCCTGTAAGCTAACCTCCATGGGAGTGTTGAAGGAATAATTATGTATGAAGGCATCCACGATTTCCTGGAATTTTTTGATTCCAGAAAGTCGAGAAAACCAATCAATAGCGTTTCCAGCCAAGCTTCTTGGGAATAATCTCATCAAGTACGTTTCGTCGTGAGCCACCTCCATGCAATGTACTTGAAATTCCCTGATGTGATCTTCAGGGTTACCCGTTCCGCGATATTTGTCAAATTTAGGGATCTCAAACCCTTTTGGGAATGGTTTCATTTCTACGCTCCTATCAAATGGATAAGGGCATAGGTTTTTTTGTGGTTTTGGTGTCTTTCCTGATTGAAGGTCAAGCACTTGTTGTGACAGAAATTTTATTTGTGCGGTGACATCCAATTGTGGATCAGGAGGTGGAATGAAGGTGTTCTGGGGGGGTGGAGTGGGTGTTTGAATGGGTGGAATGTTTGCTTGTTGTGCCATGTATGCTTTCAACAACGCTTGTTGTTGATCTTGTTGTTGTTGCGCTAATAGAGCTTGTTGTTGTGCTTGATGTTG
Organism: Sequoia sempervirens; assembly: GCA_007258455.2. Lineage (NCBI taxonomy): Eukaryota > Viridiplantae > Streptophyta > Pinopsida > Cupressales > Cupressaceae > Sequoia > Sequoia sempervirens. The sequence goes on along the minus strand of VDFB02000003.1, from coordinate 733,703,169 downwards.
TTGGTCCAACAATGCTTGTTGTTGGTCAGCTAGGGCTTGTTGGGCTGCTTCTTGTTGCTCTTGGTATTGCTCTAACGCTTTCTGATATGCGAGTTGTTGGGCTGCTTGTTGTTGTGCAAAGTACTGCGCTTGTGCTTGCACTCGTGCTTGGGCATCTTGGGCATCTTTTGCAGCTTGTGCAGCTTGAGCAACTTGTGCGGCTTGTGCAGCTTGTGCAGCTTGAGCAGCTTGAGCAGCTTGTGCGGCTTTGCTTGAGCGGCTTGTGCAGCTTGAGCAGCTTGAGCGGCTTGTGCGGCTTGTGCAGCTCGTTGTTGTTGTTGCAACAAAGCTTGGGCTTGTGCTGCTTGTTGTGCTTGTTGTTGTTGCAGCGATGTTTGAGCTTGATTTTGCTGTGAAGCTTGAGAAGCGTGCGTGGCTATAGGCGCTTGCCGAATTGTTTGATATTGTTGGAGCAATTGTTGGTATGCTTTGAATGAAGCATTGTAATGGCTTACTTGGCTTGGTCGCAGTGGTGGTGGTGGTGGGATCGGAATTGTGTTGGAAGTTTGAGATGTGTTTAGAGCGATGGTGGGAGGTTGCGATGTAAGGGGTGTGATGGGGGTAGTGGAAGTTTGAGGTATAGTGGATGTAGTGGTTGGAGTGAATGTGGTGATAGGTGCATTTTGGATGGGTGAAGTGATAGGAATGGTGGGACTAGGTGAAGTGGTAGGAATGGTAGAGATGAGCGAAATAGTGGGTATTTGAGAGACCATATTTTGATTAGCTATCATGTGTTGGTTTGATGTGGATGGTGTGTTTGAAAGATGCGATGTACCCCCTTGGTTGGATGAATTGATTTGGATGGGGCGATTTATGTTAGGGAAAGGTGGAAATTTAGGTAAAGGGGGGATCCCTAAACCAAAATATGGTGTTGACGTGGTGGGAGGTGTGAATGATTTGAAAGGTGGAAAATTTTCTTGTGCAAATGAAGAGACAAATCCGTAGGGTCTCTCTATTTCGGATGAGCTTGCTTGTACCAAAGGTCTAGACACTTGCGTGTCAAGGGAAAATGATGAGGTGGTATGGTAAGGAACCTCAGATGTATCGATAAATCCAAGTGGGTTGTAAAGTGGATTTTGATGCGTGTTGAAGAGGGTATCATCCTCATTGATAGTAGGTTCTATGGTGGTAATGGAAGTGGTTGATTGTGGAAGGGTGTTTTGGTCATTTGGTACAAGAAGCTCATCCTCAATAGTGTTGAGAATTGATGGATTTATTTTAGCCATTGCGCGAAGAAACTTTTGTAGTTTTGGTTGTTTGAGCATCTCAAGAACTTCTTCCTCACTTAGTTCTGTTGGTGTGATGTCTTCCACCAAGACCTCTTTTTGTGGATCGTGTGTAGTGATAGTGAGGTCTGGAAGTGGTGTGTTTTGGATTTCTGGAATGTTTTGGCTTAGATCACTTGTGGTTGATGTTTCTTGATTTAACTCCATGTTCCTCTTGTGTTGTGATCTTGTTTGAACCATAAAAGAGCAAACTAGGATGTGTAAAAGATCAAAGATGTGAAGATGAAAGGTGTATGATATATGGGTGAGAATGGAAGTTTTGAATTTGTATTGAAAATCTTGATGTGATGCTAGGTACTTTGGGTTTGCTTTGATTGATGTTTGTTTGATGTTTAGACTTTGAATTCTATCTTTTGAATGTTGATGTTTGAGCAAGAGATATCCCCAAGATGTTTGAATGATGATCTAAAAAAGATAACTAATGCTCATAAAGGATAATTTGATCTAGAAGTGAGAATAGGATGTGTCTACTCACAAGCTAACCAAAAGATAATCCAAATTAGTGATGGGAGAAGGATGCATCTATCCACCATTAATTTGAACAAAGTGATAATTCAACTAAGCATGTGCAAAAGGATTCATTCACACACAATTGAGTTGAACAAGTTTGATGTTTGATGTTTGAAGAATTCAAAGTCTCATGTTTGAAAGGTTTTGATGTCTACCAAAGGAGCCTAGCATAGTTGTGTCAAGATTTTCTCAAAATGTTGGTGAGATGTTTATGGTTGATGATGTTTTTGATGGATGAATGTTTGTTTTGATCTTAGAATGACCCTAGTTTAGACTTTTGCTTAACAAGACCAAGGTATTGAAGAACGTGTTATGCCCTAAGCAAGGTATCCAATCCCTTGAAACAATCTTGGATTTTGTGTGTAGTAAAATGAATATAAAGTGGGGTTGTCTCTTGAAGCATGTCTATAGAAATTAGCCAACAACTTTTCTCTAAAATCATATAACCTTTTGAGTCTTTGTTGATGTTGTTTTGGGCTAAGTTTCTTTTTCTTGGGTTTTTGTATCTTGACCTTGCGAGAAATCATTGAAAAGACATGTGTGGGGCTCAATTGCTTATCTTTGCTTTTAATGACTTCTTTTTACCAAATACACTTTCTTGATTATGTTTCAAACTAAAGATGTCCTATGTCAAAATTCCTTTTCTTCCCACAAAGTGTTGTGTGGGAGTTCCAAGAAATTGAGGCAAAGGGATTTCCTAGGTTAACCCTAGTTAGAGCAAATGACGATATAAATTCAAGTGATGAGAAACCTCTAAGGACATAATCCCAAGGGAAGGCAACAACACTTAAATTTGTCAAAAGGTATTTGCTCTATCAAAAGGGGTTTGAAATTTGCATGATCATGTTTAAGTGTTTGTTTGCAAAATGTTTTCGAATACCCACTGTGTTTTCAAACAAAAAATAATTACAAGCCCTATGGATGTGATAGACAATGTTTGTTGAGTCCCCACTTGGACAAGTCCAGCTACGCCTACTTTTAGCGGATGGTTAGATGCTTGACCCCACTGGCTCCCCTCCACGGCACTCACTTATACGGGGCAGCCAAGCATCAACACCCATGAAACTCCCATGGCATGCTTTCCATCTCTACTAAAAGCCGTAAAATTGTGGGGCGGCTTCAGAACGACCGCTTCTGCACCAACAAACAGATTAAGGATTTTGGCAAATTCTAACACATAGGTTCTAGTAAGGACTTTCCGTTCGTAGGAGTTGACCAACGTGGCAAGAGTCCCCTTTCGGATCCATCTTGTCGGAGCCAACCGCGTGATTATGGCGTTTAACCAAAATCCTCATTTATATCCCGGCTGGAAATACTCTTGGCTTTAGAGTGTTACCGGTTGAGTCGTCGCTTGGGTGAGTACTTTTTCCCCAAGGCAGGCCCTCTAAGATAAACAAAAGCGAGCAAAGACACAATCCGTAACTCGATCGATCTTTGATGGCACAAAGAACGAGAATGTACGCGAAAATGCCCCTACTCACACTCGCACAAGATTGTTCAATTTTTAAGCCCAAAATGAAGTGTTTCAAAGCAATAAAATGTATTTTGAGTGTTTCTCTTGCACCCTAGATCGCACGAAGCGCAAGGGGAGAGGATACGCACTCAAAAGACAAAATAACACAATCAAGCACTTGTTCGTTTTAGCCTCAAAGCAATGATGACTTCATTTTAAGCACCAAAATCAATTGTGAAGTTTGCCTTGTTCAATTTTAAACCAAAACGAAATCTAGTAAATTTGTTCTAAGGTTCGTTTTAAGCCCTTTGCAATGAAAATGAAATTGTTCGTTTTAGCCCCAATTGAAAACTAATGTTCTAAAACGAAAAGGAAAACAATTTCGTGAAGTGTTGATCAAACACTTAAAGTGTTAAAGAACACATTGTGTTTTCAAAAAAACATTTCCCTCCTTTCGTGAAGTAGTATTGATCAAAAAAATCAAAGTGTTAAAAAACACATTGTGTTTTCAAACAAGAATCCTCCTCCTCTTTTGTTTTGCATCTTTTCGCCTTTGTTCGTTTGTATCCTTCGCTTGTACCTTCGTTTGCTTTTGTACCTATCAATCAAAAGAACAAATCATGTGAGATTTTAAAAACATTAAATGTCTTTTGATTATTAACTCCAAACAATAGCATGATATAAAAAGAAAACCAATGATAATAAAAGAAATATTTAAAAGTGACTTTTTGCTTTGATAGTAATGTCATCGAAAAAAAATCACACTTGTTAGATCCATTTCTTCCCTTATCAATCAATCACAAAGAGTAAGTCTTTCACCATAAATTTCAAATTTAACTATGGTCACCAAGATGAGAAATGATTTATGATAGAAAACTTTAATAAATCATATCAATGGATTAACTTAAAAAGAACAACTCTTTCAAAGCATCATCTTAATCAAACATTGACCATTTCAAAATAACCCAACTTTTGTAAGTTCATAAATTTTGCATGTTTCAAAACGAAACTAATGGTGAAACATGATGGATCAATTTTGTTCCCGAAGCATCTTCACAACTATTGAATATATCTTCAAAAAAAAAAAAAACACATTTTTATAAAGCATATGTCCAATTGCAAAGTTAGCATTATTTGCTTAAATCTGTCACATCAAAATGTGAGGCAAGAGGTACGTGGCAGACTAAAATGTTTTCAGCGCAGTAGCTGCAAACTTGCTATGCATTTATAGATAGCTTCTCTCTTCTAATTTTGGTGGCGCTTCTTCTAAGATAATCCATACGCATTAATTCTTAGCAGACAGTTTTCCGTAGTAGGTGCAATCTGCAAGTTGTGACAGATTTTGGAGTCAGGGCACATGAAATATAAATCTATATTAATTCTCAATTGACTTCCATGCATTAACTCTCAGCAGACAGTTTCCAACAGTAGGCGCAATCTGCAAGTTGTGACAGATCTCGAAATCAAAGTATATGAAAAAACAAATCAATATTAGGTACGCTGTTTTGAAGTTTTTGTCAGTCTCTTTCTGTTGTATTAAAAGCAAACATTGAACTCTTAAAGTTTTGATCATCAAATGCTCAAGCTGATTCCTTGCTACGCAAACCAATCTCATCAAAACACAACATGAATAAGTATCGATAGCTTTAAGAAAGAGAAAGATATGCTATCATTGCTAAGCTTCAGAAGTACTATAGCAGATTTTCAGAAAAATTACTAAATGCATTGAGCATTTAAAGCTTTCCTGGCTATCATTCATTTTCATAAATTGCCATCCATACGCCTTTGATCAAAACATAAGTTCTCAATAATCGGTCATGAATGCTTAGAAAACAAGGAATCCCCACATCTGTCTTGTTAGCATTAAATCCAAACATCAGAATGTTGTTGATAACCTTAATGCAAATATGCCTTCTTTAAGAGTATAGCTGGAAACAACTAACAATGTCGCTATTTTAAAAAATCTCTAATAGCTGCCAGCTATATCTACTACCTAGATAGCTGCGCAGTGCAAAATGTGAGTGGCGGGGGCTGCATGAATTCAAATGGATTTCTACAGCTGTCTTCATCAATATTTGAATTCTTGCATCGTTCTAGCATTTATGATTATAATGCTCAAACAATCTTCAAAAGGGAAAGATTTTGGACTCTGGGAATATTCAAAATATACCAACTACAGCAGATCCGATAGAAGGAACTCTTCAAAGATTTTAAAGAAGCTTAGAAGATGAAGTTCAGAATGAAAAAGAAAAATGGAGAAGTACGTACAAGGCATATGAACCCAGTGACAGAACGCCTGGAAAAAAGCTATCTTACTTGCAGGATACACGCTGAATGGATTGGTTTGAAGGCTGTTGGATACTTTAAGTAAATGCTACTGTCAGGTGTAAAATGCTATTCCCTTTCCTATGCTAAATTCCCCTCTCCCTGCGCCATGATGGGAACTTGGAGAGCAAGGCAAGAAATCAATTAAGCACATGGAAATGTAATAAGATACCAAAAGATAAAGTTTCTTCAACAAATAGGGACAATCAGATTAGCCTTGAAAGATATGAACATAAAAAAAAAAGTGCGATAGAAGGTCCCACGAACTGCTGTCTTTTGGGAAGTCGCCACTTCACATACATTTGGAGATGAAACAACCCTGGTCCATCATTAGTACGAGGAAGTAACAACGTATTATAGCCAGGTATTCCATACTAAAAATGGTAGAAAAATTTAGCAGTGATTTGATATCTTTGATAAGACAGTGGCTGGTGATAATAATGGCTGCAAAACTAAGTGTTGACAGAGCGCAGAAGGTCTTGATTTTTTTTTTTTTTTTTTGACAAAATCCCATGCCAGGGCACGGCTAAATCTAATGCCAGATCATTAGTGACAGAGAATAATATTCATTCCTGACAAATGCAGTTTGTTACTTTTTAAAAAAAAAAGCTTCTTGTGTATCCAAAGATCTCTTTAAAAAAGTAAGATTTCTATATTGCATTCAAAAAAAGAAAGTACGTAGAGGAAATAGTGGTCTCTGTAAAAAAAGTAATGCTTCCTCTAATAAACAAAATGTAGATGTATAAGAGGCTACACACTAATCATTAGTGACAGTTTTTTTTAATAAACCAAATGCCCATTAAGAAGATAACTTGTATGCACAAAATGATAAGTGTGTAGGACAAGCTTGAGTTTTGCCCTCCTTCTAGCGCCATTTTGTAGGCATCTTTTTCAAAATCTGCAAACAAACTACACTTCAAGCATGGGTTAGTGTTATGCAAACTCTACTAAAATGCCTCTATGAAATACCTTAGAAATGCTTCCAAATGCAGCAAATGATATTAAAAAGACCAAAGCATTATGAAAACAAAACCAAATTTACCTATTCCATAGTTGGATTGGTGTCACATGTGCTAGTGACCCTTTCCCAATCCTTGACCAAAGCTCAAATTGTGCAAATGCAAATGGAGATGGTGGAGTGATGATGAACAAGATCAAATCTCAAATGAAGAGAGTAACCTTGCATGAAATTGTGAAGATTGTGAAGATTGTGAAGATTGTGAAGGATTTGCTCAATGTTGAAGCCTCTATTTGAAGATTTTCAAAATGCCAAGTGTTGAAGAGGGACCAATGTGGGACTAAGATTCTGCCAATGAGTTGAGGACACTTGTCATCATGTGATTAGTTAATGTGTGTGCAAGATTTGGGAAGAGTGCCCAAGAGAGGGAAAATTTGAATTCAAATTTTGCCATAAATGCTGAGAGGGGGACAAGGAAAAACAGCAATAAATGCCCTGTTTGACTTGTCATGTTGAGGGAAAATGAGGCTTTTAATAAATCAATAAAATTGATTTATTGTGCAAGTGGGATGGGATTAGCCTTAGATTAGGATTAGATGATGATCATGCTGATTTAATGCTGATTAACTGATTTGACTTTTTGGACTTTGGAAAATGATTTAAGATTTGATTTAAATGGATTTTTGATTTTAAATAACCTTAGGCAATGAGATTATTTAAATGGATAAAGGTGATGAATGGATCCAATGCAATATCTAGTTCAATTGATAAATGATCCTGATCGAATGTATAATGTAAATTTTGCATGTCTACACTATCATAGGCTATACTTGCACAAACTCTTGAAAATCTGAGGGCAATTATACTACAACGGCAAAATGGAGAAGGGAAATCTAGATGAATCATGGAAACACGTACAAATTTGGTGAGATTATTCAAGTTTTATTTACGTTTCTACTTTCCTTTGTTCTTTGTTGCTTAGCATTAGATTGCATTTAGATTTGCATTGCATGCTTGTTTTTAATCTTTTTTTTCTGCACTTTCTTGGTGTTACATTTGGTGAACTCGACGTGAAGACACCATCTTCGCGTATCCGTAGAATTTTATTTTGATTTTTGCAGGTTTTTCGTACGGAATGATGCATCAGCTTGATGAAATGACGCAATTGAAATTCACAGACGTATTAGTTTGATGAAGCGACGTAATTAACTATCTGAACTGCATCTAACACTAGAAATGACACATCTAAAAATTTCTGATGCATCTGCAAATTCCTGAACCGCAACTGACTGGTAAAATACCGAGAACGCAATTGTAGAGAAATTCAACGCATCTGACTGGTAAAACTATGATGCAATTGACTGGTAACCTTTTGTTTCTGTTTTCTGAAATCTAAAATTTTCAATTGATTTGTGTGTTACTAATATCAGATTTTCAGCGTGTGGGATTTTTTTTTGGAGTTAATGAGTTTTTGCAGGAAAATTGACGAAGACAATACTAAAAACTACTAATGAATCTTTATGCAGAATGCAAGTCGAAGACCTTAGTTAAATTTTTGAAACAGATTGTTTGGTAGTGTAGCAAATCTTTCATTTGGATTAAAATTAACAAGTGTTTACTGTGTTTGGTGCGAAAGCACAACTGTGTATTACCCTCACGATTTGGTACATCAAAGTATCCTCTCCCCTTGCGCATCCGTGCGATCCTGGGTGTAAGAGAAACAATTACCAACTCTAGAACTTGGGCCTGTTCTAGTGGGAAAAAGTACTCACCCCAGGACGACTTAGACCGATAGCACCTTGAACTCGAGGGACTTCCAGCTGGTATATAAAAGTGGATTCTTGGGGAAAGCCCAAGAATCACTCGTATGGTTCCGGCGAGATGGATCCGAAAGGGGACTCTCGACGCAAGGATCATGCCCTACGAATGGAATGCCCATATTAAATACCTTTTTTTTTAGAGACCAACCATTTTTGGCTGTTGCTTGGTATAGTGCAAGGTATAGTATCATGCCCAAAGACACTCACTACTAATCCCCTTGAGTAGAGATAGCAGTTCTTGGGAGGTCATTTCCCAAATAATTCAAAATTGGTGTGCTTGAATTATGTTAATGAGCCGTGGAGGGGAGCCAATGCCACCAAATTTTTAAGCTATCCGCTCTCGAGAAGGAAATGTGTTTATCACCAATCTAGGGTATTTAGGTGGGCTATACCAAGTATACAAACCCTAGGCCTTTTGGCCTATTAGGATGTTCTTGTCTGTTGTCAACTTAAACATTCTTTGAGTCCAAATTCAAACTGAAAACACTTTGTCTTATGATTGTCCTTGTTTTCCAAAATTGGATCACAAAAAATAGAGTCAATTTTAAATGTCAAAACACTAAAAAATACACAGAGAGTCGCAACTGTTCACCAGAAGGTCGAAATTGAATTTTAGAATCACATCTGTTTAAATTTGAGTTGCATATGTCATTTGTATTCGCATCTATTTAACTTTGAGTCGCATCTGTCATTTTAGTCGCATCTGTTTAGTGTAGAGTCGCATCTGCTAGATTAGCTCGCATTTGCTTTGCGAAAAACCGCATATGTTATATTCTGAGTCGCAACTGTCATTACGAGTTGCATCTATTAGAAGGTTAACCACATCTATTAGAGTCAAACATTAAACTTTATCAGGGACACACAATTGATCATAAAAAAATTGCAACTGTGAAATTTAACCACAACTAGTAAACTTAACCTCATATGTGAAATCCTATGACACATTTGCCTAATTAGAAAACCAAAATTCATGATCATTGTCCAGTCAACACGGTTATACCAGTCTTTCAGTTGGCATCCCAAAAATAGACTTTGAACGGAAACAAGAAACAATTTTGCTCAATTTTTCATCCTTTAGGTTCATATAGTCATTTCCATAGTTTTCCTAATTCAGAGTTTGGTCTCATCTTAGAATACTTTTTTCCTTTAGAGTAAACTTCTAGGGGGGTCATTTTTACAAACTTTAGGATAGGTCCACCATCTACACTCTAGAAAAATCATAGTGTCAATAGACTCTGTCATTGAACCTAGTCTTATCATTTTATCCTTTGTCCTACACAGAGTCCTCCTAGCTCATCAGTCTGGTTAGGAAACTCAACTTGTTTTTGATCTTCGTCCTACATTGGTTCCTTGACTTAACTAAATTGACACCTTGGTTAGACTTTAGGTAGTTGGTCCCTCCATCTTGGTTTTATAGAATTGATTATTTTAGAACCTTGCTTAGACTTTGCATCTTTAGATTTTAGGTTAGCATCATCCTAGAACATTCCTTATTTTGCATCTAGAAAATCCCAAAAACATAGACTAGAGTCATACTATCCATAGACGTAGTTTTGCATTCCTTGCATATTGAGCTAATCTTACATGGTTGAAACTAGGTCTAAGAGAAGAGAGAGAGAAAAGATGTCAAATCCAAGAAAATTCATCAATCCATTTTCCTCAAGACCTCACAAGACTCTATTAGACAAATTCACCACTAGAAACACTCAAGGTCATATAACAACAGAAGACATAGAGGCTGCCACACATGACCCTGATTTTGCCTCTTTCATAGATGAGTACCTAGCAAACAATCATCAACGATACTTAGCCAAATTACTAGCTGAAGGTGCTACCTTACCTACAATATTTGATATCAGCACCTTACAAACTCAACCTCCACAAGGGAAAAATACAATGACTGCTAGTACTACTATACCTCAGGTCAGTACAACTATGCCATCTGGCACACCTACATAGAGTATGACAGTCCATACATCTCCATTTGGTACATCTAGCATGACATTGGGATTTAATTTCACTATAGGAGGATCATCGTCCACTCCCTCTGGTCCTCTTGTTGGGAGTAAAAGACCTAAAACATCAGCCTCTACACCATATGTCGGTGTCACAAGTACAACATCCTAGTCAACGGCCATACCTAATGTTAGTGTCACAAGCACCATACCACAATCGATGACCATACCTAGTGCTCAGGTCACTAGTACTATACCACAGACTACACAAACAGGAGACATTCCCTCTTTCCAGTATGGCAATCAAAATCTATTCTCCCAGACTGGCAACTAGAATCCATTCACGCAGATTCTGAATTAGAATCCCTTTGTCTAGACTAGCAATCAAAATCCATTTACGTGGATTCTGAATCAGAATCCTTTCTCTTAGATTGGTAGTTAGAATATGTTCACACAGATCCTAGGTCAATACCAATTTATGCAGATTCCAGACCAGAACACATTTACCAACATTCTAAATCCAAACCCACCTCAAATACCAACGTTCAATTGAAACCCATCACGAGACTTTGGATTTCAGAATACATACATGGATCCGCATAATCCCCCTAGCACATCCTTGACCCAAGTTGACGTCTTACAAACACAAATGTAGGCACTACAAACACAAATGGATAACATGTCAATGTCAACTAAGAAATCCTTTTCAACAAAGGACATATTCCCATTTCCCTTTGATAGATCATTGTATATGACCCCTTTCCCTCACAGATATGTCATACCGAATCTCCCTAAGTACAATGGCAAATGAAATCCAATATAACATATAAGGGAATTTTCTACCATCTGCATAGATGTCGCTTATGACCCCACATATCTTATGAGACTATTTCCAAGAAGTCTTGTAGGAATTGCACTAGAGTGGTTTTCAGGTCTATACTCTGGCATCAGATCTTGTGGTGAATTGGTTGAGAAATTTGTGGAGCACTTCTCTTTCAACATAGACCATGAGATAAATATAGCAACCTTGTGTCACACAACACAAGATGAAGGTGAAACATTCATCGCTTTCTTCTAGAGATGGAGGACTATAGCTAGCCGGTGTCCTATCAAGATACCTGAAAAACAAAAAGTTACTATGTTCTAGGAAAACCTTCACACAAAACTAAGGAGTAACTTAAGGGTAAATTGTTGTACATCTTTTTTGGAACTAGTGGAAAAATGGGTTATAATAGAAAAGGATCTCATTGAAAAAGGTGAACTTAAGACATCAACATCCAATAGAAATCCGATCGTACAAAACACCCCCATTGACAGAAATAGATTTTGGTCTCGCAACAAAAATGTCACCAATGATGGGGTAGTTGATGCTAAAACGCTACAAGCGGGACCTCTCATCACATTACAAGGACCTCACACTTTTTCCAACACGCTTAATGTTGTCAATCAACCTCCTAACATGGTCCAAAATACTCAACGTCCACAACAACAAAGGAGATTTCAAAAACGTGAGTTCACTCCCTTAGGGGAACCCATTGAGTTTGAATTCAAACAACTGTTACAACATAATCTTATACAACTACAGGAACCAAGAAAATACAATCCAGGACAATTTAAACTAGCTTGGTGGGATGATAATGCCTTTTGTGATTATCATAGAACTAAGGGACATAACGTACAAAATTGTCGACAATTGAAGAATATCATACAAGATCTTGTTGAAAGGAGAATTATTGAAGTTGGTGGACAGAAACCAAAGTCATCAAACACTGATCATCAAGTCTTTTTTGATCCACTACATGACCATGGGAAAGGAACTATTCCCAGTTCGAGTACTAAGACCAATAAGTCAGACAACTATGTGAGTATCAAGCATGATTATAATGGTGGAAAAATAATTCATCACCTTCGCGCTGCTGATGAGAACATCAATACCATTACTATTAATACAAATCCTGAGTGCGCGGTCAATACTCATCGTACTAAGATCACTATCCAAGGTCCTCCATCACAGAAAACACCATAGCCTTCCAAGTTACAATATAACCTACTTAACCAATTGGGGAAGACCCCAACCCAAATTTCAATTTTGGAACTGTTGCGTATTTCCCCTGAGCATTGATCTATTCTCGATAAGGCTTTACAGAACACCATGGTCCCTAATGACCTTGATTTCAATCATTTCCAGGAAATGGTGGGCTACTTGACCAATAATCACCATGCCACATTTTTTGAACAAGACTATGCAACTGAAAAGATGAACCATAATGATCCTTTACATCTAGAAGTCCTCGTTGATGATACCAAAGTTAGACGAGTTTTGGTAGACTAAGGAGCAGGGTTAAATTTGTGCACTTTAAAACTAATTAAGGCATTAGGTTTCTCAAAATCATGCATGGACACAACCAAGAGTATTGTCATTAAAGCTTATGATGATGAGGAACGAAAATAAAAGGGGGTGGTAATACTTCCTATCAGAATTGGTCCTACAGTAATGGAGACAAAGTTCCAGGTCTTGGATCTCACCCTTCCTTATAACCTTCCGCTAGGTAGACCATGGATTCATGCCATGAAGGTGGTCCCTTCCACGTATCATCAGTGTCTTAAATTCCCTTACAATGGCACTGAAATAACCATAGATGGTGACCCAGACCCATTCCAATATTGTACCAATCTAAAAGAGATCCCCCAACACCAAATGCCAGTGAACCAAGATGCTTCATCGTCCAATCCATCTTCCTATGTCGATCCATCCACACTCACTCGAACATCTATTTCACCCTCAATTCCTACCATTCCTAGGGTTGAGATCCAAAACAAGGGTTGTGGAGAATATTACATGACGACATCTTATTGTGTTAGCCATTTGACTCCTCCTAAGTCATACAGTTTACCTACATCAGATAGGGGACAGTCTAGGGTCACTGTACATGTTCCTCCTATAACAAATTTCATTAAATGGGGACAATTAAGCAAAGAGGCCATAAATAGAGAAGATGTCACTTCCTCGCTGTATAGGGGAGATGATGAAGAATCTTTCCCACTTGCTCACATTGCATAGCAAGGGATATGATGGACATAGTGGTTTAGGCTTAAACCAAGACGGGAGGATTGAACCAATATTTGTTTCTCAGTGGCCAAAAGGCGTGGGGCTAGGGTTTCAACTGATTCAAATTGGCGTTCCTAGTACCCCATCACCCTTAATTGAGGAAGTAAGTGATTCAGAAGATATTAAGACATCTCACAAACCATTGGACCAATATCATTGTGACTCCCCTGACTCTAATGATTATGAGTGGGATTCCCTATCCTCTACCTCTTCCATGGACCTTGACAAGTTATTTGGAGAACTTGACTTAATGTTAAGATCCTCACCAAATCCATTGAATTCCTATCCACCAAAGAAAATGAAAAAGGAGGAGTGGTTTAAACACTACTATTGGGAATCACTTGATCCTACCTCTTGGCAACCTGATACATCTATGTCAAATAATGAAACCTTGGCATTAGGCCCACCTATCAATCCACCTAGATCCAAACTTAAGAGCAAACAAGACTTAGTACAAGACTTTTGTGACCATATGAATAACTCAATCCTTACCTTGACCCCATTGAAATTTGATAACTCCGACGATGACATGCCCTTAGTTTATCCCCAACTCATTGATTGGGACCAACAAGACACACCCATCTTAGACATTTTTGAGAATGACGAATCAATTGCTGAGTTCCTAGAATTATGAGAAAGCATACCTAACGGTGATCATAAGGCTGGTTTTACCATTGACTTGGACAACAAAGCATATTTTGGGGAATCTGTTCAACCCTCCATTCGCAAAAATGAGAAAAATAATAAACAAGATAAAAAGGATGAGTCTCTAGGTGAAAACTGAAAGGCACCTTTAGACAATGAAAAAGTAAAAAGAAAGGACGCATCCGAAGGTGAAAACCTCTCTGAGGAACCACCTAAGGATGGAGGTTTGAATATTCTCCCCGTTGCACAGGAAAATTCATCTATGCTCGTTGAAGAATCAGTAGAAGTCAACATAGGACAAAAGAGAATCCTCGACTGGTTTATTTTGCAGCGTCATTGACAACAAAAGAGCAGCCAAAGTTCCACAACTTCTTTGCATAGAGACAAATGAATTTTGCTTGGTCATATGTAGACATGCCTGGTTTGGATCCTGAACTTGTTCTACATCACTTACCCTTACAACCAGGTGCCAAACCAGTGAAATAGAAATTGAGAAAAATGCACCCATAGATTGCTTTATTAGTCAAGGTAGAACTCAAGAAACTCTTAGACGTTGGTTTCATTAGATCTATTGACTATGGAGATTGGATTTCCAATCTTGTACCAGTCACTAAACCAACTGGGGGCATCCACATCTACACTGATTTTTGAGATATCAACAAGGCTTGTCCTAAGGATGACTTCCCTTTACCTAACATAGACATGATAGTTGACATGATGACAGGATATGAGATGTTGTCCCTTATGGATGGATTTTCAGGATATATCCAGATCAGAATTGCAACTGAAGAACAACCTAAGATGACTTTCACTTGTCCTTGGGAATGTATTTTTGGAATGTTATGCCCTTTGGACTAAAAAATGATGGAGCAACTTATCAACGTGCCATGACCACTATCTTTCATGATCTAGTACACACTCTTATGGAGGATTATGTCGATGACCTTATTGTTAAATCCAAGACAAGGGTAGAACATTAATAGGTTTTAGACAAGATATTTCAAAGGCTGGAGAAGTATAAGGTGAGACTCAATCCCAAGAAGTGTGTGTTTGGAGTGATGTCAGGAAAGCTGTTAGGCTATATCATTTCCAGATGAGGCATTAAAGTGGATCCAACCAAGGTAAAAGCAATCATATACATGCCTCCACCCACTAATCTCAATCAACATAGGACACTACAAGGAAGGTTGCAATCCATCAAAAGGTTTATAGTGTAGTTAGCAAATAAGACACATCCTTTTCAACATCTACTTAAGAAAGGAGTACCCTTTGCATGGACAACTAGGTGTGGAGAGGCTTTTCAACTGATTAAGGAATATTTACTCACACCACCAGTCTTAATGCCACCTATTGAAGGAAGACCATTAATTATTTATATTACAACTCATTCATCACTCGGAGTATTGCTTGCACAAAATGACGATGAAGGTCATGAAAGGGCAGTCTATTATATTAGTCAGACTTTGGTAGGTTATGAGCTCAACTATAGTACTATTGAACGTGTCTGTCTTGTCGTAGTATTTGCTACCCAAAAACTAAGGCACTATATGCTTAACCACCAAACAAAGTTGATTGCTAAAATAGACCCTTTGAAATATCTTCTCAACAAGGCAGCATTAACAAGGCGACTGGCCAAATGGGTTATGATACTTTGTGAGTATGATATCCAGTATGTAGAAAGAAAGGCTATTAAAGGATAGGTCATTGCTGACCAGTTAGCCGATGCACCAATACAGGAAGATCACCCATTAGTTGTAGAATTTCCTGATGAGTTTATATTTACAGTTGACACAAACATAACATGGAAACTGTACTTTGATGGCTCACACACAAATCATGGCTCAGGGGTTGGTATACTATTTCTCACACCACAGGGTGATTCCATCCCTAAGTCATTCAGGATTGCATTTCCATGTACTAACAACATAGCAGAGTATGAAGCTCTAGTGACAGGGTTATGCATGGCAGTCAAGTGGAAAATTAAGAATCTACAGGTATATGGCAATTCTCAACTAGTAATTAGATAGGTAAATGATGATTATGAGACTAAGGATGAGAAGCTTGCTCCCTACAAACACATGGTTGATAGCTTTAAAGAGTACTTTGACAAAGTTGAATTTCATCAAATACCTCATATTTTAAATAGGGCAGCAGACGCTATGGCTATAATTGCATCACTTCTCGACATTCCTAACAACGTGCCTAAGTTTGAGTTCTTGGTAGAACAAATTTTGGTCCCAGCCTACGATATCCTAGATTCTGAAATGGTGTGTGACATTGTTGGTCCTGATTCCCCATGGTACAAAGAAATCTATGACTACCTTCATGCCGAATTCATACCCACTGGCCTATCAAACAACCAACGTAGGACATTCCTCCGCAAGTCATCCAAATACACCATCGTTGGAGACACCCTATATAGACACGCCTTAGATAATACCCTACTGAGATGTCTTGATTCTACTGAAGCACAAGCAACCTTGCATGGGGTGCATGATGGTATATTTGGTTCCCATTCTAGCGGTCCTACCTTAGCCAAAAAGATTATGAGACTGGGTTATTACTAGCCTACTATGGAAAAAGACTCATATGTCTTCGTAATGAAATGTCGCCAATACCAAGTTCATGGAGACTTGATACATGCGCTAGCACAGGAGCTTTGTCCTATAACGTTGCCATGGCCCTTTGCCCAATGGGGACTCAACCTCATAGGTAAGATCCACCCCACATCATCTAATGGACACAAATTCATTATCACTGTCACTAAGTATTTTACAAAGTGGATTGAAGCCATTCCTATGACATACATTACCGGCACACAAATTTCTAAATTTATCCTGAATTATATCATCTATCAGTATGGTGTCCCTCAGTCCATTATTACCGATAATGGCTGCCCCTTTAAGAATCAATAATTCTGCCATTTGTGTGATGAATTTCATATTCAACATCACTTTTCCACTCCATACTACCCACAAGGTAACGACCAAGTAGAGGCATCTAACAAAACCATCATTAGAATCCTCAAGAAGATTGTCAATGATGTTGGTCGTGACTGGTATTTACAGCTTAACCCTGCCTTATGGGCTTATCGCACAAGTATCTGTACTCCCACTGGTGCCACTCCCTATTCACTAGTATTTGGTTATGAAGCTATTCTTCCTATTGAGGTCAAGATTCCTTCCCTAAGGGTATCCTTGAAAAGCCACATTGATGATGAAGAGTACCGAGTATCGAGACTCCATGACCTAGAATTCCTGGATGAGCGAAGACAAAAGGCACTAGACCATCTCCAAGCATATCAGAATCACCTTTGTCGTAGCTATAACAGGAAGGCCTTGAATAGAAACTTTGACATTGGTGACCTAGTTTTAATGGAGAACCCAAAGAATCAAGCAGAAAGAGACAAACCAGGAAAGTTTGAACCAAACTGGTTAGGACCTTATATTGTTACAAAAGCTTTTGGATCAGGAGCGTACCAAATTTATACTCCTAAAGGGGAACCATTGTCCTCTCCAATCAATAGTCTACATCTGAAGAAGTTCTATGCATAGCTTTTTGAGAGCCTTGTCTTAATTAGCAAAAATTCAAAAAAATCAGAAAATCACAAAAAAATCATTCCCAAGGTGAAAACCTGGCAAACAGGCATCTTGGTAACACCAAAAAATTATATAATCTAGAAAATAGTAAAGAAAAATAATTCATTCAATAGTGAAAACCACTTTAGTGGCACTTTGGATAGGTACCATGGTGAAAACCTACCAAACAGGCGCCATGTGTAGTTGACTCTGCTCCTTTGTCTACTATTATTCTAATCTAGCACATCCTTGTACATACTACCTATCCCTGTACATAGTCCACTTCCTTGTACATAGTCCACTACCCTGTACATAGTCCTTATCCCTATACATACTACCTATCCCTATACATATCCCTTATCTTTCGTATCCATCGCTTGTACATACCATTCGTAATAAGTGGTAGTCTTTCCCATAACTTGGAGTGATTGATGTCGATTGCATTTCATATCCCCCATTTTACCCTATTCATAATCAATTGGTCTTATACTCAACTGGGGGAAAACACTTGACGTGTGTCATATTGATTCTTCCATTGGCTATGTTGAAGACATAAAACCATGCGAAAACACAAAAAACATCAGAAAACTTCAAAAGGACAAAAAATTCAAAACATTTTGAAAATCCAAAAAATAGAGTCAGAGTCAGTCGCACTTGTCCGTCTTTGTCATTTGTCAAACTACACTGCCTCTGTGACTGGACGTAGGCAAGGCCATCTATCGATGTGCCCCCGAGGCATTAGGTCAGTCCGTTTAGGTTTGTGTGTATAAAATCATGCTTCAATTCATATGTCTATATGACAAGGTCATTGGTCATGTCAAACTACGAGGTCTCTACGTGTATAACGTAGGCAAGGCCATCAATTGATGAGCCCCTGAGGCCACATTAGGTTAGTCCATTAGGGTTCGTCACATTCACTTTCACACACGTCTTCTATTTGTAGTCAGTCTTGTCAGTTCAAGTCAAGTCAAACTACAAGGTCTTTGCGTGTATAATGTAGGAAAGGCCATCAATCGATGAGCCCCTAAGGCCACACTAGGCCAGTCCTTTAGATTTTGTTGTCACACACAGGGAATTTTCAACATGTTATATCAAGTCATGCATCGATCTAGTGAACAAGTCATCAATGTCTCTAAGTCAAATCAGACAACTTTCCAAACAAAACAATCAAAACAGATCAACAAATGTCTACTATAGGATGTGGCCTTCCTGGAAACAGACATCACCACAACAACCATCTACTATCTTATTCAAGATGAGTCCTTCCTGAATACAACTATCGGCACGACAATTTATGTCTTATACAAGATGAGTCCTTCTTGCATAATCGACATTGTCAAACAATCAAACATAGCCTTATGCAGGTTGTCACATCAATGGCATCTGACTCAAATGTCTTATATGATACATGTCTTTCTGAAACTAGGATTTTTCATGCCTTATATAGATAGTCATAACATTGAAACCAAACTCACAGTCTAATCTGGTATGTGTATCTCCTAAAATCAGGCTCTATCAATCAATCCTTCTATCAATCAAAACAAATCAAATAAATAGATCAAGTTTTGGAAAATATTTTATTGGCTTTTTGACTTTATGGATTATTTATCTTATCATTTATCTTGAATTGATGACTAGGAATTATGTTACTAGCTTTCTCAAGGATGTCCCATGAAGGATTTAGAGAAGCAATGATGTATCACAATTATGTTTTCTTTGACTGATGTTTGTCAATTGTCTTTTAACTTTGATTTATTAAGTCATGTTACTAGTTTCCTCAAGGATGTCCCATGAAGGATTTAGAGGAGCGATGATGTCTCATGACCTATCTTTTATTTTATTTACTGTTTGTGGTTTGTCTTGACAAAAAGACTAAGGCAACTTGTGCCCTTAGTATGAGTTAACGACACTCCTTGTTTGTGACTGTTTGCTATTAGTAAGTGGATGACCTTGCACACCTTGATCTATGTCATATCATGGTGTTTTTCTACATTTGTATTAGTCCCGCCTAATGATGATAAAGTGCAATGCCTTTTGTGATACGATGAAACGTCGAAGATTGCTAATACTAACATCATGGTCTTTTATTATTCATCTTTCTTTTTGCACTAACATTTCTTCTTTTCTACATCTTCACCACCATTATCTATTTTCCTCTATCCTTTTTTTCTTTCTTTCATCTTCTAGTTCTCTCATCAATTTCGAGAGCACACTCATGTTCTTTGAACCTGCCTGTCCTCTTGAGGGGGTATACCTTCACCTGTTTTACACTGGGGCATTACTGGGGCATATTTTTTATCGATTTTCTTTGACACAATGCTGAAATGACATTGTATCAAAGAGGGGAAAATGTAGACACCAAAATTTGGTCTAAGCCTGTGACTTCAATATTCTTCATAATTCATATTCTTCTTATGGCCATGATTAAATAATGTCAATTATTTAATTATTCTCTATAGTCTTCATTTCTTCTATTATTTAAATAATCTTAATTATTTAATTAATTCACACTTTTCTTTATTCTATCTGACATTAAATAAATTCGTATTTAATTTACTCTTTATCATACTTCAACTATAATTAAATAAATTCTTTATTTATTTAATTATTCATTTAAATCCCTTCATCACTTAATTTAATTAATCTTATTTATTTAATTATTCTTAAAATATCAAATCTTGAATTAAATGAATTATTTAATTCATGAATTCTATTTTAACGCATTCCTTTACATTTAGATAATTGTGTGAGTTATCTAAGTATTCACTTTTACTCGACTCAAAGATCTATTCAAATTGCTCAGTTAACTCTTGATTTAACGTCTGAGTGGCGTTCTCATGTAATCTCTTCGTCAAATCATTCAATCATCCAGTTCTAACTCATTTGTATGTACATGCAGATTAATTAAATATTCCTATTTAATTAGTTAAACCTTGTGTGTGCATTCGAACAAGAGTTGCTTTAATCCATCTTCATCTTTGTCATGCAAAGATAATTCTTCTATTTTTGAATACCAAGCTGGAAGATTAAATCATTTATTTAATCTTTAATTCTATTTCTAATTTATATCACTCATGTTATTACTAACAGTTATTAAAATGCATGAGTAATCAGTCAATCTCAACTGTCTGTTGATCTTTCAATCCTGGCATATCGTTTGAATAATCAATTTTCTATAAATTGATCTGGTCTTCATCATTCCAATCTCTCTCAAAATCTTATGACTTTTTGGAGCCTTTGTGTCTCCTCTCATTCTCTCTCCATCTAGAAAATTGTTGCCTCTAATAGGGTCTCCATATAATCTGGTCCTCCCTTAGGTCATCCAACCTTCTTCTCCATGCCTCTAGGTCGCTCACATCCAGGTAGTGTAGTCGCCAACCATACTTATTACCATACCAGTATGCCACTAGTAGTGTCTCATCCTATGTCCCTGCTATTAGAATCCCTAGGCTCGCAATGCTCATGTGATCATAGGCCCATACCTAGAGTAGTGTCATATGTGTGACATTGAGGCCTCTCTTGTAGCAAACCACATGCATATCCCGATACAGTTGGGCTAACACGCACGCCCCCATGCAAACTCTTCCTCTCGCCGCTCCACAATATGTTGGAAAACCTCAATGACCTTGAGGCTACAAAAGCGTCCACTCCTATCTGGCAGTAGAATCCCACTAATCAGTCTGTAGAGGTACAATGTTAGTGCAGGTACATTGAATCTTAGGCGCGCGTCAAAATTCAACTCCTTCCCATAGATGGGAAGGTCAGCTCATCTAAAAATTTCCCATAGGCTTTTGTCTAGATCTTGGCCCTGCCTCCATGTCCAACTAACCAAGTTCCCTCTGATGGGCAGCCGAAGGATCCTCCACACATCCTCCAATGCCATTGTCATCTCACCTATCGAGAGATGGAAGGTCGACATTTCTAAGCTTCACCTCTCCATCAGTGTTGTCAGGAGTTCCCGGTGTGCTCTAATGTTGGGATACCCCAACATATGTAGTAGCCCCGCCTATGCTAGCACCACATGATCATGGGAATTCATCACCCTGATCGTCACCTCCAAAACCATTGAATGTCTCTCACCAGTCCTCAGGGTCTTGAAGTTCTGCATCCACATAGAACATTATGTTAGTCTTTCATAATTCATTTTCTTTTCTTTTCCATCATTTTCCCCCTACCTCAGTTTTGGTGAATTCGCCTCTATGTAAGGTGAAATCACCCATTTTCTTGTCCCCTCATGAATCTGCCTATCTCACTAGTGAATTCACCCCTTTTCCTATCCCCTTGTGAATCTGTGTCTCATTGGTGAATTCACCTATTTTTTTGTGAATTCGCCCCTTTCCCTACTGATCCTGAATTCTCCTATTTTACTGGTGAATTTTTCCCTTTCCTAGTCTGAGTCTGAATTTTCCCCTTTCTTTTCACTAACATGCATTCACCTCTTTTCTGGGAAAATTTTCCTTTTCCCCTTGAGGGGGAATTTCATAATCGTCCCTATGTCTTTGTCCCTCTAAACGGGTGAATTTGCTGCCCCTTTGGGCAAGATAGCATTCACCCTTCCTCATTTTAGGTGATTTTGAAATCACCTGTCTTTTGGCCCATTCGCCTCTATGTCAAGCAGAAATGCTCCTTCTTGGGGAGAGGCGATTTGGTGATCGTCCCTCCCCGACATGTTTACCCCTATGAATCACGTGTTTGCCCTTTTCCTGAGTTTCCCTGTTGGACATGCGAACTTTCTTAGTAGATGGGCGAATCTGCCCTTCCATTGTGGACTTGTGCCCTAGGTTTCCGAAATACCCCATTAAAATTACACAATTTTTTTAAATCAAATCACGACATGGGTTCAGAAACCTACCTAGTGCAATGTTGCTCGGTAATAATAAAATTGGTGCACCTCCTCTCCTTGGTGGATGAGCTCATCCTCCAAGAATCCATCATCCTCACTCGACCCGTCTGCCATCCTCATCACTCTCTTTCTCTCTCTCTCTTGCTTAGTCAGCTACCAAGTATGCAAATAGTAAATAGTAATTTTCAAATTTACTATTTATAATTTTTGAATTTTGCACCTATTTAGCCTTTTAAATTTTGGGTAATTTTTACCCTTTATTTAACCTCTTATTAATTCATTTCACCCCTTTTCTTCTGTGGGCTGCCATTAGCACCCCATTTGTCTATTTTCCTCCATTCAAAAGCCATTCTTCATGGTTTTTCACGCTCTCTCATGTGGTACCCTTTGTTTCTCCATATCGAGAATTCACACGGGCCCCCCTTTTTTCTTCCTCATCCACCCTCTCGAGGGGGCATACATTGCCATTTTCCTCCGTTCCTCTATCCTATCCATTTCCCCATGACATTGGGGCATATTTCTTCATCTCTTTATGATTAGACAACCTACACAACTTCTCCCACACTTGGGCATCGTCTATTAGTCTTTCTTCTATCGACTCGTCTATATTTTATCTTTCTTTGAAACATTGTTACTCTAATAGTATTTCAAAGAGGGGAAAAATATAGACACTTGAATTTGACCACCCCCATATGGTCAAATTCACCCTTTATTTCTCTATCCCGCACCCTTCATCTATGTTAATTAAATAATTTATTAGTTAATCAATATTCCCCTTCTTCTAATGTTACTAAGGTATTTAATTAAATAATTAAATACTTTACCCCTTATCCCCTTTCCTCTCCAAATTAAATAAAAACTCTAATTTATTTAATTTAGTCATTTTCCCTCTATGAATTTAAATCAAATTTTAAATTCCCTATTTTCTCTCCTTGTCCCATCCTCCATAATCTTCTCTAATCCAAATTATGTTAATTAATTTGTGATTAGGATGTGCACACCCCAATCATGATTAGGTTGACATCCTCCATAATACCCCACTTGTCTCTAATTCTTCATTAGTCTACTTCATCCTCTGTTTGTACAATTCTAATCACTTGATTAGGTCAACCTAATCCTTATGCCATTTATGGAATATGTCCAAAGTCAACTTCATTTATTGCTTTCTCCTTTTGGAGAAGGCAACCCATTCCCTATGTGAATTTTAAATTCACATTTATTCTCCCTAGGCTTTCTAAGGAATTTTTAATTCCTTTCCTCATCCCCATGTGGATATTTGAGGAATTTTTAATTCCTCACATATCCCATCACCCACATAGGGAGAAGGACCTCATTTATGAGGAGATCTTGTCCAAATCCCTAATTACTATGTAGTACCTCCACCTCATCTTCCTTTGACACCTTACCCACCACTTGTCAAGATGTGATGGCTTGTGAGTCCTCAAATCACCCTAGCCCTTGATCCTATCCACTATGGATTCATCTTGACCCTCCATTGTTTAGAGGGCACAACAATCCACATTTTCAATAAAAAAAACTTGAGCACTCATCCAAGCACTCTAACAACCATCCACCATTTTTGCATCCTTGAGCTCATATTGTGCATCCATCCAAATACCCACTTGCATCATTGCATTCTCCATCTCATCCTCATCATTTTGCATTAGGTTTTATGTAATTTTTCTAAGAAGGATCACACAAAATCGACATCAAAGGGCCAACCAATGGAGACAACTCAAGCAAGGTAAAAATTGTTTTTTCTTGTGCATTTTGTTTGGGTTAAACTAGGCCAATCTTGAGGTGAATTATTGTGCTCTTTCCTTTTCATTTCCTTTAAGCGTTTTGCATTTTTAAGGATAGAAACACTTACACACAATCGTATTTAAATTTATTGTAGGTTCTTGTGGGAAACCTTATTTTTATTAGATAAACCATCACTAAATCACATTTGTTGAATAGTTTATTCCTTTTACTAGAATCTATTGCAATTTTATACTTAGTATTATTTTCTTGTAACTTTTGTCGCACCTCTCCCTGCAATATATGAAGGTGTTTTTCAAACCATCATCAATATTCCTACCTTCAAGTGGTATATGCACTAAATCTAAAACAGCATGAGGATTTTTTCCATAATAAATTTGGAATGATGATTTACTTGTTGATATATTCATTGAACTATTTTAGGAAAACTTAGCTTGTGACAATGCCAAGTCCCATTACTTAGGTTTCTCTCTACTAATGCATCTTAATAGGTTTCCCAAAATTTAATTCAATACCTCTATCTTCCCATCTATTCATGGTTGATAAGAATTGTTGAATTGGAACTTAATCCTCATCTTATTGCAAAGGGTCCTCCACAAATGGCTCAGAAACTTGGTATCCCTATTAGAGATAATAGGTTTTGGGACACCATGTAATCTAACAACCTCTTTAAAAAAAATCCTCCATCTAGTTACATCAGTATTAATATTACAATCAATACAATGATCCATCGTAGAGAACATGTCAACAACCATAAAAATGGAATCATTACTTCACCGTCTATTTGAGAGACCTAAGACAAATTCCATACTTAAATCTATCCATGGTCCTTGGGGCACTAGTAATGACATATATAAGCCTATATTTTGTGAGTGTCATTTATCCACTTGAAAATTATACGCCTTGTTACATATTTGGTTATGTCCCTTTTCATCCTTAGCTAGTACTACTTATCCTCTGCCAAGGCTATAGTCTTATCTTTTCCAAAGTAGATATGGATACAAGAGTATGATGTAGGGGAATCTTAGGTTAACCCTCAAACCTATAATATAGATAAATATTAGAGTCCAAATTTTTTGAGTAATAAGGTGCTTTCAACACTAAAGGAAGACATAGAATTGAGCTTGAGAGAATAAGGGATTCACTTTATAGTTCCCCATGTTACAATTCCTGGAAAATATATAAAGTAACCTTGTGTAGGAGCTAAATTTTTGGGTAATATAATTAGAGGTGACATTGGGATAAAATGATTATCCAATTAAATGAAATAAACATTATAAATTCACATGGAGTTACCAAGATCTATTAAAGCTTTCTTGAGAATTAGAATATCAACATGAAAAAAGGTAAATTAGTAATTTGTTATCACTAGGTCAAGACTTAAATCTTGTGCATTTATTATTCTCTTAGGACTATCATAGGTCTCTTAGAATTTTCATAGGTTCTTAGGACTATTGTAGGTCTTGTAGGATTGTCATAAATCTCTTAGGACTACCATAGGTGTTATAAATGTAAATGAGCAACTAGTTGAAATGTTTGGAAGTCCACCTACAACTGCACTAAAATGGTGAGAAAAGGTGAACCCCAAAGGGATTTTTATAATTGTGTTGTTTATAAAACTTCATGGATATTAATAGGCGCCTTTCCCCATGAATCTCATTAGGAAAGAGATCACAAGGTGTAGATATTGACTTTCAACCTCAATGGCAAGTCAGTCAAACCTAGATCTTAGTCCTTAGGACAATAAGAAAGATTTGAAACCAAACTTAAATGATTTGAAGCACTCAAAATAAATGAAAAATAACACCTAATACCTAAAATGTAGATTATCAAATGTACAACTATGGAAATGATAGTTTGCAAGCAGATCTGAGAAGGGTTTGAACACATGTGCCTGCCACCAGAAACATGTTTTGAGGAGTGTAAAGGGACTCATTTTCCCTTGAGTGAATGGGTTTAAGTATAGGGCTCCAAAACAACTTTTGACAATCCTCTAATATGGGTCTTAGCTTTTGTTTGACATAGGTTCCACTGTCATAAGGTTAGAAATAAATTCTACAACTTAGTTTATGTGGATTAGACAATAATGATGACAACTTTTTCAACAATGCAAAATTGCTTCTTCAATATCTCTTCATTTCTTCTTCAACCTATAATATGCACATACACAAGGAGGAAAAATTGTTTTTTTTGTATGGAGGTTTACCTTGGTCAAAC